>WBMZ01004493.1:282845-415705 GCA_013400975.1 Atrichornis clamosus | reverse complement strand
CCCCCTCCTCCCTCGGCGGGCCCCTCGCCGCCGCCCCTCCGCCCGCCGCGGCGCGGAGCGTCGCCTGCCCGCCCGCGCATCCCGTGCATCCCGCGTCCCCCGAGGAGCGGGCAGCCCTGGGCTGCCCCCCCCGCTCCCCTGTGGAGCCGGTGGCCGCCCCCCGAGGAGCCGGGAGCCGCTGGGCGGGTAGGGGCTTCTCCCCGCCGGCAAGCGGGGAAGGCGGCTGAGGGTGGCTGTCACCTCAAATAAACATCTCTGGATGGGCGCGCTCCTCCCGGGCCGGTCTGTACAGTGCAGTGAAGTTGAATAAAGCCTGAGTGGCGTCAGGTCAGAACATCTATAAGTTGTCTACTTTTGGGGGGTAGGGGTGTGAAGGGGGGAAAGGGGGACGACGGCGAAAGGCCATCGGGGGTGAGGGCAACTGATGCAGCCCGGGGGGCTGCCGGCGTTGATGGGGGCGCGGAGACCGGCCAGCCCCGGCCGGGGAGGTGACCCGAGCCATGCCGTGGCGGGCGGCAGGCCTCGTTTCCTTCCCGGCTGGGCTGGCGAACACCAGGAGTTAAGTGCCTGGAAATCAGCGCAGTTTCATAGTTAGAAAGCAGGAGCGGGGTCTGCTTTTATGGACTTGCACAGGAGGACCTGGCAAAAAACTGTGCTCCCTTCCCTTGAAAAAACTCTTTCCAGGAGTTCCCTTTTCAAAGTCTTCGTGTTGACTTCAGTGAGCTTTAGAGCAGGCTTCAATTCTTTTTTCTTTTTTCTTTTCTTTTCTCTTTTCTTGTCTTTTCTTTTTCTTTATCTTTTTTTTTTTTTTGAACTCTCCAGATACTTTAAAAAGGAATAAAGAGTGCCTTGAATTTACTGTTTTACCTGTGCTGCCGTCTGTATCTAGTTTACTGAAGTTTGTGCAGTTCAGTGGTGCTTTTGTTTGGCATCTTGTGAAGAACAAACGAGCCGCTCTTCCCTTTACCTTTTAAAAATGATACCACAATGAAAGTTCTGTTGCTTGGGTGCATGCTTATGTTCCGAGCTTCCCAGGGAGGATTTCTTTATGTGCGCATAAGAGTTTTAGAGCCAGTAGGAGAGCAACCAATTAGTCATATTTGCAAAAAGATGCAGGAAAACTTTAACTGAGGGGTAGTCTTAGACCTCCAAGTATTTATGTGCAAAGGAATAAAGGTTCAGAATTAATTGGTAAATAGAGGAAATTGTTCTCCTGTTAGACATTGGACATGTTTCACTCCTGGTGATTTGTTACATGTGTTACAGAGAGAAGGTTTGTTTCAAACACCTTCCTGTAAACATTACACTTAATTTAAAACAAAAGATACAGCTTCCATTTTATGTGGAGGTATGGACTTTGCCTTTCTTATGTATCAGTTGCCTGAGAATACCTAAAATGAGAAAACAGCAACATTGTATGATTCAGATGGAGTAGCTTGGATTTGCTGACAATAAACTACTGACTTAAGAAAGCCACTTAATGTTCAGGATGGAGATGATAGAGATTTCTTTGCAGAGTCTTATTTACTATTTTTCAACTAATACCAGGCAGTAAATCAATCATCATCTGTAATTATTGCTGCAGTAATTACCTTTGGGGAGTAGGTTATCATTCTTGGTGGCCTTTGTTCACATATCTCTTTCATTTTCTCTGTTTTATTTTTCTTGAATCATGTCATTTTCTGAGTGGATTAATAGTATTCTGAAAGCAGTCTGATTGTAAGATTTTTGAAAGGGCTAATAATGCAATTCATCTGAGAAGTTGAAAGATGCTTGCATAGACTAGCATTTAAATTCATGGATAGGAGTTTGCCCATCAATTTTTACATCTTCATTTTTAGTGAACAAACAAAAGCTGTAAGTAATGTTGCAAGTAGAATTTCAACTGTACCTCCAATGCAACACTTATTTAAATTCCTTATTTCTTAAGTATTCTGATATAGTCAGTACAAAATGTAGTTCTACAGATAAAAATAAACAGTATTTTAAATAGCTTATTTGAAAAACTATTCTTTGAATGTATGCAAATGAGTTATTTAAACTCATGAGTGCTGTTTTACATCTAAATAAAATATGGAGTTACACATTACATTTCCAATTTGTCATGTACTTAGCAACCCTTTCTGGGGGGAAGATATAAGAGATATTTTTGATATGTCTGTCACTTTTGATAACTTAATTTGAAACTTATATCTTAGGGGAATACTGATACAAGGCAGGTAAATACATTAAAACAAAATGACAATTGAGTTTTTCATATTGAATGCATGAAACTAATGTTCATCTGAAATGGTGGGAGTTAAGAACTAGCTAATTACTAAATTTCTTCTATTTCTTGAAAATACACTTGAATTACCCTGGTTTCTGTTTACATTCCTTTTATATTTATTTCTCTCTATCCTTCCTTTTTTTTTTTTTTCTTCTCTTCCCTGTTTTGGTTTCTTGCCAACTTTGGTCTGACTGTCCCCCAGCACTTGGTGAAGATTGCATCTCAGGTTTGGACCTAGGAAAGGACATAGGCATGGCTAACATTAGATAAGCCCCTTATAATTTAACAATAATAAAAACTTATTTCCAAGGAAATATAAGATTTAATTATTTTCTGTGAAAAACACTGTCTCTTACAAGTATGCTTCAGGTTTTGTGAAAAAAAAAGTCTCAAAAGGAGAGTAAATTACTTAACTTTCTGGAAAACTGTAATTTGAATATTTTATTTTACTTTAGGAAGGAGGAAATAAAGTTCAACTATTGGGTGTTTTCAGGCAGGGGAAGGATCAGTTGCATCAACCTCATCAGTCCTGACCTATATTTCATCCTACTGATTAATTTATCCCATTTCCTTGGCTAGTTTCTGGAAAAAAAAATCTATTAAGTATCATTGACCGGATCAAAATCACCTAATGCGTTTGGTGAGGGAGGGAGGATAGCCCGAGAAAAGCAGGTGGGGAAGGAGAAGTCGGAGATATGATACTCGTGTGCAAGCCCCAAAAGAGGCACTGTGCAAATGAAGGGCATTGAAGAAGGGCAATTGTTTTGACTCCTGAAACTCCTAACACCCAGGGGCAGTGCCATTCCCTCAGTAAAACTGTGGTAGAGACTCCTGTGACGAGAAAGCAAGGGGAGGGGGGGAGAGCAGCTTCTTGTATCTTGTTTAACTTGGCCATTTGAGTTGTAAACCTTTTTTTGTGACTTGGCATGCTTTAGAGATATCACACTTTAGGTTACTGGCTGCCTCCCCACTCCCTCCTTTCTAGTTTATGGGGTTTTAGTTTTAGGAGGGCTTGAGGTTTTTTCTTTGCCCTTATTACCAGCTTTTGAAGAGAAAGTTTGTTTAGAAAAAAAGTCACAAAAATACAGTCACTTGCAAAGACAACTAGGTATTCTTTATACAAAACTGAATGAAAATTTAGTCCTATTAAAGGTTAAACACCGGTTTCTCTAAGCTAAAGCCAGGTAATATCCATTACTACATTCAAAGTGACCCTTGAAAAACCACTGAAATGGTAATTGTTAGATAAGCTATCACAAGGAAACTAGTACAGCTCCACATGTTTAATAGAAGTGCTGATCTCTGATTTCTTTTGAGGGAAAAAAAGGAATACTGTGAGTTTACTTCAAAGTAAATTTTTACTCAATGTAATTTTGTATCTGACATGCAGAAATAAAAGTACTAAATGTTAGTTCCTAGAAAGATGAGCAGGAAGCATTTCTCAGCTGTATTTTACATACCCATACTCTGCTTAAAGAAGGCTTGTATCTTGAAATATTTTGCCAAGCCTGAATATCTCTTGAAGTTGTTCCCTGTTTTTGAGGAAACCTAGGTACCCTTTCCATCTTGAATGAGTTTACAACTGCCACTCAATTCATGCAGAGTATCAGTGGACTGAGTAAATGTATCTGTGTTTTAATGTGACTTGTTTCCTCCTCATGGATTCCAACTGAAAGGGTGTTTCTCATACAGAGGTGCAGGTCATGTGGTGTAGTACCAAGGCAGGTAGAACAGTAGTGCGATTAAAACAAAAATGTTATTAAATAGCAGCAATAGTTCAGAGAGAATTTGACATTCAGATCCCCTTCCAACAGTAGCCTTTACATTTTTCTGTATTTGACAACTATTTGAATGTTAATTCACAGCTCCAGCCCTCCCTGGCTTCCAAATTGCAGAGAGTAGACTCAAAAGTCATGAGATTGTCTGCTGATTAGACTATAATCAATCCAGCACAAACAAAAACAGCAATTAGTATTGGCATTATTTCTGTGAACTTGACTTAAAGTTTCAGCATTACTGGTCCAAAGAACTTTTTCTGAACAGGCTGTTTTCAGGAACTGTGTTATTTTGGCATCATCATTTTATAGGGAGGGAACAAAAAATCCATAAGATTCCATTTGGCCTGAAAAGCAAAAACATCTGTTTGATGCATGAGTGAATTGCTGGCTTCTATTTGGCCATCCAAAAAAGGGCAAAAATTAAGATACTGAACATAAAAGAGTACATGAAAAAAACCCCCAACAAATTACAAAGAGGATTTAAGATTAGCATCTTTTTATAATGCAGGCTATTTATAGTGCTCTCTTTTGGACTTGCCAAAGCATGCCCCGGCTCCTTTATGTATTAAAAAAATCTGTAACAACAAAAACATCCCTAACCTTTAGTAATATTCATTGACTTTGGCAATACATAGTGATATTGATGGTCTTGATTAGCTGTGGGATTACGGTAATGCTGCCCAGTCACTTCTGGGGCCAGCATGAGTTATATTGACCACCATTGTCTGCTGCTTGGGATTAGGTACTACTAGGAGTGAGCATCTAAACAGCTACTGGTTGTACTGCTAGTCTCCATAAAGGTAAAATCTTGTGACAAAGATAATATTAAGAGATTTAGTAATGCTGCTGATGTGTTTGGATTGGTTTGGTTTTGTTTTCCTGAGTTGTTGTTAACTTGCGTAACAAGGGAAGCTGTCAGTATGGAGGCACTTATCTAACATGTGTAGGATAATGTTATCCACCGTGATCTAAGATCTCTTGAAAGGCTTTATGTTGCTCTATAATTCATTCTGTCTAATTTACAGCTGGTTTAATAGCTCTCAATTCTTTGTTCTGAAACACCATTCAGTATTTTCAAACTTGCACATTTTGGAAAAAAAAAAATCTTCCTTTTGAACAACTGTACATAAAGAAAAGATCCAGAAAAATTGTTAACATTTTATGTAGACCATATGGATTCAGTGTTTTTTTCTGTGTAAAAGAATGAAAATAAGATATTTGGAGGGGTTTTTTTTTAGATTGATTAAAATACAGTATAATTGCCAATACCCTAAGACAACCTCTTAGCATCTTTTTCTACCTGTATTTTACAGTTTCCATTGGTTTCTGCAGGGCTACCTGAGCTCAGAATCAGTCCCACTTGGGGGTGGGGAAAATGCATTCTTTCACTTGAATCAGAACTGTGACATATATATATATATATTTCCCTGAAGAGACAACATACAGATCTACAAAGAATTTGGCCTGTTTTATTTGGTGCTGTGAAAATGTACATGTCTGTTTTCAAATATGTTTTGCAGAGTGTTACCACAAAGCATTAAAGTTTTCCAGTTGCTGTCTTTAAAAAAGTTGGACAGCACAAGAGGCTTTTAAATACTTTTAAATCGTAATGTAACATTTGGCATAACTCTGACAAAAGATGAATGTGCAAGGACCAAAAGAGGTGGTGAGGTTTGTTTTTGTTTTAATTTTAGACAACTTGGGTTCTATTTCACCTCAGGTATGAGTAATTATGCTAGTTTAGCAATTATTAGAGATGAAAGAAATTCTGTTAGATATGAGTCTCCTAAACTTCAGTAGCTTTAGTTTTAGCCAGGATAATGATCAAGGAGTAGTTAGCCATATGCCTAGGGACTATGCTGTAGCAAAAAAGATAGGGCTGATCTTGGGGGTATCCTTATTACAACATGTTATAATTAACATTTTCATTCAGCCCTCCTACTTTCTAAAAAAATCTGCTTTATATTCTTCTGTGCACACATAAGTAAGACTGCACAAAATTACTCTCTTCCAGTGAATTTTTGAACCAGGACAGTTGCCTTCCAGATTTAGAATATTAGTTAACACTGGTCACGCTTTTTTTTCCCCCATTTCATGTTCCTTTAGTTTCAGACACAATTTTTTCCCCCTCTGTACTGCGTAATTATTAAGAAAAAGATGTAGAAAATTTTTTGCCCCTCCTTTTCAGGATTTAGTCTAGGTTATACATGTTCTTCTGGTATGTGTACATTTGGGTTTTAGATTTTCCTATTCAGCTAGAGTGATGCTGTGCATGCCATACTGCAGCTGTTCTTTGTACAGTTGAATCCATGTAATGTGTACTCAAAAGGGTTGTAGGGTTGTTACTTATCAATTCTGAACAATTAATGCACAGTGAAATTTTAGATTTTGGGGGTTGTTTTCATTGTGGTTCCCCCCTCTTTTTTTTTTCTCATGGGAGTAAGACATAGGAGTGTTTTTTCAGTAAGTGATTCGTCTGATACTTTCACTTTTAAATATAGGTGAATTAGGTGTGATTTTTTTTTTTGGAAGGCTAGGATTTCTAGTCCTTCAAGATTTCTCAATGTTATATGTATATATATATATGTATATATATAGGGATAGTGACATTTCACCCTTCTTTATTGAATGTGATATGGGCTTACTGTGGTTCTTGAAAAATACGGTATCAGTGACTAGTTAGCCTTCTCACAAATTTGGAAGTGCTAGTCATCAGTTAAACAGTTGGCTGAAGTAGAACACCTTTTTGTCCTGAGGAAAAATGAATGGGATGTTGGTAGTGAGGATTATCAGTGTTTTCCTTCTGTCCCAAACCCCATTTTTGGAGAGCTTATTCTCTCGTGCAAAGGCAATAACCTTTGGAACAGGAATTTTGTCCTTACTTAACATGAATGCAAAACTGCTCTCCTAGTTTCTCATAGAGATGCTCAGTGTTCCACACAAGTGTGGAAAAGCTAGAGCACTTCGAAGTCCAAATGTCCTGGTTGACTGTAAAATAGATGGCTTTTGTATACAGTCCCTGAGTCTTGTTGTACCCTCACTATTTTTATGTTGTGTTTTGCTGGGGAAATATATTTCAAACAATGAATTCCCTGATAATTGATTTTTCCAGTTTTATTTTTCTGTTGTTCACTCTTTTGGTAACATATCAAGTTCAACTTCCATTATTGATTCATTCACTTCTTGAAAGGAACTTTAAAAACAAATATAAAATACCTGCTGTGTTGCTGGACTGGATGATGTGCTGTAGTGAGGCAGTGTCCTTGGGAAGACCAGGCTATGCTTTGATCAACAAAACTTTCTCTGGCACTGAATTATGATGGCTGGGGATTTTTTTCCAGACAGAGTCAAGTGAATTTCTAACTTTGACAGTGGCAGTAGGAAGGAGGAGGGGGTGGGGAAGTTAATTATTTTCCACCTCCAAAGAATACAATTGTGAGGAAGGAACTTTCTGATTCACTGGTTCCAGGACAACAGGATGTCAAGATCCATGCCTGATGTAACGTTTTCACTCTGAAGATGGGAGGAGGAAATGGGTTTGTATTGGTCTCTGCATGCAACCACTGACTGGGAAGGGATTGTGTTACGTGACTTATAAAAAGCTAGAGCATAGGAACAGATTTGGTTTGCAATTTCTGGTGAATCTGTGGAGTAGGAGACTTGCTCGTCAGATGCAAAAGTAAATCAATGAGGAAAGGTCAGAAAGCTTTAAGGCTAGGTACTAAAAAAATAAGGGCTCGCATGCTGCAAGATGCTAGTGCTGCAGTGCTTAGTTTATAGGTGACTGGTTGGAATAGTCACCTTGCACCAGGCTCTTGGATTCTTTGCATAACTCACAGGTGGTTAGGGGTTTATGCATGTTGGGAGTAGGAACTACTTCAAGAAGACAGTAGGAAAAACTTGTAAAGAATAGAACTCTTCCCTTGTTCTAGATGTGGGTTCTTAGTGCAACAGAGTATCTCATAGCAGTCACTTGACTGAGCCAGCTTTTTGGAGATAAAGGAACAGGTCCCTTTCCTCCCAGGTTAGAAGGAATTGAGGTGGTGTGCTGCTGCTCTTCCTCTTCCCTTTTACTGAGCAGGGCAAGTTCTTTGCTATGCTAGGATGTGAGAGGCAGGGGTTCTGTTCAGTGCTTTGTCTAAAGGTGTTTTATCTGTGTCTCACAGGGAGGACATCAGTCATTACACAGCAGCATATTGTGTTATGAGTGTGAGTTGCCCTGTTATTTTTGTCAATGATGCTTCCTTTTTCTAAAGTGTAAATGGGTATTTGTTGGACGAGAGGGTGAGAAAGGGCTTCGTAGCTGAGACTCAGGCCTCTAACAGCTTGAGTACCATGAAGAAAGAGGAGAGCTAGGTTCTAGCCTGCCAGGTACTTACTGCCATATTACTTCTGATGAATTATTTTAGTGAAACTAGAACTGGAGTCCACTAATCCCACTTGCTGTGTGGGTGTCCTAACCACAAGGATAAAGTATCGCGCTAATTCTTCTTCTTTCTAGTTCGGTGAATATTGTAGATGAAGTATGGCAGCTTCAACAGCAATGAATGAGTGCACCTCAAGTCTGAGGGTAAGTGCTCTTTGTTAGGAAGCTCACGATGTGAGTACAATTCCTTCTGATGGAGGAGAAAGTTCAGCTCGTGCCACCCACATGCTGGGTGAGTGATCTAACCAGTGGGTGTGGGCAAGAGGGGAAAAGCAGGATCTATTTCAACCCACACGTTTTCTGCCAGTGTCTTGTAGCAACCAGGGAAGGCTGTATGAGCTCTGCAGAACCAGCCCATAAGATTCCATCCAAACCCAGGACAGGCAGGGGAATACTTAATCTTCCACTATCCAGCTGTGGTGGGGCTTCAGTTTCATTTCAGCACTGAGAAAGCCTCGGTGGTAAAACCAGAGGTACTGCCTGATCTGAGTGGTATCTGAGCAGAACTGCTGGCATTTAGATGCAGCATCCCTTCACTAGGTTTTAGGCTTCTAAGCACCTCTGTGGATATAGACCAGATTTCTCTTCATGATAGAAAGTCATCTAGAATAGGGCAGAGAGTTTTAGGGATTTAAAATTAACTTATAAAGCCCTGGAATACAATAGGTGGAGATCTCTGGCAAATCAAGGATAATCTCAGTTGAAAGGAGGTAGGTTTTTGCTTTGGTGGCTTTTTTTGAATCAGATAAGTAGATGTCTTTAGGTAGTACAGCTGAAGCATGCAGCTGTATTTTGTTTTGGTATTGGAGCAGCGTCAGATGGCCCAAACTCCTCAAATTAAGTGTCTCATTTTAGGCACATAAATAAATGACAACATTCAAAGGCAAGGATCACCTACAGTAACTTTTGCTGTAAGTCTTCACAGCCCCTTATATCACCTGTCTTCAGACTTGTGTAATGTTGGTTACTTTGAGGTTCTGTGATCCATGCATCACTTTGGTTCAAATTGCTTTCTCTTGCTGAGTTTAGACTTTTGTACACAGTGTTTAATGAATTTCATGTTTTCTAAGCACAGTTGAAAATACAGTCTGTAGGAGCACCAGAAATTTAGTTATGTCACACTCAGTAAGAAAGTTTAGGGGATACATAGCTTCAGTATTCTGAGAGGAATTACTCTGGATGTGTTTGTGTTAAGTACTGGGCTTGGTGATTAGGGCTAACATTTATCTTGGCCTCCTAACTTCTGTCTTCCCCCAAAATGGACTGGCTGCCCACAGCACTTTGTCAGGAATGGAGGTGGAGTACTCGGTCTAAGACAGGCAAGATAGCTGAAAGTCCTGACCCTGGTACGAAGAATTGACTCTCTCTTGCTTTGCTAATTCTCACCGTGGTCCTCAATTTGACTCAGAGATCTATTCTAATCTTTATGTTGCATGATAGAGAGTCTTAGGGATGACTGAAATTTACTTGAGGTTTATAAAAAGCTCTAAGATTCTTTGGAGACAAGTACTTTTAAAAATATAACATTATCAGTTTACTTAACACTAGAAATAGGAGTATATGTAGATGTGGTTTAACCTTGTTAAAGGATGCATGGTCATGGAGGCAAAGTTGGAATTTTGGGCAGGTTTAATTAATCTATTACCTCAGCTATCCAGAAAAAGATATTCTCCCCTCACCCAGCTTTGGAGTTTAGAATTATCCTTCAGCTGCTGGAAAGAGCATCCTCTGCCTTTTCTGCACACAGTGTTATGTAAAACTGGACGTCTTTAGGCTGTCACATTTGGATACTGTCATCCTTGAGATCAAGGATTGGAAGGATATCCAAAGGATTTCTTAAGCATAATTTCTTTCCACTTAAGTATATTTATTACTTTTATGTTTATGTGCTGCCTAGGAAAATACTTTATTTTAGCATAAGAATAATATTTTCCAACCACTGCAGTTTAATTGGGAACTCCTAATTCAGTCATTCTACAAGAAGAACATTAGAGGAAAAAAAGCAAAAACCCAAACTCAGTGTTGGGACAGACTAAAGAGAGGAGTGAAAAATATGAGTGCTATGAAGGACTTTGTCTTCTGGAAAAAGCAAATGCAAGAGGAAAGAATGCTTTATATAACAGGAATCTTTTAAGGAAAGTAATTTCCAATGTCAAGAGAATATTGTTACAATGCTGGGGGGGAATAGAAGTAGGAAAAGGGGTATGTCACAGCACAAAGGAAAACAAATCAGCCATATAAATATTCATGTATATGATTAATTGGATTTTTGTAAAATTGTGGCTACACACAGAACTGATTTTCAGTGGAGTTCTGGAATGTAGATATTTGAAATGTTAATATGCCAATGCATTTTTTTTCCCAACTCTTCTAGCACTGAAGTCTTTGGGACGATACACATTTGACAATCAAGTTGGTAATTTGGCTACTAGCTGATAGACATGAACTGATGCTAGGTGAAGCTGTTCAGGAAACAATACTTTCTTAGTAGTTCTGAACTTTTATGAATGCCAGTTTCCCTAAAGGCCATTATGAAGCATTCTGAAATGCAAGCTGAATGCTTGCTGAAATCCACTGAGTTGCTGCTCACATGTGGCGTAGCTGGGTGCAGAATTCTGTGCTTGCAGGTGTCAGCCAGAAGAGTTTAAAAGGTGAGTCTTAGACACCAGTGGTACCTAGGGAGAGAAGAAAGCTGAGGAAGGTGTAGCCCTAGCAGGTGATTCATTGACATGTGATCCTGCATTTAATACTTCCCTGTAACTTCTTTAATTTCAGTTTTGTATCCTGACTGAACCCTTGTGGAGACGTATTTCCACAGCATGTTATTGCAAACTGTGAAACATCTTCAAATCCACTGACTTTAATAGAGTTAGAGGATACTCAACATCCCCTGCAAATGGCTCTTAAATTTGCCTTCTGCTGTATGATTAATCTGTCTGTTCATACTTAATATCTACCTGTAGATGGTGGCAGTATGAGGGTCCTTTTGGTTTTTATGTGGCCACGAGGAGAAGTGGAGAGATGCTTCCAGAAATTACAGTCATTTGTAGATACTGAAATAATGGCACACACGTTTTATTTCTGTTCTGTCTCAGTAACTCGGTAAATTGTGTATTGATTATGCTAATACAGCTAGTGTCTCTATTACTTGTCTGCAGAAATTATTCAAACATGTAGATTGAAGATGCACTTGGCGAAGTTACCATCCTAAGAAAAAGGCTTTTGTGCAAAGATGGCTTTAAATTGAATTACTAATCATATGCTAATGGAAGTTTATAGATCAGGTATTGAATTGTAGGAAATGCAAAGTGCAAGGTAAAAATATGTATTCTGAACTTCCTATCCTGACAGTCTTAGTTGCTATATTAGGTTTATTTTCACATCTCTCAAGGAATATGTTTTATGAAGGGATAAATCAATAGCAATCTATTTTTATAGTTTATTTTGGGATATGCAGCTTCTCCTGCTTTGTTTACCAAGCTGAAAAGAGGCTCAGGCATTTGGGGCTGTTCTTTTTTTTTCTTTTCCAAAATTTATTAGTCTACGCAGACTAGAAGAAAACAGACTTTTTTCAATTATCTTTTGCTTTTATTTTATTATGGTTTGTAATAGGTCAGAAACCATAAATCTTAGCCAGAGTTCTCCAAAAGGCTTCCCTTTCAGTGAAAGTGTACTTTTCCACATTTCTAATTTTATCCATTTCTTTTCTGTAAAAGATTTTTCCAGGCATCAACCAGAAATGACTTGTGCTCTTCCTTAGGGTGCTAAATCTACAGATTAACTTTTCAGAGAAGGGGAATCCTGGTTTCTCAGTAGAGTATGAATGAGACTTTGCAAGCTAGAAAATCTGTATATATTTTGTAGTAACTTTATAAAGTAATCTCCCTCCTTTATCATATAACCATGTGTCCTGTGAACAGACCCTTAAGCTAAAGGGGTGAAATCCTCATTGATCAGCAGGTGTTGCTGTAGAGCAGTCAGGAGATTAATTCTAAATTTAGGCCCTCTATATCAAAATTCCCACGGGTTTTCCTCACTGGCTGCCCTTGATGGTTCTACTTGATTTGTTGCATTGTATTGCTTTGTTGTGGTTTTTTTTTCCTTCTTATTTATTTAAAAAGGAATAGTTGGTCTTAATGTTGACATTCAGCAGCCCAAGCATGAGATGTGCTCTGAACTGAAACCAGGGTTTGCCTTGGATATTGGCTGGACCGAAGCTGAAACCACCTAACCTTTCACATGGATACAGCTTCAGTTTAGAGATACCTTTTCTAAAATATATATATATATTTTTTTTTTTAAAAGTAAAATTTTAAAAACTGGTGTCTGTCCAACCCACAGCTTTTATAATGGGAGATAGAATTGACATGCTGGAATTCTCTTTCCCTTATTGATTTTTTTTTTTTTAATTGCTCTCAAGAAGTGTGGTGCCACAGTTGTAGTGATCTGATCCTTTTTTGAAATTTTATTACTTGGGTTTCCTGTTTGGTTTCTTTCTCAAAGTTGCCCTGAGAAAATATATAGTAGGAAATTGATCATTTGTGTTTTTAAGGAACAGATAAGCCAGTTGAGAAATATTACTACAGCTAACAAGACAGGTGGCCTGTGGTCATAAACAGTTAATTGTAGGGACAAGGAATATTGTTGCTTTTGTGACAACATTGTTTCAAATGTATCTGGAGGTGCAGTTCAGCAGTAACATCACTTATTCACACTGGATTCATAAGGTATTATTCTGCTTTCCTGAGGCCTCTCCTTCACTGGTGTTCTGACTTCGCTACATAGAATTTATCTTACCTCATGCTAGGATGTGGTACATGCTACAATGAAGATGACATCTCTGTGTGCAATTGCAGTCCTAGGGTATCAATAATTTTGATGTTTGAATTAATAATAGTGCCTACATGCTACTGTTTTATTTGCGTACCATCCTTGTACCTTTTTTAGTTCCGTTCCATGCTAGTGCTAGAGAGAGGATTTTGGTTAGCAAAATTTATATCATCCCTTTATATGGATTCTGTTTAAAGGTGTCTTCCTCTTCTGGAAGAAAATGATGTAGTTAATGTTTAAGGGAGGTTAAAGTTGGCTGCGTGTCATGCTACCTTTCATAGTCAGATGAGTTTAACAGTGGCCTGAGAGCTGAAATAGCACTGAAATTTTCAGAATCCGGTTGTGAAAAGGTGTTAAGGGCTAATAGAGGGCTTATCTGATACTATCAACTATATCTTACTGAATGTGAGGAATACCCTTGCTAGTTGGAGGAATGAGCTAACTTAATGCAAAGGAAAATGAGATGCTATTTTGTAGGTGATTTGTAGTACTTCTAAGATTTCCCTAATTCAGTGGGGTTTTGTGGAGTAGTTTTCTTTTTACCATATTTCCCCCTAAATATGGTTTTGTTTTTCCTGACAAATATGTCAGTCTAGTTGACTATTATTAGCAAGTCTTTGTACCATGGCCTGTTGTGATCTTGATCTACTTGTTTCTGTTGTGACTGAGAAGCCTTAAATGGATGAGCAAGGGTTTAGAAAGATGCTAACCACAAAGTTACCTGCTTTTATACTTGTTTCCTTTTTAAAGTGCAATAAAGACATAGTGGTCAGCCTTTGCTGAAAGCAAATCTCAGCTCTCACAGAATTTTCAGATTCCAAAATAGCAGAGAAGTTGTAAAATGTTTGGTTTCACAAGGCATATGCTGTCATGTTTTCATGGTACAAAATTGCATACCTGGAAACAATTTGTTAGGCAGTATCCACATTTCTTTTTGCCATTTTAAGACCTAAAAATATTTGGTGTACCTCTCAGTTGGCAGTGTGAAGCTGAGTATATTTCACTGTGCAGTCACTTCTCAGCAGCAGTGATAGATTCTGGTACTGCAGCTGGTGGCAGCAGACATTAAGGACAGAACAGCAGAAAAAAATTAACTCTTGCATTTTGGTTTACACTTAGAAGTGGAGATCTTGTTTACTTCTCAGCAGGTAGCCACTTGGGAATCAGTTATTGAAAAGTTCATGTTCGGAGACCTCAATTTCATCTTGAAACTTAAGAAATGGTAGGGTTCTTAAACTGCTCTTCTGGACTGAGTTGTGACATTTATCCTGGTTGAGGACAACAGCTACATCTACAACCTTTAGTAAGGTTGATTAGTAGGTATTGATGACCAAGCTGAGTTTCCTCTGGAGGGATGGAAGAGTGGAGTAATTTTCAGTTTTAGAGCTTGTTCTTGAGAACATTGTTTGGAAATACATCAAGAGCTGATGACGGGCATAAACAGGGTCAGATTGGGCTGCTACAGAGGTTTCTGTGGGGGCTTTGAGGGAGTCACAGTAGATGGTATATATTTTTCTTCTTTTAACTGTATATTAGTTTTATTCATTATTTTTCTTTTTTTATTAATTAAACTTACTGATCTGCGCTACCTTAGTGAAAAATCTTTCTATTTACCTTAGTTGGCATTTGACCATATGTTCCCCAAAACTCAGCTTTTCATGAGCTTTTCCCACTTCTTTCTTTGTCTGACTGGTTTCCCTTAGCTGTGAGGACTGTGGGGATGACTGCTTCAGGGTAACAAAGAAAATCCTACAGTATTAGCACACCTGAGGTACTGGTAACATCGTGGCTGCAAAACACAAGTTCAACTGAAACAATCAGCTCATAAAATCATATTTTGTGAAATACTTGACTGACTCCAGGGCTGGGGAAACCTTTATCAGATCTCTGTGGATGAGAAGAGTTTGCTTAGCTCTGGGACAGAGATATAGATTGTTTAGAGTCCTTCAGAGATTGTACTTGACTCTTTCTAATATATGCACTGTGTTACAAGTTTCTGGTGTCCTGAGAGTGTCCTTATGAAAACTGGTGTTTTTTTTCTAGAAACTCAGATTCTAGAAACAACCAGTTGTATGAAGCCTTGGGGTTGGCGGAGGAGGAAAAGAGGTACCTGTGGAGTGTGTATATGTATCTCTTCTTTTGCATATATGTCTAGATTTATATGTGACCCTAAGTGTTGCACTCTCTTGTCCCAAGAACCAGGAAAAATACCTCAAATCTTTGGACTTTAACTCAGTTGCATGATTATTTTTTGAGGTCTGAATTCTTGGGAGTGGAAATGCTGCAGAAGTGCAGTCTTTCCCCTTTCAGCTTTTTCCCCTGTGGAGGGAGAATGAATTCTTTTCTCTCCGCTGTTCTCTAACTCAAAGAACTCGGTCTTTGGGAGAATAAAAAGGAAATGGTTCTGCCTTTTAGCTCTTCCCTTACTTTGCTATGGGAGAGTCAATCTTACTTAGGCATCGTATCAGAGCATATGAGAACAGCGCTCTCTAATTTTTCAAAGTAGCAGCAGAATGGCTCTTGTTAGGTTCACTCACCCAACAAGTTTTGAATAGTGAATCTGACAAGAATTGTATTGTTTTTAGTTCTACTGCTCTGGAAAGCTGCGAGCCAAGGGAAAGATGCTGGCATGGTATATACAGTAAAACAGCATGGGGTTAGTTCTCCTTTGCAAGGCTGTCTGCACTGCTGAGATGTTTGCTACTGAATATAGGATTATTATTATTTTTTAAAGCTTATGTATGAATTAGCACACACACCTCTCCCATCTGCCAGGAGAAGGCTTTCTCTTATCTGTGTGGAGCAAGCAGAATCTTAAAGCCCAGAATTGTTCTCTTATTTAGATCCATAATCAAATATAGTAAAGTGCATTGAAGACAAATATCCCAGAGGAAATTCAATTTGTTTTTTTAAGCCATGAAAAAGATTTGGTCACTCTGTTCTCAGATTTGTAGCTTCCATACAGCAATGTATTCTGTCTTGGTCTGGTCTACACTTTTGCACTTTGCAGTGCAGCTTTTCTTGCCCGTGTTGTGCAAGCATTGCTGGCTTTCAGAACTGAGGCTGGTGTAAAGATGCTTGAAACACTTCAGCTACCTACCTAACATCTTTTTTGTTTGTTTTGTTTTTGTTTTGTTTGCCTTTTTCTGACAGTAGAAGAAAATGAAACAGAGGACCATCAGGCAGGTGTGGGACACTCAGCCGCACAGACTGGTAATGCTGAATTCCTTCATTAGTGCTTGCTTTCCATTTGACAATGGTGTGAGGGATTTCTGTATCGGGGTGTTTTTGCAAATCCTGCACTCTCCTTTCACTGTTTCAGCTTAGAATGCATTCTTGGGGCTTGCAATGGAAAATAACGTTCTTTACCTTTCAGTTTCTGACAATTAGAAATTCTGCCTTTTGTAGGTCAGCTGACTTGATAGTGAGATGCTTCTAAAGTGCAGCATGCCTTTTTTTTTTCCTTTTTTGTTAAAAAAACCCTTCTTTGCATTTCCCATCTAAACCCCTCCCTAAGCCATTTCAGATAAACATGATTATTCATTCCACTTAAACTATTTTCATATTTGTAAAATATGAAAATATGAGTGATTTAAGATTGTTTGTATAATTTCTTACCAGTCTGAGATTAATTAAGGGCTCCTTAATTTTAAATCACTGAGATTAGATGTACAAAACTATTGTTTGAGTCAGGATTGCAGGGATAAGTATTGTTAATAATCATGAAGAAATAATTGTTAATTCCCCAAAACAACCAGGACTTCTTTATTCTTTAACATGGTTCAGAGAATGCAAGAAATAATTTGTTTCTGTCTTTGGTACTGGTTTCACAGAATTTTATCTGAAGAGAAGGACTGACTCATCTGAATAGTCTTATTCATGCAGTTGAGGTCACCTTTTGGAGTAAGGGCTGGCTCCTTAAGGATATTCCTAGAAGGCTAGTCATCTCTGAGTGTGTGTAGGTAATTTCTTTGAGAACAGTTGGAGTTACTCCTCTTATGAAGGTGAAAAATGCAGTTAATTTTTTCTTCAGCTCGAAGACTTTATATTTCTCTTGTGTGTGTCCTCTGGGTTTGGGTTTGGTGCCTTTTATGGGTTCTAATGTCTTTGTGCATAAACTAGATTGTTTGAAAAGAGTAAATAAAAGTGAGGGTGTTCTTTGCCTTTTTAATGGGAAATTTCTCAAGCTCTTCTCAATGTACATATGTCTCCATTTAACTATCTGCAAATTAGAAAAAAAAAAAAGCAAACTTGTACTGCCGTAGACACACGGAGTTGAAAAATAGGTGACTGCAAAAGTAGAGATCAATATGTCAAGGAATTGTGGCTTTTCTGCATTTTTTTCTTAAAATAATTCTCAGTGGTTAAGCTGCATTGCTAGTTATCTATTTCCCATCATGTCCTGTGTTGTTCTCTGTTTGTTTCTAGGCAGGATTTAGCATTCTGTTTTTCTCTATAGCAAGAATGCAGTTCTGATATTAAAAACAAAAAACCTGATAGAGCAAGCAGTACAGAAGGCCTGCACTGTGTACACATTGCCAGAAGTTTTTATAGTAATACTTTGTATCTAAGCTCTGGCTCTAACCATTAAATGTGCTTTTTATAGAGTACCAAGTTATAATGTAGTGCAGCTACGGCATATTAATCTTACTGCAGAGATTTAATGAGGCAGTTGTTTTGCGATGGACACTACTGGGAGCAGAGAGCGACAGAGTTTTACTTTACCACTGAGCTGAAGAAATATTCCTTGCCTGGTAATAATTATAACTACATGATCCAAGTTTTCCTTTCTTTTGCCAGCACTTTTCCATGCAGAAGTGGCTTGGAAGGAGGTCTACTGCAAGGCAGTGAAATGGATTGGAAAGGAGGCTGTTTTCTTGGTAGTTTGATGTTTTAGTTGTGATTATCTATGTATCCTTGCAGCATAGGCAGAAATATGTAAGACGAGTTTCAAGAATACAGACAGTCTTTGCCAGTCCACTGAGATGACTTTTAGATATTCATTACTTTTACTTGACTTTTATATGGGTTATAAAAAGTAAATGTGGTGAAACCTCATTTTTACATGGGCAGAATAGAATTTCTGCTGGTTGGCCTTAAACCGCTCCCATACTCGAAATTAATTGAAGTCCATGGCTTTATTGCCTCCAACACTTTTAAGCCAATGCAATTTTTCATTTTCCCCAAAGTTGCAGTTTTATTAGACCAAGTTACAGCAATAACATCCCTTATAAGAAGGAGGAAGAAGGGAACGGGAGAACCACCTGCCAGGGAACATAGTAATGAGAAAATCATGCTTCTTTTAATTTCCATTTATAAATAATGTTAACATAATCAGGAACAGAAGACAACTGTTCTTTCTCTTATTTTTTTTTTTAAGTGCCTTAATAGGCTGAATTTATTTCTGTTCTGAAAAAGTAACCTTCTTTTCTGTGCTAGATAATTTTCAGTGGTATCTAATGGTGGAGATGATATGTGTGTGTTGTTGCTGATGTGTATTGAAAATTTTAGTTGGTGCATGGCCAGCCTCTGAAATAGGGCAGGGAAGCCTCTGGAAATTACAGTGGTATTTGCAGATGTTGGGAAAAGTAATTTTACTATGAACACCATCTTTGTTGAGGGAATTGTGGCTGTGATTTTTGCAGATACTGGGGAGAAATGAATGTGGGAGATGAATGACATTTGCCCTGAAGTCTATATGCAAGCATGAGCTTAGAACAAGAGGTTAAGGATAAAGTACAGATGAATGCATACTGCATTTATAAAATGTTTTATTCTAGTCTTTCAAAAGAGCTGCTCAAATAAGGCAGCTTATTCTCAATTTAAGTAACTATTTAAGGTTAGATCAGCTCTTGATGGAAGATATTTGTAGTTACAACGGAGAAGCTATCTATCCACAAAGTCTCCAAATGATATTTGCTCTCCTTAAATATCTTTTTATTTTGGTGGTGACATCTCTTCACAGAAGCAGATCACAGTGGAAATGCATTCATGGAGAGGGGCTGAGACTGCCAGAACTCATTTCACAAAGCTGTCGTAGGCTAAACTCGAACCTAGGTCCCAGAGGGTCCCACTTAAGTGTTGACCTAAAAACAAATGTGCCAGTTGGCTAGAGCATGTATTCTAAAGTTGCAGCAGAAGGGAATAAGCTTGACTGACTTCTGTCCCTGTAGAGTTTATATCTGCAAATGCAGAAGGAGAAGCAAAACATTATTAGTCTTAAAATGATTCTAATTTTAATAACTGGTCGCTAAGTATGAAGCTTTATATTGAGTGATTCTTTAGGCTTTTGTGCATTAAGGGGTGCATGTGTGCCTACGTGTGTGTGTATTGCTGAATTCCTGTAAAATGCAAGTGTTTCCGAATAGTAAGTCTTGAGAATTCCCTCCCCTCCCTTTTCTTTCCTTCAGCATTGTTCTTAAAGCAGAGTCAGACACTACCCTTATTTTAAAACAAACAGGTCTGTAAACTTTATGTGCAGCATTTAAATACTCATGTTAAAATTCAGACCTAGTGCCCACATTTCCCTGAGTGCTGTCAATTTTATGAGATGAAACTGGGAGCTTGAGCTGAACAACTAATAGTATGCAGTGTGCACATGCAGCCTTCCAACAAGTGTTTAATGATGTTGGGGTCAGTTTGCAACAGTTAAGACAATTATTTCATTTTCTGAACTGTCTAGAACCTGGTGATCTCCTAGCTACTTTTTTTAATCTTTCAAAATATTTTGTAAAATGAAGTGGTAATGGAAGTTATTAGATTTAGAGCATTCAATAATGGCTAAAATGCCATGGAATCTTTTTATAATTAGCATACCTTTTTTGGTTTGTAAATTTGCAGGCTACTCTTCTATTTGGAAGTAGCTGCCCAAGTGGAAATTTCCACTCTTGAAAGAACCTTGTGGATGTAATTTGTCATATGAGGACTCAGTGTATAGGCAGGGCTTTTGCACAGCAAATATATTTTTGCCTTCAGAATGTGTTTTTTATTTTTATAAATTAATCTGGTTTCTCTCTGTAATATAATTCCCTTAAAAATAAATACTGCCCTTTACCCCTGTCAAAGAAATTCCTCGGTTTTGATCACAAGCCACATGGCATGAGAAAGACTTCCTGACATGGGTCATTTCCAGTTTCTGCTTGCGGGTCCATCTGTGTTTGCACAGTTGAAGGGCAGGGTGCAGCAGTATGGACCAAAGGATGCAGAGAGATAATGAGAGCTCTGACCTTGGCTGTGGGCAGCAGAAATACAGGAATGGCTGTGCCCACATTACTGTAGGGTGCTGAGAGAGGATAAGAGTGGTTTAAACTGGAATTGCCTTCCTGCTTCTGCTCACCCCTTCCCCACTGTAATATGAATGTAGTGTTGGCATGTTTTAGTTTCTCATCTTCCAAGGAGTTGTGCATGATCCTAATCAATTTTGAGGCTAAATAAGGTGGGTTCATGGATACCACCTCTTTGTTCCCCTGGCCAGGAAGCTTATTCCTGGTTAGTCACCCGCTTGGCTAAAGAGCATAATGTCTTAAAATGTACTTGCACAATCTCCTGTTATTATGTGAGTTTGTCCTTGTTTTCTGAAAATTACTTGTTTCAGTCTCAGCTCTTTCAAATATCTAAAAGGAGAGATGAGGTGGCCAAAGCAGAAAAGGGAAAAGTGGTGAAACACTTGCATTCCTTTTGCTGGAATGTACGCAACCATTTTTCTTCTGCATTTCACTTGTTGTACTGTGGTTTCCAAGGAAAAACAAAGTTAAGTGCCAGTTTGCTTTATTAGGGAGGACAGATTGGTTCATTTCTGTCTTTTGAAGGAAGCTTTTAGTAAAGTGGGCAACAAGTCAGGAGTAGTTAAAGCTACTCTGCTCCTCCTCAGAGGAGGAAAAGTTTTAGACTACACATAATCTCACTGTGCTGGTCATCAGCAGAAGTGAGGCAGTGCAGTGAGCTGAGTGGCATCTCTGCACACACGGGTTGGGGGTGAGGCTGCACGTTTCTTCCGGTTTAAAAGCTTCAGTTGGGCTCAGGACTGCTGATCTGAGGCTGGAGCTATCCTGCTATCCCTCAAATGCCTGTTAATATGTCAAACAGATAAAGCTTTCCTTGTGCACTATTTAGCTTTTACAGTAGTTAGTTTCCAGTTTTCCATGACTTGGCAAACACAGGAACTTGATCGGGTTTGTCTTAAGTCATACACGAGTTCAAAGCATGTGTAGCATTTTGACCCAGGGTGTAAGCTTTCCAGGGCTTTGTTTGTGTCAAATAGTGTGGTGATGGAGTATTGGAGTGGGTTGTAAAATCGAGATTAATTTCATGTTTATGTAAATCAAATTTGTTAGTCTCTTAATTCTGGTAATTTCCTGTGAAACGGTGTAGTTAACAGTGAAAAGAAGTTCCTGCACACTCATTGATTTGATTTTTCTTTTCATTGAAAAACTAATTGCATAGGTGGTTTATCCTTTCTTACGATGATCAAAGCAGCTTCAATAGCTGTGATAAAATTGACAAACCTAACACTGAAGCTTGGAAGAATAGCTTGAGTGAGAAATGGAGCTGCATTTGTAGGAGTAGAAGGGAAATTTGCTTTTCATTGAGACTAGAAAAAAAAATAAGGAAAAAAGGCCTCTTGCTTATTTAGCAATCAATTCTACGGTGTGCTGCAGGCTCATGCCAAATAGTTTCCTTCTCATCATTACCACAAGAATCTATTTTGACTTTTTTTTTTAATGTTCTCTTCTTAGATGCCTGACACCACAGTCTTGAATTTCTTTCAGATCCTAACTGTAAACTAGAAGACAAGGCAGAAGATGGAGATGTGCTAGACTGTAAGAAAAGGCCGGATGAAGGGGAGGAGTTAGAAGAAGAAGCTGTGCACAGCTGTGACAGCTGCCTCCAGGTGTTTGAGTCACTGAGCGATATCACAGAACACAAGATTAATCAATGCCAACTGACAGGTAAACAATACTTATCACTTCGTGGCTTCGTGCACTGTTCTATTTCTGATTCCCATCCTCTGCTTCTGATATCCCTCCTTTCTCAGTTATTTTATTTCTGCACTTGAATGCTTGGGTGAGACCTTTATAAACAGATTTTGGGACAGGATTATACTGTAAATGGAGGATTATAAATTTCCTTAATACTAAAGGATATATGACTGCTGTGTGTTTTCTAGAGTCACACTGTACAGCTCTCCATACTTTCCTTATGCATGCATTTTGCTGGGTCATTTGTGAATGCAGAGGGCATTTGTAAGTGGGGCTTAAGTGGCATAATGTCACATAATGAATGAATTTGCACAATGGCATGTTGCAGATCTGAGCTGGATGTTATGTTATTCTAATCTGTTAACTGCAAATGACTATACAGTAATCAGTACCTGAAAGTTGAGAGGAATTAAGCAAATTGCTAGAGGGGAAAATAAAATCTCAGCTTCAGTCAAGGGGGAGAACTGAGTGCTGATCAGATACTACTGAATTGAGCAGAGCTGAGTGAATGGACCTGGAGATCACCCAGGTTCCTCTTTGAAATTATTGTAGACATCCCCCTCACTGAGAAAACCATGTGAAATCGAAGGAAGTAGTTTTGCCCCTTAAATGTAGTAGGTTTTTTGATGGTAGGCCCTACAGGTCCAAGCAGACTCGGTGTCAACAGAAAGGCATTTATATTTTTTATTAGGTAGCACTTTATTTTTAGCTTGTGTAAAATTTATTTATTGTGTAGTGCAGTTATGTTAAAAACCTTTCTTTATCATGACTTTGTAAGTAAGGAAAGCCATCCTTACCATTTGGGAATGCTTTTAGAAAGTGTCTGTGTGCGCTCATGTTTGGAGAGCTTTCTGAGTTTTGGTTTCAATAGGTCCATAGGCCAACCCGTGTCAGAATGAGACATAAAAGTCAGATAGCAGTACTGCTCCTGAGGATGAAGAGTGAAAAGATGATGAGCAGAAGAGGAATAAGTGGGCAGGAGCAGAAGGAAGATTGAGGAAGTAATGTGAATTTGTCAAATGATTTTAATCCTCACTTCAAATTATGGAAGACGAAAATCTGCTACAGCAAGAAGTGTTTACCTTTATTAATATATTACTTTGCCTTTTCTTGCCTGTAAAATATATTTCTGGCTTGAGATACAATCAATTCAGTCACTTCCTAATCACTCCTCCAAACTTCTAGAATGTATTTGCCTACAGTGCTCATGATTTCTGGCAGTATGGATATTCTCTCTTGACTTTAAATAACTTAAACATTTTTTTCTCCTTTTCGTCATACCTCTCTTCTTTCTTTTTCTCTTTCTGTGTTGAAAAATTAGCAGCTTTAGCTTGTCTCTTCCTTCCCTTGCCCAGAAAGTACTCCCCCTGCCTCAGTCCACTGGATCTCCTCTTCACTGTCTCAACCCTGGGGTTTTTTATCTAGTTCCAATACAGTCATCTCTCCTTTCTGCTTAGTTAGTTGCTGCCCCCTTCTTCCAAGTGTTTTCTCTGCTTTAAAGCTGCAAGCAGAATGCACTGAACATGGCTTGCACAGTTGTGTTAAGAAACTGAAGAAAAGCAGGTGAGGGGAGCAGTAATTAGGAAGAATCCTGGACCACTGCTCCTGAACACGGAAGTTCTTGCTGAGATCTGTGTTGCTAAGTGAGAGTGAAAATAAGTATGCTGGACGAGTCAAGCTGGGGTGCATGTGTGAAGGTAGGAATACATGTATAATGGTAGAGGATGGGGAAATGAAAATGAATCTTGAAGGAAATTGTTTAAGTTCCTAAAAATATCTTTGCCTCTCTTTCAAGGAAACTTGTGACAGTGAATGGGTAGAGATCAGGCTGTTTGAAAGCTAATGAAGTGAACAAAAACCGAAACTACACACCCTTCTGGAGTACAAAGTTGACAAAAAGCCAACTGTCCTCTGTTTCTAAATATAAATGACCTAAATACACCCTTAGAGTTGAAAAAGGGTCCTGAATGACATGACTGGAGTTGAGAATTTCTTCTTAAGCAAAAAAAATAGTAAACAGTTGGTTAGTGATGTAAATTCAATGCAGGGTCCTAAGAATACAACATTTAAGACAACCTCATTGTCTTAGATTATTTTTTTATAATCAGTGGCAAACAGTTGACAGAAAGCAGCTTACCTTACTTCTGAAACACAATATATATTTGACAAAAATAAGGTTTGCTTTTAGCTTTTCAGGCAGGCTCCATGGACTCTTGTCTTTCTCTTGAACTTCCACAAGCACCTTTGGGTACCACACTCAAAAGTTTTTGAAAAAAAGGTGTTACCAAGGAGGAATAGTTGCACCTCCCTTTCTCATGACAGTCCTCTGACGCAACAGGGTGTTACATAATTGCTCTGGATGTCTCCTTTTGTAGGAGTCCCACTGAAATTAGGAGACACTCTAAGGTGTCTACTGATATGTCTGTCACTAAGTTGTTAATGAAAGGCAAGAGGTTAACAAAATTTACTTTTTTTCTACCTATTCTGCTATTTGGATCAACTATGTCCTCTTTGGAGGAGGGCAGAGTGTATTTTCCATCCTGATGTAAGATTTTTCCAATCTGAGTCTCAGGTATGGAAGAGTTACCTGAGATGTCCATTATATAAAATAGCCAGGGCTGTCAGCCTCTGAAGTCCACGTTTTGAGTTGTGAAGCCCTCTAAACCCTATTTTTCAGATGGGTAAGTCAGCTGCTGCAGCTGGTCTGGATTTTACTGAGCTTCACTGAGGTGTTCTGTGAGATGCACAGGGAGCTACGCTGCAAGAATTTATGAACTGTGCATGTTGATCCAGTTGTATGGTCATTTTCCATTCAGTTATATTGGGTAAAATCAGCAATCACAGGATGGCAAAACAATGGCTTAAGGCAACCCTTTAATAAAATCCTGAATATGAAACATGACATTTGAGTGTCACAGTGTCTTGACTGCCCCTAGTTCTACCAGCCTTGTAACATGCTTGAGAATGGGGCTTGCCACTTAGGGTTCTCAAATCGATACTGGGGCTTCTAGTTTTTGCATTTGAAAATGTTAGATGTGTTCCCCTGAAGTTCTGACAGTTCAGTGGAAGGAGTAAAATTGTTTTATTGAATCTTCATTCTGTACTCTCAACCAAAGACAGGAATGGGGAGAAGGGAGCTGGTTTCTTAAACAGTGCTCCCAATCTCTCAGTGTCAGTCACCCCCACCTATTCAGAGGACAGGGGAAGCTGAGAGTTACTTACAACTCTGTGAGATTTAGCTCTCAGGATCTTGAATTGCTGTTCTCTTGTAGATTTTTTCAAAGGAGGAGAAAAAAGTTCTCCCCAACTGGTTCCTTTCTGTAATCTGTTGTTTGAATTGAACTCATGTTCTTTTTTCTAGAGGAGGGCATAGCTGCTCTTTTATCCTAATGTGTGCGCTATTGATCTTTTCAATTTGGGTCTGATCCAGTATCCATTGAAGTCAGTGAAAAGATTCCCATTGACTTCAGTGGGGGATGGAACAGGCCCTTCATGAGCTATTTAGTAATATTTTTGCTATCATCTGAAATTCTTGTACTGAAGCTTTCTGTGAAAAGGTGATGATTTATTTATGTTAATTGCTGACAATTCCTGTGATGCTTGTGGAATACAGATAATGGGTAAAAAGGGGAAAAAGTTCGAAAAAATTCTTTGCAATACTTGTAACCAAGGGCAGATAAGATGCTGAACTATATTAATTTAGTCATTGCAAAAGATTGGCAATAAAAATATGGACTTAATAGTGCTTCTCTCTGATGTTAATGCTTTTCTCACTGTATTCTTCCTGCAGCATTTCATTCAATAACTCAGGTCACTTGCACACTGTCATCCTCTATGTTGTGTGCATAAGCAGAGGGTCCAGTTAGCATGGCTGTGGACCTGATGTCTTTCTAGTATATGC
The DNA here is from genome assembly GCA_013400975.1 of Atrichornis clamosus. Classification (NCBI taxonomy): domain Eukaryota; kingdom Metazoa; phylum Chordata; class Aves; order Passeriformes; family Menuridae; genus Atrichornis; species Atrichornis clamosus. The sequence continues at coordinate 389,523 of WBMZ01004493.1, read as the reverse complement.
CAGTTTGGATCTCACTGTAGGAATTTGAATGCAGGATCAAATATGGTGCACTACTGATAAATCCTCAACTGCACTTTCTCTCCTTCTTCTGCCCTCAGGAAAAGAAACGTGACCTTTTGCATTGCAGCCATATATGCTTTTGGTAGGACACAATGTGTCAGACACTTTCTCTTATTGTCTCCAGCTTGATTTATCATCTCTTTTTCCCTGCACAGTGCTTTGTGTTGTTTATTTCACCTTTCAGTCCTCAGGGATCCTGCTTTATGAAGTCTCCCGTGTACATGTGAGAACTGCCTCTCCACTGGCTGGCTCTGTGTGCAGAGGTATTCGGCTCAAGCTTGGTTCTCTTCAAGATCCTGTAGGTCACTTTGGCATCAGAAATCTCAGCCCTAACCAGAGTAACACTAGAAAAAGGAGCATAAGCATGTGCTGAACATGCCAGTCTAGTTGGCTGAGTTGCAGAATAACTCAGCAGCAGTGGACATGCTGGCACACAAGCCTGCCATTCTCCACCTGAATGTCAGTAGACCTAGTGCAAGTTACAGGACTTCCCTACTAGCCCTGTTGGCATCACAGGCTGTAAAACTTGCCTGAAAGCAGGCTACTGAATCATATGCAGTCCCAGTCTCGAGGCTAAGGGTGTGCTCCAAGGGAAAAGACATGAGGTATTTCTCCACGGGGAATATTTATTTTCCCTTTAGGTGATTAGGTAGACTTAGTTTTATACTTTGGGCTCTAGCTTAGTTCTAGAGCTCTGATAGGTTGAGTAACTATGTCAGGTAGAACTGATAGCCATTCCTGTTATCCCTAAGATGTTTCTGATGCTGAAAAGGTTACTGGTCATAGCTCTGTGTCGCCTGACAAGAGATGCAGTCCTGCCCTCTAGCCTTGCTCAGATTCTTCTCACATGCCATCTGAAAAACATTCCGTCAGATGTGTTAGGGTCTCATTGTTCTGAGTGCTGCTCTCCATCAGCACTGGAGTATCACAAGGGTGGGAACTCCTAGCTAAGCCAGCATTTCTGTGTTTCTAATTATGACCATATTAATTTTCATCATCATCCTGTGTCACTGAGAAGCACCTTCTTTCATGTCTAGAAATGAGAGCTTATGCTACCTAGCAGCTTCACACACAGCATGCACCACGAGTGATGATGGACTTACCAAGCCAGAGATAATGGAGATTCCACTGGAATGGTTTCCTTCTCTTGCCTCTTTTCTCCTCTTCCTAATGCCCAGGACTCTTTCATCATTCTGAATGGGTTGGTAATGCCAGGACCATCTCCTTCACTAGAAGACTTGAAAATTTTCCAGGGGATTTTGTCCCAAAGGATGTATGCTGTGCTCAGTGAGAGTACAAGATAAACCTTGTGAATGCTTAGTGTTACCATGCTTTGATATCCTAGCTAGAATTGTTCTTCCTTCTAGCAAAAGAGTCCTGTCCAAATATATTGCATTCCTTGACTTTTTTTTTTTTAAAGTTTCCACTATCTGTGGGGAGAAAAGATACATGGCAAGGGTCCTTGGTCATTTCAGCAGCACAGAGTAAAATCTGAGCTTGATAAAAGTGCTTCTGAGGACAAGGACCCTAAGAAGTTAAATACATGATGCACCAAAAGCATATTCATCTGCCTCATTGCAGTTAATGGCACCCTGCCAAGCACTGTTTGCCAAGTACAGTTACTTCACTTGAGAGTCACCCTGTTTCTCTTGAGAGTTCTTGCACCAAGGACTGCATATGGATTTTACATTAAACAGTTATTGAATAAAAGACAAACAGTGTTTGGACTGGGGACTTGAGCTTGGGCCTCTCTTTTTCCTTTGAGGGCTTCCCAGTTGCTGTATTAGAGAGACATACTTCTACTTTTCCATTTGCTTTGGACTACAAACTTCTGACTTCTTTTCCACAAAATGATATTCTGTTTGACAGACGTGGAAAGCAGACCCTCACCTCCAGTTTCTTGTCCCAACCAACACACATGGTAGTTTGCAAGTTGTAGCCTCACATCCTTTCAGGATTATGTGGTCCAGGACCATTATCTGCAACTCCAAATCCTTGATTTTTGGGAAAAAAGGGGAATAAGGTGGTAATTACAGCCTCTTTCTCCAAAGATCATAATTTTAAATTCAAAAAGCAGTGTAAAGCCTGTCACTGGACTTGGATGGAAGATTTTTATGCAGTGCTGAAGAGCCAAAGCTATACAGGATCTGCCATCTTCATAGTTTATATGCTAAACTGCACACTCCTATGGAGGATAGGTGAAGGTCTTGATAATTGTGTTCTTAGATTTTCGTATCAAAATTCTGTGAAAATAATTCTATAAGTAGCTTGATACTGCTTAGAAATGGAGGAAGCTTGTATATGCTAGAGTTGGAAGCTGTGAAAGTGGAGTGCACAGCCTTCTTGCTGTTCCTCAAGAGCCCTGTGCTTATCTTGAGGAGACAGTAGATCCATGATGAACAGCCAACATGGGCAAGGAGGCATAAACCCCTCCCCTTTTGCTTGGAAATCATTAATCTCTGCTCTTGAGATTGTTAATCAGTCATAAAACCAGTAGATCTTCATCTCCTGGGTGTTTTAAAAGCAGCCCATAGCACTTCCTGAGATGTCTGTCAGTGACCTCCTGTAATAGAAAGCAGCTGATGGTCTGTATCATGGAACTGTTATTCTCGACTTAGGGAACCCCCATAACAAACCTGTACGTGAGTTTTGAGTGTAAATGCCTGAACTCTTGCTCTGTTTGGAGGTGGAAGAGGAGGCAAGTGGTGTCTTCCAAAAGGAAGTGTTTCCTGTATATCTTCCATTGATTTTTTTCCCTCTATTTTTCTTCCTATTTTCCCCTTATTTTAGCCTGATTTTCCACCACTAAAAAAGGCTGATGATTTTCTTAGCACATACTAGCAAGAGTTTTGGTTGGCGTATCTACTCCCTGTGCCCACCAAGGACTTCACCCTGTGTCAACCTGAGCTCCCAACGTAATGGCAAGATACCAGATCTGATCCGGTGTCCCCGCACCAGCGAGGGCACCACGGCCTCGCTGAGTACCATGGACAGAGACACCTCCTTGCTGGCCAGGGAACTCCTGATGTGCAGCAGAAACGGCTCAACTGGAGACTGTAGTTCTCTCATTGATGAAGGGGTTTGGTGTAGGCAGCCCCAGTGCAGGGTTTACCAGGTCTTGTTCTTGGTAGAAGTGTCTCCTACTGTCTTTTACAGTTAAATAATCTGGCATCACGTGTGGGGCTCCCAGGACTCACCTTGCAGCTATCCATGTCTTACTGGGCAAATGGAGTATGGCAGCAGAGTTTGTCCAGAGTGGTCTTACCCACCCAAGGTATACATTCCTGTATGGAACATCAATCCAGTCATCCTGGAACTTGGCCATCACACACTTGAACAAAGCTTTTGATTAGTTTTGCTCAAAGGTTCCCAAGTAAATGGTCTTTCACTGAAGGTACACATGAATGTTGAGGACAACAGCAAGTGGTGTGCAGGCTAAAAGAGACCATGTGCCTGTCACCCAGAGTCTGGTTTAGAATCATATAATCATTAAGGTTGGAAATGACCTCCAGGATCATCGAGTTCAACCTTTGAGTGAACATCACCTTGTCAAGTAAACCATAGCACTAAGTGTCATGTCCAGCTGTTTCTTGAACATTTTCAGGGATGGAGACTCCACCACTTCCTTGAGCAGCCCATTCCAATGCTTAACCACCCTTTCAGTGGAGAAGTTCTTCCTGTTGTCCAGCCTGAAGCTCCCCTAGTACAGCTTCAGGCCATTTCCTCTTGTCCTGTTAATGGTTGCCTGGGAGAAGGGGCTGACTCCCACCTGTCTACAACTTCCTTTCAGCTATTTGTAGAGAGTGATAAGGTCTCCCCTGAGAGAACATTTTATATAAACAATATACCTTACTTCAGTGTCTTCTTCCCAAGTTGTGCTTAGCTGTGTGACTTACAGTCATAGTCCTAGGCTATACCAGAGGACATATCTGTGTGGTGCTTTTTTGACAAGTCACTGTGAAAGCATCAGCTAGGAGTGCCTGACATTCCATTGTGAGTGAGTGCAAGATCATTAGGTTCTGGGAGGGGCCATGATAATGCTATAAAGTGTTCCTCTTCTGGCTTTGATATTTTGTGGTTTCCAAGCTAGCCCTACATCACCACCCCTGTTTCCAAGCACTGACTTGCTTAGCTCCCTAGCTTTTTCAGAGTTAGTTCAAATGCCTCCCTGGCGCTCTGTTGAAAATCTGCCCTAGCTAGATCCAGAACTTTGCTTTATTACAGTGACAGTCTGTTGTTCCATTTATTTATAGCCACTGCTGGGTGTTCTAAAGGTCAAGCTGTTTCCTCACAGAGCACTTCCAAATGGGCAGTACAGGGTATCTCTCTGCATTACTGTTTGGCTACTCTGACTTTCCCATTGAATATTAACCTCACTCTCAGAGTGTTCAAGTGACATCTCCCGCCTGTTTCAGAAGAGGGTCCAATTTCTGAGATCTGCCAGGTGATGACATGAGGTAATCCACTGACCTTTATCAGGCATTCTGTGCAGGACGTAACCACCAGTTCTCGTTCCAGTTTTGGGAAAGCAGTACTATAATCACTATTTGATCTATGCAGCTGAAATTCCTAATTCTCATTGTCCAAGGAAGATGGTTGCCTGCAGGGAAGGGAACAGAGGGGGCAGGGGAAATCACCAACACTGGTACATTTGTGAAGGAGAAAAAATAGTCATTACTTACGCTATGATAACTATGTTCCTCCCAATTACTGCTGTAATCAATATGGATCCTGTGGCCAAGCTTGTCTTGTTTTCCACAGTCCTCAGCAATACAGACTTTGAATTGTAAAGCTGCTGCTGATACAGGGTCGTAGCTACCCTGACCCTTGCTCAGTACAATGGGAATTCGTGTGTATGATTCTAATAGGCACACTATTAAAAATAAAATAATGATTGTCTTGTGTGTATACATATATATACACCTACATATATATACACCTATAGTCCATACTGACTACAGTGTTAAAGAGAATCAACTACTGGGGAGTAAATACCTGTTGTTTATTTTATGCTTCTATTTTACTGGAATATTTATAATATATTGCCAGTGTATTACAAAATGCATCTTGTTGCCATGACAAATTAGCCTCTTTAAGTGGTGAATTTCCTGCACCTTCTAAAATAATTTTCTTGAAATACTTGCTGTTTTTATTATTGGCGCTTACTTTAATTACTGTTTAGAAATGAACGGAATGGGAGGTACAACAGATTATCATTACTTATATGTTCAGCAGTTAAATTCATAGCTTGAAAACCAAATGTAACAAAATGCCCCACAGCTCTTTAACACTTTGCTTAATACAGTTGTAGAAAAACCTTAATTCATGTTTATAGAATCAACTGTAGAGTGTTAAGGCTTCCGGGCAACGTGATAGTTCACTAACACACCACCCATATGGGCTTTGTTTATCCTTTAAGTATCATCTGGAGGGTCTAAAAACCTCATTTTTTATGAAAAAGAGAGTTGTTGGAGGAGAAAGGTCCTTAAAAACTGCCTGATCTTTGCATAATATCTTGTTTGAGATGGCTGTAAATTCGCTTCTGCTTCCATACTGTGACTCTGTTAGAGGGAATTGGTTTAGGACAAAGGGAAAGCACCTTTTAATTTACCCAGGGTGATCTGGGCTATACCTCATGCCTTTTGAGAAGACACCTTTTGGTATTGCATACTCTGTTGTGGAAATCCGCTGTGATGTTCAGATAGAAATTTAACCCTGACATAGGGTACTTCATCTATGGAAAACCCTGGAACCTGCAGTCCCTTTTACTAAATCTCTAAGACTAAAAGTCTTTTACTAGACACCCGATATGTCATTAATTCCAACTGTTTGTCCAAAATGACTGATAGTTGAGTCAAGTTCTTTCTTAGTGTGAACCCTTAATATTCCTAATTTTATATCCCTGTACTTTTACTAAGAGGTCATAGTCTTTAGCTGGGGTTATCATTTGGGAATGCTGTAGTGTAACTGAGATCTATGACCACTTAATAAGCATCAGGAGCAAGAGATTGGGATCATTCTACAATATGCCCTGGGGGTACTTTCCCATCAAGAAGGCAAGCTGGAACTCTTCAACTTTTTTCTTTCTTTCGGTTTTTTGCCTTCAGGGGGAAATGGATCGATTTGGAGATGATTATTCCATAATCTCCAAATTTTTTCTCTTTCACACTGCAATGGGAACTCCTTGAAGTTTAAAGGGATGAGTCTCTTGTGTGCCCTGTGGAATGAACCCAAGGAGTTTATGGGGACACCAGTCCTTTTAGCACAGTTAGTGTAATTTTAGGCAAGTTGGAAACTAAAATACCAGAAGGATCTGTGAACAGAAAAAAGTAGATTTGTTATTAAATTTCTCAAACTGAGTGTGATCACTTCTCTCAGTGGATGCTTCATTTGGGATTTATTTCTTGGGGGAGGAAAGTGGGGTTTTCCCAAAAATGTAGACATATTAAAGACATGGTAGAACTGAGACTTATCACTGAAATGAACTATAAAAAGTGAACTGGCAGTCGACTACTGAAATATTCAAACTTGTCAAGAAGTATTTGTCATAGATTTAATAATGACATGAAATGTTGGAACTTTATCTGTGAAATTTTGGTTCAAATTTACTCTTAACAGTGTTATCAAAATCATGTTGTTACACATGTACAAGTAAAGCAGTTTAATCTTTTTGTCTGTAATATTTCTGAAGCATATAAAATGCAGGAAATTATTTTGCCTTTATGTAAAAACAAGGACAGTATGCTTTCAGGACAGGGAATGAACTAGAGCACTTCAAAATATCTTTTGAAATAGAGCTGTACATAAGATAGTGCCATGGATTGGCATTTAGTCGATATGTATAATATATGGGAATTAGTTTCACATTTCATAAAAATACCTGTCACTGGTTTATTACCTCCCTCACTGTGACCAGAACTGGTGCCTCTCGTTTGTTTTACTGCTGGATCCCAGCAGGAAGTGCAGTCTAATGACTGAAGGAAGGTTGGGTGACTCATGCGGGGGAGGCTGGAGAAGGGTCAAGTTTTTCAAGTACTTTGCAAGCCTTCTACCAGCTGTAAAAGCAAAGCACAGGGAAATGAAACTGGCAGTTGCTAATTCACCTTTCTCTGACAAATGCAGGCTTGAGCATGAGTGCGTAACACATCAGTTTTACCATTAACACATTAATTAACATCAGTAATTTTTCATGTGTATGTGTTTATTTCTTATTGTTGTTATCTGACTTTAGTCCACGGACAGAAGTGATGCTTGGATTTTTGCAAAACACTGAGCATGTTCGATTTTTTCTGTAAATTCAGTTTCTAAGCAACACATCTTTGTCCTGAACTATTTTAATATGTCAATAACCGTAGGTTTCTGTATTATTCTAATTATTCTTCTAAACTGCCTTTGAAATACTTTAAACAGGTTTAGTATTTGCTTCTTTTGTTACATTCTGAGTAGAATATTGTGTATTACAGGATAATCTTTTTTTCACAGTCATCTGTGTAGCCTGACTGGAGAATGTTCTTCAATTTTTGTCCATAGGTTGTTGTCTGTAATCCTTGCTTCACTGAAACCGGTGGAAGAGTCATTATTATGTTTGTAGAGGGCAGGATTTCTACTAGTGAGTTCCAATTCTCATTCTGTTGCACTCAGGATTCTTCTCCTTGGCACCTTGATTTCTGCCTTTCTATTGCTTTGTCATTTAAAAATAGTCAGTGCTTAAGTAACTTATTTTCAAATAGCCCTTCCTAAACAAGAGGCAGGCTGTGGTATTAACCCTATAGTTGCAAACAGTTTCCATGGCAGGTAAGTTTGAAAGTAGAAAAGCATCCTCTGTCTGCCACGATACCAGGTGCTCCCAGAAGCAAAGGCTGAGAAAATGGAAGAATGCAGTTTATCTTATTAAAATTCGATTCTGCCTCTTTTGTGACTCTGCCTGCCACTGTTGAGGAAGAATGCAGTTTATCTTATTAAAATTCGATTCTGCCTCTTTTGTGACTCTGCCTGCCACTGTTGTTGATTTTTGTCTAGGTATTTAGTGTACTTGCTACAGAGACTACTATTCTGCCCTTGTTATCTTTATACTTTCCATTCTCTTACGGAGGGTTTCTGGAGTTGTGCTTTTATTTCTATTGCCTTTTTCACTATCAGCAGGTCAAGTATCCCTGCAGTTCTCCCTTTGGCTGAGAAGGGTAGGGATGATTTTCTGTGCTGCTGGAATATCCCACTGCTTCTCCTTCTTCTCTGTTCTCCCTCCTTTTGCACTCCACTTTTCTACTGTTTGTTCCCTTTTTGCCTCTACAATATCTAGAGTAGTGCTACTATTCCTATTGGGTACTTCAGCAAGAATAGCAGAGTGAAATTCACTCAGAAGGCTTGGTTTCATTGTACAGCCTCTGCTGGACTTGATACTTTTTATAGGAAGCAAGAACATAGCTGCAGTCTCAGGTCTACAGTCCATCTTGTTATTTGCACAGTCATCCATTGCAACAGTTTCATTTTTGACTTGATCACTTTTTGATTAATATTATAAACGCTCCAGCTTTTGTATAATGTTTCTTTAGGAATATACTATAGTGGATACTAGTGAATGTGTCACAAGTTCCCAAGCAGTGGGAACAATTGCCCCTCCTAGTATGGGACAAAAGAGCATTTGGAATTCCACAGAGAACATGTTTTTTGTCAATGCGGGCATAGCTGGCCCTGACATATTGTTGAGGGTGAGTTTGTGTATGCAGACTTGGCTCCATGAGTGGAATGTAGCCTTTTCCACGTCCATTATTTGTCAGTACCTGAAATGCTTAAAAATCATTTTTGCAGTTCTCCTCTATGGGCATGGAAAGAGGCCCAATGCAAATTAAAGGCAAAATTCTATCTCTTACAAAATTCATTATCTTGTATATGAAATGTCTGTATGCTGTGAGTCCCACAGATTTTTTCTTTTTTTACACAATATTTTTGAAACCGCATCTCAGTCAGTGGATCTGTGAGGGTGGTGAACAGGGCTATGATTAATGAAAACATGTTCACCGAGTCAGAACTGCTGGGGGGAAACCTTATATTTTATATACCTGTAAGAATTGCACAAGGCCTTCCATTCTCTATGTTCCAAAATTTTTTTGCAACTATTTACCTACAATAGCATGAAATGTAGCCAGCTTTGCAGAAGACACCAGCTACGACCCATGAGACAAAGGAAGGGGAGACAGGAAACTGTCCAAAAATAATGGCAAGCCTTCTGCTCTTGTGAAAAATGCCACAGGATCTCAGTGTCCACAAAAAGCACTGCAACTTTTGAGATGCGAATGGGTGGATTATTCCACATGTGCATTGTCAAAAATTGGCTGATGGTTTGTTTTTCAGGAGAGTAGTACTCATGGAAGTTCCATGTTTCATAGTGGTATGGCTCTTCTTTGTCACTCCTACATTTCAGAGGCAACTGGCAGCACAAGCTCTTTTACCATCCACAGAGGGAGGCTGGCCCTGATAACCCAGCCATAGCTGCAGAAACCCTTCTGCTTGCAAGGGCTTGCTTGCTTGTTAGTCCCACACGTTCTGAGTCATGGGGGCAAAGATGCGGCTCGGAGTAGTATGCAACCCTAAAGTCGCAGTCTGGCCCTCCCCTGTCTCCTTATCTCTGCTCTCTGGGAGCTCTAGCACAATATTTTGACTTGTGAGCCCAGAGGGTTGACTGTGTGGCAGACGCTTAAGGTAATTATGGGCTTACTTATACATTTTGCTGTCAAATTACGTAATTTTTGATAGAGGGCATAATGTATGCTTTCTAATACACACTCGTTGAAGCTTGGGATTCTGCCTCTTATAGCTTAAAAATCAAACCACGTGTTTTAACAGACCCCAGTGCAATTGCCATAAAATGTGTGCGGCATTCTGCCTTTTCCTTCCATAACGTCCTAGGATATATAAATACAGGATGCTCTGTGGAAGAAAAGTTTGGATTTGAAATCTTTTACTGTGATACATGGAACTTGTTTACCAAACTATGGAAATTATTAGGGGTACAGGAAATGCTGTGTATTTAAGTAGTCAATAAGCTCTTAGTGAATTGAGACATGGAATAATCATGCTTCCATCAGGCAAGTGTAGTAAATGTAGTTTGCAATCTAAATGTTATTTGCATAGTTTACAGGTTTGACAGCTATTCTTTTAATGAAGTATATAGTTTTATCAGAACTATATGTCTACTTCTGAGGAGGGGGAATGGGAGGAGCAGAGAGCATCTTTTACAAACAAATGAAAAAGAAAATGTAATTATTTTGTTATTGACTAAAAGTAAGTTTTCATTATGGTTGAATTTGGTGATAGTGGAACTGAAGAAATTTTACTTTGAATGTAAAAATGGTTGCTAACATTTCTGCTCCCATGGAAGTGTCCTTTCTCTGGGTGGAAGAGACATATTTTTCAGCAAGCATCTTTTTCTATAAGAAAGTGCAACTTCTGTCTGGCTCTAAGTTGTTCATTATAGTATCCTCTTTCTCCTTTGTTCTTATACATTGCTTAAAATGCTAGTTAAAAGAGTTTTCTTTCTTACTGCTTCTCAATGAGCAGTTAAATCACCTTGAAAGAGGAGTAAGTGCATGTTAATTAGATCGCATATTAGCTTTGGGGACATGGCTCCAATAGATAACTCTGTAGTTGTCTTTTGTATAATAGTGTTTGCCTGTAAAGGTGTTGTATGTTAAACTTCCAATATAATTATTTTGTATGTTTCAATTAAAAATATACTTTGCAGTTAAGACTTTTGGTAGCATTTCATCTATAAGAAACATGGACAGTCTTTTTTTTCCTCTCAAGAAACTGTCCATCATCTCCAAGACGTATCTATATTTGTACATGGATAGCTAGCCTACACTGGTGAAATGCTTCTAAAATAGCACTTGTAATGTGATATTATTGTATAAGTAAAGACTGTAGCATTCCCATTTTCCAGACCTTATGGGCATAATCAGGTGTACCATATTTTAAGAAACACTAAGCCTGTCTGAGCAAAATGCCTGCAGGATCTCATACTCCTCCCCCAGTTCTGTTTCTTTGTCTTTTTTTTTTTTTTAACATAGACCTGACGCAGATTTATGTAGTTCATTTGAAGTTCATGTAGAGAGTGTATTAATCATTCAAAGACAGATAGCTAAATAAAGTTACTTTGCCTTAAAATTTGTGACTTCAAACTTGATCTCATAGAATGAGTCCTCTTCTGTTCTTTGGCATGATCCTTCTGTATCCAGTCTGCACTGTTTTCTATGAGCTAGAACAGAAAAGACGAAAGAACAGAATTCCTATTTCTAATCTAAGGTATACTTGGTGACTTCTTTCCTCCCTGATATTTAAAATTAGACCCATTCACTAAGCCTAATTTCTTAGCATTACTAGAAGTACCACTGTTTTCTCTAAGCTGAGGAAGCATAAAGAAATTATTCCCAGACTGAAAACTAGTAAACTTCAGACTAGAATTTACCCTTACAGGTAAAGGTAAGTAATTTCACAGATTATTAACCTTCTTCACATTGCCTCATTATTCAAGGCCTTGTCTTTCTAAATTCTTGTCTTCACCCCCAGTTCTCATTCATTTTTTAAATTTCTTACCTTTCTTCCTTTCTGTTCCTATTTGCTGAGAATACAGAAGATACTTGTGCTGGTAAAAAGGGAAATTATGTGTGTTTACTATGCTTAGTTTTTTAAAAATAACTTATGGGTAGCAGAAATTCATTCATCAACAACTATTGTTTCTCATTTTCAGGACTTTTGTGTTATGATTGTCTGTCCTTTCAGTAGATTCATAAATGAAAGAACCAACATGGTTATTCAATACAGATTTGAGGAAGAAATTGAGGAAATTTTTCTACATAATTGTCGACAAGAAAATTAATGAAAGCTGTTGCTCCCTCATGAAGAAAATAGGTTTAAAGTCCACTCATTTCTTCCATTGTTAACCTATGAGGAGATTTCAAGCTATTTAAAATTACTGATCCTGAAAAGCCAACCTACATGAAAGAGGTTCAGAGAGTGCATAGTTGAATCTGGAGGGGACCAGGTGAGGATAGATGAGTTTGACAAATTACTGTTACTTTTTGTAAGTAATTACTTATAGTCAGAATCCTCTGCTTTGGGTAGATAATTAGCAGCTTCAATGTTTTCACCCAGAGAAAGGCATACAACAACACAACTTTTTTTTTTTTTTTTTTAATAATAATTTTGAACTTCCATTTTGAGCTTCCATGATTGGTGAAGAAATGCTGAGTGTGTCTCTCTTAAATGCTGCCTGTCTGGGGTTGAGCTCCCAATGTGACAGTACTTTTTTGCCTTAAGCCTTTGATGTATTTATCCTTACAGTGTCTCAGAAAGGTTATGAAGATCTAAGGATGCTTAAAAATGAAATAAAAAATGAACTTAATTATTTAAGCTGAGATTCACATGAGGTTGTTATCCTGAAATATTCCATTTCCCTAAAAGACACCTTTCTGGCACACTTAATGGGCTCTTGTCTTGTCTGGGGCCCAGATGTACCAGCTTTCCCCAAGCTGAGTAAGCATACAGAAATTACTTGTAGACTGAAAAGCAGTAAACTTCATACAAGACTTTAACTTTACAGGCACAGGTAAGTAATTTCACTGACTATTAACAATTTCCACATTGCTTTATTTTGACCATGCCACAACCTACTGCTTTTCACCACTTCTTCCAGGCCATCAGTGAAGGAAACTTTTGCATTTGAAGTGAAATGGTATACCTGGGAATTCTTATTCTGGAAAGCTCCACTTCCAAATTTGGGGCATTAAGATGAATAAATTATTTTAAAAGAGAAAGTAACACACAAAAAAGGAATAATGATAAGTGTGCCTTGCCTGTTCACCTTGTTTTTAAACAGCACTTAAAGTGCAGGAAACTGCTGCTGGAGATCCTCTGTTAGAGCTTGAGGAATGGAGGATGTGAAGTGGAGGTCCTTATTTAATAGAACTTAGAACTGTAATAGAACTGTAAGCTATGCTTTCCCTTATACTAGTTTTGCCAGTTAACACTGTTACAGAGAAGCAAGTCATGGTGCATGCATATACAACCAACCATTCCCACACCAGATTTTCACATAGCTGTAAAACTGTAAAACATGGTTTCCATGTTGTCCTTTTCCCATGACACCTCTGTATGTGGGATACAAAGTGAATTCTTGTGACTCTGAAATTAAGCTTTGTTGAACTTCACTGATAAGTAAGATCTGGAGGCATAAAATTTGCAGCAACACTTCTTTGCTACAAGTTTATATGTTGATTTAAACTCCTGTTTTAGAAAACATTTTCTGGGAGTCTTTCTTCATGAAAAGTATAGCAAGCTCTTACACAAATGCCTATTGTTTATAGAACTCTATTCAGAAGTGTGTGTCTTATTTGAGTTCTCAATTACCTATCTCTGCAACTCCAAAATCAAGAATGAGGCTTTAAAGATTAGAGGGCAACATCTGTTAACTCTGGCTGTTTTGCATATCTATATACCATATAAATTTGTTCAAATGATTTGAAAATAGGTATGCATAAAAGCATAACCAACATTTAGTTTACTGACCATAATGTGATACTCATTGAAACAAGATTATGACTTGCAAATGGATCTCCAGTCTAAGTAATTTTGCACATGTGTAAAAAGTCTTCTTGGGAAGAAGTGAAAGGATGGCAAATTGTGTTAAGTAAGGTGAAGTGGATAACATGATTGCTAAAATTCTTTAATTGATGGATAAATGTCTTAACAGCTGAAAGGATGCAGAGGTGCCTGAGATCCCTGTCTCTTTGCATTGAAAGCTGACAAACAGTCCTCTGCTCTTTCACCCTCATCACTGCTCCAGTTTAATGCATGCAACTTACAAGATTTAAGTGTTGGCATGAATAAATCTGACCAGACAAAGCAATAAACAGTATTGTGTCTCTGTGGTTTTAAGTGATGCTGAAAGCAGAACTAGCATCCAAAATGAGGGAACAGAACTTTGGATTTCAATGGAGCCACTTCAGCATACTCACACAAAGATTAACCTTTTCTCTAGAACTAGCAGTTAGGTGTGGCAGCCTTCTTCAGCCTTTTATTTGCTGTTACTTATTGCTGTTTGCTAGGGAAAGTGAAGAAGGAAATACCTGAGGAAAGAGTCTTGTGCCTAGTGCAATAATCAGATTAATTTGGGAATCTAAGCTGTATCTGTTCAGAAACTCTTTAGTTCATAATATGCATATTTAGTGAAGTATGGGAAGGCTGAGCACAAGCAAATAATGGATGTTCTGGCCCCTGTATTGCTGAAGTTACGCAGAATTTTACATTGTGAACTGGGTGTCAAAAGGGAAGAGGGTGATTAAGAAGAAAAGCTGATTGCATAGACTGGAGTAGAAGGGATCACTGTGCAAAGACTCCTGCAGCAGTGAGCAGCAACTCTGTTATCTTCGTATTGTATAATATAATGCTGTGCAGACAGTTTAGCTCTCTAAGAAAGAGAGTGGTATTCACTTTCGAGTAAACAACTTCTCTTTCTCGAGATGCTGCTTCAGTTCCGGGGCTGGCAAGATCCCCAGTAACTTGGGTATTTCATGTTTGCTTTAATGCACAGCGTGGAAGTGCCAAGTTTGTATTTGATTTGCAAAGGACAGGAGTCTACTGGTTTCTGCTTAATTTCGTTGTTGATGTTGTATGTTTCCTCCATGGTGTGACAGTCCTTTCCTAGAGTCAAGTCTTTGAAATACAAATTTCTGTACAAAATAGTAGTTTCACACCTGTGTCCTCTGAACTTGGCAGATGCCTGAATCCGAGTGACAGAGGCTTTCAGTCACTGGAGGCAGAGGTGCAGTTTATTTCAAATGCATTGTTCATCCTGTAGAACTTGTCTCTTCACTATTGGCCTGCTGCAAGTTACAGGAGTGTACAGGTACCTTTCTGAGCAGGGGAACAGATTTCTGTCTGTTAGCAGTACTTCTGCGTGTCACACCCTCATTACAATGTGTTTCATTTTATATTCCATTTTTCTTGTTAATTTGATCCTGTCAGTAGTTAAAACCAGGTAATTTGATCCAGAAATTATGTGAATCATCTATGGAGAATTGAAGCGTACAGAAATTTAACATGAGAGAGAGACCTGTCTTGCACCTGTTTTTTTTGCACTAGTATACAGTGACCCTAGAGAAGTTAAACAAGGAATTTTCTTTTGAAAGAGAAGGCAGAAATTCTGCATGATATTAAGGAGAAAAGAGCCTCGGGGAGGATCTTTCAATCACTGTGAGCTGACAAAAGGCTCCAGAGCAGCGCAGTCCACTTTTAGTGTCATGTTGAAGAATGGAGGCACAGTTCAAGGGTGTGCTATTAGTATCACCAACCCAAACTTCAAGTCTACATGTGATGGAAAGGACTCTGCTGTAGACAGCTAGTTCATCTGCTGAGTGGTAGTAACATGAAAATGCTAATAGGTCATTTCTTGAGATCTTGTTAAAGTTACGGCTTAAAAAATTCTTCAAGAAATTCAAGTCATTGATTTATTTATCATTGTTTTTAAGCTGAAGCACAACGACATTTTTTTAAATATAGAAAATGAAAACAAAAGAGAACAGCCAAGTGAAGTATAGGCACTGCTGTCATCTTTATTATTATCTTGTGCCTCACTCAGGTGGTGTTCACAGTTACCTGGACTACTATTAGACTCATGCCTCGAGGACATCTACAGTGCTCATGAGACAGGGCTTTATAGAGCAGACTCACACAGCACTCTGCTTCAGAAATGAAGTTACTCCTGGCCAGGAGAAATGAAAAGGGAGCATTACATTAATTCCCACTGCAAATGTGATCTGGACCAACAAGCTGTAACCTGCACTGACAAGAAAATTAGCCTTGCAACTGTATTTTAAGGGGGAAAAGCATTTTTGGGTACGATGTAAGGCAATTGCCCTTTAGAGGTGTGGGGCATGGCCATGTTATCACAGACAGGGTGAAGCTCTGGAGTGGGAATCCATAGAATGGTTCTAGTTAACAACTTTTTGAGGCAACCATGTGTCATTCATCAAACTTGCCTTTTGTCTGTCTGAAAGCAGAATAAACAAAGGAGATGGGCTCCTACATAGTTCTTCTCACTGAAGTAGATAATCTTGGTTCACTGAGCAGAATATAAAAACAAGTCATTCTTGATGGCATATGCTATAATGAATGCTTGATTTTGAATGTCTGAGGAGAGCATGTTCCCCCCTCAAAGCCACAGTCTGGGTTTGACACCCGCAGCTTCCATGACCAAAGAGGCTGAGAAAAATGTTTTAAGGGAGGAAGTCTTGATGGCACATCAAGGTAGGCATTTATAGACTGTCATGGCAAAAAGCCCGGTGTGAGAACAAATAAATACATGAGCTTGTTTTTTCAATTTATAAAACTGTGTTTACCATGGTTCATAAAAATGGGAGCAGTAATTAGGATCAGTATGCAAATGCTATTTAAACCCTCCACAGTTACTCCCTACCTCAACTGTAGCTTTCTTCCCCATTTTCTTTCCTCCTCCAGCACACTTCAGCCAAAACACAACCCACACCAAATTGGCCCTGCAGCATCAAATCTGACAGATCTAAACTGTGCTAAAATAAGGGAAACGGAATTCATGAAGTTGGCAATTTTATAGAGGGCACCTGCCAGCTTTTCAGGAGCTAACCAGAGGAGTGTTCTTTGAGTAAAGCACCTCAGGAAACCTGTCCTCTGTCATGTATAGGCTCCACATTAAGTGAGATTAGTGGATAAGAGCAGCACCATAAAGGATGGGTGAAAGGAATCTGAGGGTCAAAGTGAGTTACAAAACAGAGCAATAATGTTCCTACATAAAACTGTATTCAGTAGTGGCATTTCTGCATCTTTCATCAGCCGAAGTTTTGAGGTGCTCTAAAGATGAAATTCCATAGGAGAATACAATGGTAATCTATACTTCACTCTGTAGATCCAACCATGACAGCCTCTGACATCATACATAAAGATTGTTTGGCCATTGTTCTCATCTGGATGGCCCAAAACACAGAAACCCAGGAGGACTACAGCACACCACCACAGAATGAAGGCATGTTTGCCTGTCTGGAAGGGATCCATGTGGTCTTTCTGTGCCTCTGGGAACTAACCATGATTCACTGCCAGTACACTGGTCTGGATGTTGGATGGCTCATCTTCACCTAAATCCTGGTCCTGGCAAAACACACATGAATCATTCAGTGCCATTGACAGAAATCAGAAGAATGTGATTCTGCCAGCCAGTTCTTCAAACACACAGTCACCAGGAAGGGTGATGTCAGGGAACTGTGTGGCACCCCACAAGAAAGCGCTCTTGGGTGTACACGCAGTAGTCATCTCAGGGGGAAAAACAATACATGGAGTCACTGCATGACTCCATACATTATTTCCTCTGTGCCCATGGGACCTCAGATGAGTCAGCAACAGTTCATGCTTTGTAGTAACAAAAGTAGCTGACAATTGTAACAAAATCAGTATGGATGCTTGGTTCTCATCCAGGGCCAGCGGGAGGTTCTCAACCAACAAAGCCAATGCAGTCTAGTCTATCAGGACATCTGTTGCTTATGAGAGGAGTATTGTAAACAAAGAACAGCCCTTTCTTCTTGTTTTATCTGCTCATTAACAATGTGACGCCTTGTGAACCATAAACATACAGCTTGTGTTAGTTACTGGCTTTGGTGCTGATTATAGTGTTGTCAGATAGGAAGTCTCCTCTTTTCAGATATTTGCAACATTGTTGCAGGTCAGGAGTGGAGCTGCATCACTGACGTGACCAACTATCTTTGGATATGATACCACTGATGGCTGGTTTTCAAACTCTGTAGAATACCACCCTCACACTGAAAGCTGTAAAGCCTA
This sequence comes from Atrichornis clamosus, assembly GCA_013400975.1. NCBI lineage: Eukaryota > Metazoa > Chordata > Aves > Passeriformes > Menuridae > Atrichornis > Atrichornis clamosus. The sequence continues at coordinate 371,604 of WBMZ01004493.1, read as the reverse complement.
CACTGAAAGACAAAAAGCCACAACTGTGCTGTGCCAGAGGGAGACCACACAGCAGACTGAGGCGGTCACCAAAATGTCCTTGCAGGAACAGGATATTTTTAAAATGAAAAATTCCAAGAGATCATGGAGAGCAGATGATGCCATAGAGCAGCGGAAAGGTCCCTCCCACCTGGTGGAAAAACCCTGTTCCTGAAGACCTTATCATGTGATTGATTTAACCCTCAGGATGTGGGGAAACACTACCAACAGGCACCCAGGGTGAAAGGAGAGCTTCCCTCCCACAGTTACACAAATACTGGACAGTCTTTTTAAGAAGATGACATAAAAACCTTGTAAGTCAAGTTGTCTATCAGAGAGAAGGATTAAATCCTGCTTGGTTCTGCCAGGTGTCTAGTTAAGTCCCTGAATCATGGAAAAGAATGGAGGGACAAAAAAGAATAAGTCACTTTTCAAGCCCCATCTCAACTCCTGTGCCCAGGCGGGAGAGATCACACGTTTTTCACTACCTATTTTTCTGCTCCAGATGAATTCAGCTAGATGAGCAGAATAAGCATAGTCTTAGAGGGGGATTTTATTGTTAGACATTTGTAGGAGATAGGACCAAATCACTCCAGAGTTGCATTGTGATGTCAGACCTACCTCTTCACCAAATTCCTTTGAAAAATCCTGTTTCTGTCGCATTGTTCCCCTTTACTTGGCATTTGGTGTTTGAGTTTTGCTGTGATTTACATAATAACTTGAAAGCAAACTGCACCACAATCTTTAGAGGGTTAAATATTCTGTGTTTGTGTATGAGTCCCTTTGACCCCGGTAAGACTTCTGCTCGTGCAAGAGTAGGGAGTACAGCCTTGTCTCTGGCAGCCCTCAGGCAGTAGTTAGGATTTGTTCTAATTAATGGAGTCTCTAGTAGGAATTATTCTGCATTTCCCAAATACGTAACCAGTGAGTTCTTCTGTTAGTTCGTTGTTCTGCTTTAATAGGGCTTTCAAATATTTCCTCTAGGCTTTCAGAGGAGAAGTTGTTTCAAGTGCATTATTCAGTATTTTAGGCTGTGCTCATCATTGCGTTCTTTCTAATCAAAGTACCTTTTTGGTTATTGTATATACTCGTAAACTACAGACAGCATGCAGTACATAGATTTGGCTGCTTTTCCATAGACACTCTGAAAATTGTAAGCAAAATTGCTTTTCATTTTGTCTGACAGCCAGTTTTAATTTTATTCATTATTTTATCAGATTATATAACATTTCTGTTGTCTGTATCTGTCTTCTGACTGCTTTCTTCTCTCTTCCTTTTTCCCCCATTATGTTTATGCTGAAAATATGAAAACAACAATAAAGAAGAGACCAATAATAGCTTCTTGCAGTAAAAAGGGCTTATTAAAAGGATATTTTCTGCCTGGGTGAAAAAATTCCTTGAAAATATCATAAATACTTTATAACACACAGAGCTACACTTTTATTGTCTTCAGAACTTGATGGTCTAGATAAGCCATTAAAAAAAAAAACAAGCAAAAATGTCACATTTAAAAAAATAATTAGGTGAATTTTCTTCACAGTCCAATTAGGCAGATTCCAGATGAAATATCAAAAAATAATTAAGTAAGCATACAACGGGTGAGAGCTTTTCAAACCAGTCTGATGACAAAGCAGATATACTTTCATTTTGTAGAAAAATTGTTAATACTGTAACATCCAATGGGCTTGGTTTTATTACATGTTTACAAGGCTCTTCATTGTGGTCTCAGCAATATGAAGAGCTCTGCAAATATGCAATAAAAACTGAGCAGATTTGATGTTAGCACTATTCATTGGTGTCCCTCATAGCAGGGAACTTCTATTTAAATAACCACTGAAGGTTCTTGGTGTGCTCCCTAACCCTGGATTCTAATGATAAGGAGCAGAAAGAGGATATTTCTACTGAAGTTTTTAGATCATGTTTTGTTTTCTATAACTACATAAAGTCTTTTATTTAAGATATCCAAGATTTGCTGGTAAGGATGATTCATAACTGAAGTCCAGTTTTCCTTTGGGATAAGGCACCAGTGTTTGTTTTTTGTTTTTCTAGCATAGCAACTGAATTTCATCATTCATTTTGTCATTTAGCAATAGAAGACAACTTCACCAAAGAAGCTTACAGTACAAGTAAAATTGGAAGTAAATGGAAGCCATATGTTACTATATTTTCCAAGGTTAAGAAAAAGCTATAGTTTGGGCTATATGGTTTTTAACTGAGAGAGAAGTATACTTTATTATCAGTAGCTTTCAGTTTTTAAGGGTTTTTTAATATGTATTTATTTTGTTAATTATAGTTTGAAGAATGCATTATGCCCAAAGTGTTCAGAGCAAGGTTGTTGCCTGGCAGTAATCCATTTCTTAACTTATGTACAACTGTGGAGTTATTAATGCTAGTCAGGTTATGTGCAAGGATTCAGGAAAATTCTTTATTCCTCATTGACTCCTGACAGTTATTGTACCTAGGAACTGGGTAACGTGTTCTGAAGTGAGCAATTATGGAAATGTTTACTTCACTGGCTGCATGTAAATGTGTGCAGAGAATGTACCAGAATTTTTCCTTGGGGGTATTTAATTCTCTCCAGGGCAATGAAAATCAAATGATTTCTTTTTTTTTTCCTTTCTTTTTTTTTTTTTTCCAAAGCTGGGATGTTTTTTTTTAAGTGCTATAATGCAGCTGAATAATGATGAATGCAGTAGACAGAAAAGAAATAGAAAGAGAACTACCAACAGATCTGGAAAACAAATTTTAAGGTGGAAGTTAAACCAAAAGGAAAAAAGGGGTTAGGGAGCAAGGCAAAGCTTGTGACAGATTCAAGTTTGCTGGAAAAAGGATATAAAATGGATACTCTAGTATTCAGGAGTAGTACAGTGCATGTAATACATCTGTTTTTTAAGAACATAAGCGATTGGTTCAGTATTGTTCACATCGGAGGGCATCACATTTGCTTGTTAATTAAATGCAGTACCAGTACCTACTGTCCCTGAACAGTTGGGGGAAAAAGTCCCAATATGTATACATATCTGAAATTTCTATAGATGCATGTGGATCTCATGCAAATTACAACTGAATTGTTACTGCTGCTTTTTAGTACCTTTCTCCCCTAGTATTTCACCACTAGTTCTATGCAGCCTTTGAGAAAAGGAAACTGGTTTACAAAAAAGGAAATTTAGGCAAGTGTATAGCTTCTAGGAGAAATTGAATGGGATGTTTTCATCACTGAGATTTTTTTAAAGCCAACTCATTCTATAAATGTACATTAAGGTCATATATAAGCAGTTTGAACTAAAATCCTGGAAAATCTTACGTATTATGTAACCTGTGCCTGAATCCAAACTTACAGTGTACTCAGCGATGAATGCTTGCCAAAAGGAAACTGAATTTAGTTTTTTGGGCTTTCTAAATACAATTCTTAATCATATCAAAGTGATTTTAGAAAACTGGAGTTTTCACATACTGTTTTAAAGTAGTGAGAGTAAATATTGCTTTAAATTTGCCTCGGTAGTCATATGCCTGTCATTAGGCTAGAATTGGATTACATTAATTAAAAAAAAATAGTTTCTGACCTTTCTGCTCTCATTTTTTTGTGTGTATTTTTCCTGAATTTCTTAAGGAAGGGTTTCATAAAAAGGGTTTTATGTCTTGCAGAAAATTGAGTTTTGTAGACATTACCTAACTCTTGATTTGTCACACTGGGATCAATAACATTTCGCTGCTCTTAAACACACAGAATCACAGGGGACACATAATGTTTTTTATAAGTGCAGTAAAGTTAACGTGTTGTTGAAACAAAAACTCCTCTGACAGTCCTGTAATAAGTACACTCTGAAACTAGCAAATTATCTGTAATACTAGGAAAGGCAGGAAGGGCGCTTAAGAGTACAGTGTGTACGTTGTGTGCACTAGGTACAGCCTGACGATAGGGAGAGGGACATTCTAAGTTATCCCCTCTCTTACATGTCAGAGACATGGTACAGAGCTCGGTTTCCCTGGGATCCACGTTGTGAGATTGACGCAGTGGCCACGAGCAGGTTTTTGGTCGCCTTTTTACCCCTCTTCAAGGCGAGTGCTTCAGCACCTCGTCAGCAGAAGTGGGTTCTGCTGTGACTTTGTGAGTGACTCGAATAGCTGTAAATTTCTGCAAGGGGATAGCCCAGTAAACCATGCAAGAGAGGGAGAATGACAGAGGAATGGACACCCGCTCCCCTAATGCAGTCAACAGAAGTTTGTTCCTCAGACTCTTGCCACTAGAACCCCCCAAATGACTCTGGCATTTTAAGTAGCTTTGAATAATGGTTGAATAAAAGACCCTCTCTCTACTGTCTATTGTTTAGAAAATACATGGAATTCAGTAATACATATATCCATCTTTGTTTCCTAATTTAAAGAATCAAAGGAACTGCTGTTAGATTAATTTGTAAAGTTGCACTGAGATGACTATTGTATTGCCAAGTTTCATTCTGGTTTCATACCAGAAAGAAAAAAAAATTGTTTTTGATATTTTATGCATAGCTGTAGTTATTATAGCAAGGGAGGGCGGGGGGGGAGTAATGTGAAGGAGATTTCCATTTATGCAGGAAATGCAGCTACAGGACCTTGAAAGGTGTGGCTGATGTGTGACCTTTTCTTGGATTTTCTTCCTTGAGAGATTTAAGGGCAGGAAAGGTTGAAAAGCTGTTTAATGTTAAAGGAATTTTGGATATTGATGGTAGCAGGCAGTAGCCCTTTTATACACAGTGGAAGTGCTGGAAGATAGATGTAGCCTGATGTGAAAATCTTGTCACTTTGTGTAAGCTGGTGCTATCCATCCTTCAGCACTTTGCAGAGAATGTAGTTTTATGTTCATTTAATAATTATCCATTTTGGTTGTACTTGTCGGGGAGAGCTTCTTGAGCCCCATCAGTTTTTCAGAGAAGCACCACTCAAGCTCTTCTGCTGAAAATGTTTTTCCTTTCCTCCCTTCACTTCATTCCACTCTTCCCCTTATCGACACACTCATCAGTGCCAGAGCTCTTCAGTATTCAACTCCTGTCCTTTGTGAAGTGATTTTGCCCAGACACGTCTGGCTCAGGGTGAAGTGCCCTCCCCTGAGAGCACGCACTGCAGCCCCAGGTCGCCAGCACCATGAATACATTATTATCCCAATTTCCATCCTGTTGCCACGGCAGCACTTTTGGAGCTGCTGGGTTATTAAGTCGTACATCACTAATACCCTGATATGAGCAGAAGTTGGATTTAATATCGGCCTTTGATCAGATTACCTCCCAACAGTCAGCTGTCATTAGAAAATTCCTTTGCTCATTATACCCTCGGAGCTCTGGCCTGTGTAGAAGAGGGGTGGCAGGCCTGATACATGGAGGCAATTTCCAGCCTAGGTCTTGTATTGTGCACTTAATTTATTTTCTGACCTTTTTGATATTTGGAAGATGCTGTACAACTCCCCCTCTCTCTCTTACTCTCTTCCTCTCCTTGTATGTGTGTGTATGAATATGTCTAGTATCTTTAGTTTTGTGGGGGTCTTTTTTTTTTTTTTTGTCTCTTGCCAAGTGATACTGTACTTTGTAGGAGAGTGTCTGTTTTCTGCCTGTCCTCGGGTAATGTATAAAACATGGTGCTTCAGGTAGAGATGAAGGGTAAACTGATGTCCCCCTAAATGGCCAGCCTGTGTATGCACCTAACACTTCACTGAGCAATCTGTCAACATGTCAGCAACACATGTTTTATAAAAAGCCTCCAGTGGGAGCAAAGGCTCCTGCCAGGGCTTAGGAAATGCTTTGAATTCAGCAGATTTCTATTGCTGGAGTCCCCCGAGGTTCCTTTTACAATGCCTACATTTCAGAAATTTGAACTTGGGACCCTTAGGGGGTTCTCTCCGAATGCCTGAAAATGTAGAGTTATATTGTTGCGTGTCCCCAAGCGGTCTTTACTAATACCTGAATTCGGAGAAGCTGGAAATTACAGAGCTCCCCAGGGGGAGCTTTATCCACACCAGGAAGAAGAGAATAACTCTGCAGGGAGATTGCTTAATGCATTGCTGAAATAAAAGAATTTGAGAGAGATGGGTTGAAGTGGGGGTTTTTTTTCTTCTTTTCTGGCCACTCCTTCGGCTTAGCTAAGTCCTTAAAGACAAAGTCAGGGTAAAGAAGCAGCTGGGCTTTTTTTAATGAAATTTCAGATGTGGCTTTTGAAACAGTCAGTTGAGGCGTACGTGTGTGAGTGGATGTGCAGGCACACATACATCCTGAGAATGTTTCTGTTACATGTAAAAGTTTATTTTGCTTCTGTTGTGTATCCTTCTTTTTCCCTGCATCCTTCTGCCTCAGATGCCTAAGTGTGCTTACCCTCTCTGTTTTAGACACTGGAAGTGCTCCTGCTTGCAGTTTTCACGCTATTAGTAACTTGACTTCCACTGCAGTTTGCCTGCCCACTTGCCTTTTCCGCTTGCCTCCCTCCCAGACCAACAGGGCACGGCTGAGGCTTTTCCTGCTCAGTGTGCAGTGCTGGTGCTCAGTGCCCCATCCTCCGTCTGTCCCTTGCCTTGGGGACAGTCTGTGCGCGCCAAAGCCAGGCCAACCCCGCACGTGTCCCAGATATGCTCTGCAAGGCAAGGGATAAATTAATTTTAAAAGCACCCTATGGTTACAGTAGGAGACTTCATGTTATACCGGTGGTGTTTTTGCTAAGCTTCCAGGACAGCAGGAAAAGCTGAAACCCAACTGTGTGCTTTTTGTCATCCCCAGAAAGGCAAAAGCCTCCCTCCTCGCAGGCTGCTTTTCCAGATCTTTCCGTGGCCGGCTTTTGACACTGCATCGCCTGACCCTACAGGGAGGGAGCCGGGGCTGGGCCTGCGTTTCCCCGCGGTCCCGGGGGACGCAGCCCTACCTCGGAGGCCGGCGCTGTGCCGTGCGCGGACAAAGAGGAGCGAGAGCTCACTCACACACGGCTCGGCCGGCCCGTGCAAAACAGTTCCAGCTGTGGCTGCTCGTGGATTTGGGGGAGGGGGAGGGAAGGCATCGCCTTGTGGTTTAGGTGTGGCTGCACGCATGGAGCTTGCTCGAAACATTGCTTTTAACTTCCTTGCAGGAGGGGAAAGGGATATAAACAATGAGTGATTCTCAGCCCAGGAAATTATAAGAGCATTTAAAAACCTAAAGTATGGTTTCAGGTGGAATTGGCATTTTGCTCTGTTTTGTGGGAGTATAAATAATTTTCCCCGCATTCTACAGGAAATCTTTTCCTCTGACACTTCTCAGTAAATGAGTCAAACTATGCACTACATTTTGTTTGGTGGCCCTAAGTGCTGTGCACTTATTAAAGACACATCTCACTTTCAGAAAGGCTAGCTTTCTTAGTTTGCTGGGTGATTTTCTTTCTCATTTTTTCTCCAGAAATGTATGAGGTGGCAAAATTAATTACACCAAGTGCAGGCATGAAGTTTGATAGCATGTATGGTTTTAACTAATGCTTTTCCTGATGGGGCTGGTGTCCTCTGAAGGCTTTCGGTTTATTGTGGCAGAATAATTGACGATCGGGGAGGCTTTTGATCACCCACAGAAAGGTGCATATTTGGGAAAAGCTAGGATGGAGGGGTTTGTACCATTTGGAGATGAGAGAGCAGGGGCTGAGGCTGGCGTGCGACTTATGTGGAGAGACCTATTTAAAAAGAAAACCTAAACTATTCTTGCCTTCTTGGAGTTTGAGAGGCAGGCAGTATTTTTTTATCCTTAAGAAAAGTAATGAGAAGAACCTGCTTTTGATATTTGTGAGTGCAAGTCAAGCTGAGCCTCCTGCTATATTTTGGTAACACTTGCACTGGACAGAATGTTTGTCCTGTTCATTACAAAAGTGGTGCCAGCTGCCTGTCTGACAAAACAAGTGTATTTAAAGTGCCTCACTGTGTGTTTAATGCATTTGAAGAAGGTGTTTTGTATTTTAAGTACTTATAGGCGTCCAGTGAAACATTTGCATCTGGCACCCTTTTTAAAAATAAAAGAGGAGACATTTTCTCTTCCATGTGGTGCCTTTCATGAAAATGCATCTGTCCTCTTCACTACCCATTATCAAAAAGAGAAAGGTTTTGTACTTTGGGATTTTAAATTTTTTTTTCCTATTTATTTTAGTTGTATTGGTTAGAAATGTGTCTCTCATGAATAATATCAGCAGGAGTTTCCCATTAAATGGTGTTGAGCATGTCATGGACAACTCGATTTAACTTTTAAATTTTATATTGCCTCCTTAGGAAGGATTCAGATAGTGCACCAGCATAATCTTAAATTTATTTCCTGGAGAGGCCACATTTCTTGTTTTCCCAACCCCCAGCCCTGAACACAAAGTCCTTCTCTTTTTCTCTGTAACTTCAGAGCAAAGTCAGCCTGCCAGATGGAGTGCTGCTACACTGGTTGTCCCCTCTCAGACACCAAAACACATTATTCTTGAACCATACCCTGTCTCCCCTAAGGCTCAAAACTAAAAGACTAGTCTGAACCCTGATCTCTGGCACGGTGGCATGATGCACTGCGTCACTCCTAGCATGCCAGTGTATTGCATTTTCCTCCTTTCCAAGCGAGTATAATGTCATTTCTTATCCTTTCTAAGATTTTCACCCTGGAGAAATATGGTCAGGATTATTCAGAGGAGTTGAGTACAGCTCTGTATTTGCAGTTTGACTCAGATGCACTAGGAATACGGAGTCGTACGACCCTGCGTTCTTAACCAGAGTGCCTGTTTAGAAGCCAGCAAAGAAAGACAAGCAAGGTTTCCACTGGAGAGAGATTACTTTCATAGTGATACTTCTCTTCTGTGGTAGCAGGTAATGTCATTTGCTTTGTCTTCTAGCAGAAAAGAAAAAAGTCTACTTGCATCCAAGTGGAAAACCAATGCACATGATATGTAAACTATTTTTTTCAGTTGTTAGTATTCCAAACTACTGAAATAACCACTAATTAGTTTTTTGATTCTTTTTAGTACTTGTTTCTTTTTGTTGTTGTTTTTCAACTTGGCACATTTGCTATATCATAACCACGTGCTTGATTTGATGTCTACCCCTCGGCTCAAAGGAGATACTTCAAGAAATAAAATTAAATCATCATTTCTGTTTAGCTGGTTAGATATGCTATCAGGAAGACTTAGCCATGTTTCCCACCTGCTGGTGGTTGTGAAATGTGCGTACTGCTTGCTTTGTCAGCAGAGAAAAGTTTAACTGAAAAAAAAGATAAAGAGAAATCCTGTTTGAACAGAGGCTGTGTTTTGTTTGTACAGTGTGCTGCCAGGCCATAGTGGTGTCTCTTTTCTCAATGAAGCCTCTGTGTTGTGTGAATGACTAAATCTGTCAGCAGCCTCATCACATAACGGTGTCATAAGCGATCGTCTCACCCGTGTGTTAGAGCCCGCTCTGTCTCATAGCAGCTTCTCTGAATATTGACAAGTTCCACAATAAAAGGAATCAATACGTAGAACAATACAGAAACTTCTAAACCATAAAATGAAATAAAAAGATGCTGCCTGAACTGGAAACCCAACATAACACTTCACATGAGGTACAAGATACAGTTGTTTGTAGGACACTTGCTAGTTTGCTCCAGTCTTGGTCTTTCTAGTGATGGAAAGGCAACTAACAGGCAAATCTAAGGTTCCTTTCTCTGGTCCTTTATGAACCAACCTTCCATTTCACTGGGAGGTGTTTGTCTGGTTGGGGTGTCTGGATAGGACTGCTTCCAGGGAAGCTCAGGGTTTATTTCTGGGTCCTGCAAATAGGAGTTTTTCCAGCCACATTTATCGGTCACAGCAGTTTGAGAGAACAAGTAGAAGTGCTTTTGCCTGACAAGGTAAGAAGTGGGCAGCTGAGCCTGTGCCTGATTTATTGAAACTCTGAGATATCACCTGTGAGCAAGTTTAAGGAAAAAGACTCTTGTTTTCTGTTCTGCAATGTGGCAGCACCTCAGAAATCTGCTTGGGCAGGTGCCTGCCTTCAAATAGTTTCTCAGCTTCATTGATTTTGTCATATCTTTTTGCCATTGCTAGGGGCTGATGTGAGTGTATCTCAAATAGAGGCTTATGGTATGATGTCCTCCTGTTTTAATCTAGGTATTAATATGAGCAGCGTTCTGGTGAGGACCACTGGTTGTGTTTTCAGGAGAAAGAGATATAAAATCATAGAATTACATAATCATTTATGTTGGAAAATTCTTCTGAGATCATCAAGTCCAACTTTTGACTGATCACCACCTTGTCAACTAGACCATGGCACTAAGGGCCACATCCAGTCATTTCTTGAATACCTCCAGGGATGGTGACTCCACCACCACCCTGGGCAGCCCATCCCAGTGTTTAAGAATCCTTTCTGTGAAGGAATTCCTCCTCATGTCCTACCTGAACCTCCCTTGGTGCAGTTTGAGTCCATGCCTCTCTCTGTTTTGTTATCATCCCTTTTTTACTCCTCTTTCAGTCTCACCTTTAACCAGTTTAGTTATGAGGAGTGTCTTAGAGACGTCAGTGATGTCTTGTTTGCTGCCCACCTGAGAGAGCAGCAAGCATGTGCACCCAAATGGCAACTTACCTCGTGACAGAAGGGCAGCGAGAGCATGCCCTTTTCACTTGGAACTTCTGGTGTTCTTGTTTATCAGTAACAAATAGGGCTGTGTTTGTGATTTCCTCTGTCCCTGTTTCTTATGTTGGAATCCTCTAGTGCTTAAAATGGTAGAAACAGAGAGTAAATGTCCTGTTCTTGGGTTACTCTACAGGGAGACCGATTTCTTCATCCTATAATCCCCTGTGTCCTTGCTCCACTCCCGTATGGTGTGGGCTGCCTAGCATCTACTGATGTACATCTAAGATGATGGGAGTTGTATCCTCAAGGAAGGCACTGAAAACGTAATCCTTTTCTACCTGGCTCTCTATTTTCTCAGAATTTATAAGAACTTGATAGCATTTACACTTTTTTCCCGAATGAGTGTTATTGCAGTCAACCAATAGATCCAAAGCTTGGCCAGTGTGGTGTGCACTGGCAGATGGATGCTGTCTGGTAGCATAATGCTTCATTTTTGGGGGGGAAGTTATTTAATTTCATCCCTCTGAAGTGGTCCCAGTTTAGAGTTCTAGGAATGGAATATTCCCTCAGCTCCAGTCCCCCGCTTCACTATTATCCTTTAGACCCCCAAAATGCAATGTTATCTGTCAGGTTGAAGAGCTCTGGATGAGAATCCCAGTGAAGCCCATCAGTGCCGCTTCTTAATCAGCTGGAGAAGTCACTGCTCAGTGATGTGGAGCACCCCTTGCCCTGTCCCTTGAGTGCAGAATCCAGCCTGGGATCTCTCATGCTGCAGTGCCTAGTAGGCAAACACCAACATTTGCTATGCACAGCGTAAGGGAGCAACAGAGCTGGTCATTGTCTGGTACATACCTTCTTTCTTGAGGCTCATATTTTGATCTCTGTGCCTCCTTTTAAAATGAAAAATCTGTATACTTTCAATGTAATTTTACTTTACCATAATGAGGGCTGCTGCTGCTTTTTCTATATTTTTTTTTTCTTAAATGTGATATCATGTCTTGAATTGGAGAATTCTGTCACTGCGGTGTGCGACATTACAGTGTAAAACACAAAGCTATAAAAGTCTGTAATTTATAAAGCTATGTTAGGTGCTTACTGTATGTATTATGGCCTTGTAATTCACCATCACCTATCATTTATTCTATATATAATTCCACTGAGAGTTTTGGTGACATTATAAAGGAAAAAAAGTGTAGCTCAAGCGGCTTGTCATCAGAACCCCAAGATAGGATTTCCTTGTACTGCATTATATACTGTTTTTAGTATAATTCATAATGCAAGAATAAGAAATTTCTGCTTCAAACAATTCTAGTTTATGATCCAGGAATGTTATTTGTATTTGTCAAAATATACTGAGTGGGAGATGACATCAGGTGCTCTCACCATCTTCTTGGACACTTTGTATTAGATTGTGTTATCACATGCTTATATAACAAAGGTCTAGACATTTAGGAAAAAGTTTTCCCAGCTTTGCACTGTGTGAAGCTTTGCTAACTTCAGTTGAAGAAGCAGCTAATTTCTTTGTTCCTGAACAAATTCCAAATCTTTCTAATTGGAAATTGTCAAATATACTTAAGGTCTTCCTTATGTTTGAAAGCCGAGTAACAGTATTTTACACTTACTGTTCAAAGTGCTCTGGAACTGCTATTATATATGTGATGTTTTAGAAAACACGGAGTTTCAAAATCCATTTTTGGAAATGTTCTTAAAGTTAGTGATTTAAAACAATAACAGATTTTGTAATACATCTAAAATCACGAGCTCTATTTCTAAGGAAACAAAGCAGCAAAGGCCTTCACTTGCAGATGAAGAATTATTTGTAGTGTGGTTTGGATGAACTCACTGTCTGGCTCACCAGGTTAGTCTGTTGTCTGTGCAACAGTTTTGTTACCTTCTTCATCAAGTGTGCTGAAAGCCGAGCATTGTCCCAGTTTCAACAGGAAACATCCGTGCAGCTGAGACTCCCTCCTTCGCTTTGTGGGCGTGCAGTGGCACCTCTTACTCAGGGATCTTCCAGCTGGATACTCGGTTTATGCGAGCTGGGTGGCATTCGATGCCTTCTCCCATTGAATCACAGAAAGGGAAAAAGGGTTTCTAGGTGAAGGGCTGGAGCCATCAGATTCTGGCCTTGGTCAGCAGCAGGGGATTTGGGGGGCGTCTCAGCATTGCCCCATTGCATCTGCACAACTGGCAGCAGAAGCTGTTGGATGATGGGGAGCACTTGCAGAGAGCTGGAGCCCGGGAACTGAGATTTGGCACTCAGTGCTACATATGTGCACTCAGTGCTACAACTTCTTACTAAAATATAACACAAAGTTTTTAAAGACAGAAAAATGTTTGTGAGGCTTTGTTTGGATTTTTGAGGGAGAATTTAAATGAAAGGATATAGCTTAACCAAAACTAATATTTTTTACAAATGTTTTTCTTGCAGCATAGTGTGACAGCTGTTTGCACGGATGAACAGATCAGACTTATGCTATGGTTACAACCATTTTAATCAGAAAAGAAGAGGGAGGAGGCAGGCAAGGAATGAGCCTGGAAGAGGACTGATTTCCCTTTAAATCACGTTGTAATTTCTTTTTTGGCCAGTAAGAGACTTGAAAGTATTGGAAGATAAACAGCCTGAGCTAGGGTCTGGACTTCTGCCATGTGCTGGGTTCCTAATTAAGGGATGAAATTGCAAGATACCGTTCAATTTCACTGCAACTGTAGCTGTGTTTTGTGGGTCAGTAAAACAAATGAAAGGGGTTTTTTCCTGTCCTCTTTGTGCACTTCAGATATACCGTGAACAGCTATCCATGTTAGCAGTGGTGGGACTTAGCCACACAATCCCTGCAAACTGATGGCGGGAATAGGCCTCTGTTTGAAAAGAAAATGCTTGTAGATGTTTCTGTGGAACTTCTCAGTTGAATAACTTGCATTACCTTATTTTATTTTTTTAAAACTCTCGTGTTAGCATTCAGCAGTAGCTTAAAATCGTAAAAAGAACTGTGGATTTTTATTAAGGGCTGAAATTTTTAAGTGCCCTGTAGAAAGCCTCATGATAGAAGAAAACTCAAATGAGTGACTTTGTGTTTTTCAGAGTGCCTCCTGTATCCATTTTAGCACATATTTCCATTGCTTATAGTGTTTTATTTTTGCCATGATGGTGTTGTATTTGTAGTTGTACACTACTTACTGACACTGCCATTTTCTAAACTGCAGAGGTAAAGAAGTATATTTTGGTTTTTGTACAATTTTCAGAATAAATTAAAAGGGAGGTAGTGTCAGCCTGAGAATGATTTTCATAACTTCATCACTTATCTTAGGGCAATAAAACACTATGAAAATTAAATAATGGATTTATTTTCTCTAAAACTTAAGCTCTTATCTACTATGCTTGTTTAATACTTAGTTGTCTCTCTTTTCTTTGTCTTTTTTTACATCATTTGCTGCTGTGGCAATCTCTTGTGATGTCATACAGAGTGCTAACTCAAGCTCTCAGGCAGTAGCAGTAAACCGTGAATGTCACGGAGTTGCACAGGTATAAATGATAAGAGGTGGTCTTGTAAGCCCAGGAACTCTTGGGATCACATCCTGAATCTGTCATTTAATTAGGCTTGCAAGAGACTGATCATGGAATAATATCTAGTACAAATCATTAAAAAAGTTATGATATCACAACCACCTTTAAGTGAAGGAGTTTATGAAAATGTGGGAAACTGAACTTGTTTTTGACAGAGTTCCCTCCCTCCACCCAACATAGTTTTAAGTACCTTGCAAACATCATCGAGGAAGCTTCATACTGAGTAGTGACTTAAAACTCTATGACCAGAAAGACACTGTGATAAACACATCTCCTTGATGTACAGATTTGAAGTAGAACAACATTACTTTATAAAAATCTTTAACTAGCCATTAGAAGAGGCACTGTATGTTAAAACATAGGAAGTGGATGAAAGGCAGTTTTTGTGCCAACAATTCTTCACCCTGTTGTTCAATTCATAAACATAACATTTATGGGAATTATGCAGGTAGAATGGACCCTTAAGTGCTCACCTCTCAAAACAACTAATTCTTCCCTTCTCTCTCTCTCTCTCAGATGTGTATGAACAGCTTTAAAGTGATATTTTACATTACTTAAAAATTATGTGAGTGTTTGTTGCTGTTGTGTAGGAAGGAAATAAATCATGGGCTTTTGTGGGATTTTAAATTCATCCCAGGAGTGAAGAGCTAATATCAAGGCCTTCACAACTGGGATTAATTTCATGTATCTCTCAGGAGTCCATTGGGTATTATCTTTATACATTATAAAAATGTGTTTTGATATGCTTTAAATTAGTATTTTTTTTTTCTTGTCTGTGGAGCAGAGCAAGAGAGATAGTGTGTGTGTGTGAGTGTGTGTGCTTGTGTGTTGGATGACATGATTGACATGGGTGGAGAGCTGCTGATTCCAGGGCAATTAAGTGGATTGCTGTTCAGTGTTGTTCCTGAGCATTACAAAGAGTGGAAGTGCAGTCTACGCGTGCAGACATGATACTGAAAAGGGAATTCACCCTACTCCAAACACGTTCTTACTCCCATCCCCTCTTTATCCCCTCAAAAGGACATCTGCCACTGGAAGCCTATGGCTGAATACCAGCCTTTGCACATCTTCACCATCCAGCAGCAGTTTCTCTGGACATCCTCTAGCAGATGCTGTCAGTTCTTCACCTCTTGCCTCTGCCTTCATGGATCACTGCGTGTTTGTGGTGCGTGTCGAAGAGAAGGGCAGAGTGGCAGAAGGAGGGCTTGGAGAGGTTTAGCTTCCCAGCTCCACAACATGGGTCATCTCCAGTCACCCAGCCCTGTGATCCTCACACGTTGCTGTGACCCTTTGCCCTTGGAGGCAGCAGCAAAAGCTGACCAACCTCAAACCTGGCTTTTTCCTCTCCCTTTCTTTTTATTTTATTTTGGAGTAATTTCTTAAAATAAAAAAAAGGTAAGATTAAGGTCAGAATTGGTAATAGGGATGTGTGAGGCTTGGAAATTTGTACAATAGTTCAAAGAAACCTCAGCTACATTTGTGTGTGTGCAATGGCATGTGTGCATTAGCAGCAGAGAAACAGTTGCTAAAATGGTTGGTCAGGCAAATAGCTTAAATATTTACTGAGGTTGTCGTGTCTCCTTTTACCTGGTCATAAGTTTTAATCTGCCTGTGCTGGTTGTCTCATTAATTTAAGAGGATAGAATTTAATGCAGTACTTTGTGGTTGCCCTGATTGCAGAATATCTATTAGGCCAGAAGGAGAAAAAAGGTAAATAATATCTTTATAAATGTGCATTCCTGTAATCTTTAAAATAATGTATGTATGTAAGGAAACCTGAAAAGTGCACTCTCCAAAAATTTTACTTTAAGGTCAGAAGGAATCCTAATGTTCATCCTGTTTGTACTAATTTTATCACTGTAGGGGATAGCAATTTTGCAAAATATATGCTTCACTCGTATTAGTCATTGTGAGTTTTTCAGTTCTTCAACGACTTCAGTATTGCAAGGCTTTTTCTTGGAGTATTCTACTGGCATAAGATTTAGTTTAGTTTTAGGTATAATCCATTGCACTGCTCTCTTTCTCTTCCTGTGTCCCCCTCTGTATTCCCCTTTCTTCCTTTGTCTTATGAGACGGAGGGTTGGTTAACAGCAGTGATATTAACATTTTCAAATACTTATGGTCTGTGCTAGATTTAAATGTTAAATATGCAGCACAAAGTGTTCATTCTTAAGGTTCCCTCTTCAGTTCCACAGTAGACTTTGAAAAGTTACAAAGCTATTGAGCAGATAGCCCTCCCAGTCTGTCCTTCGTGCCATGTCCTGCTTTGTATCTAAATTATGTCAGTGGGAAGCCTGAAGAATTTTATGTGTAATCTCAGGAAAAAATAAATACCATTTATTTGCTAAGACTAGTCCAAACACTTCTACCATTGCAAATGTACCATATATTACAACAGTTTCCTCTTGTATTTGTGTAATTAAAATGCTCACTCAAAGGAACACCTGCATCACTTACCATTAATGTGTGTATATGTGTTTTGGTGCACCTCTCAGTTATTTAGCTGTGTGTCTATGTATTTCCATGTGTTGAGTTTTCCCTCTTCCTGCAGGGCTTCTTATCCTTTCATTGGACAGGATGAAGAGTGCCACAAAATAAGCAGTTTATGTTTTATTTTCCTTGTTTAGTATGTGGCCCTGTGCCGTACTTATTCCTTGCAACAGAAGCCTGACACTTAATTCAGATTAACTCATTTCTTCATAGGTTTTTCTGTTGCACTCATGATAGCTGTTGACTGATCTGCAAATATTCTCCACTGTATGAAGTAAGGTGCTGTTATAATTCCCAGTTTACCTATGAGGAACTGAGTCACCTTTATTTAAAAAATGCTGCTCAGAATAAGGGTCTGGGTTCTTTGAAATGTATCCTTCATTAGCACTTCATGTGTTCATGACATCTCAGACCTTCAATTTATGCTTTGTGGTAAAGCAGTTTCCTTCCTTCTTGTCCTCTGTCCTCCCTGTGTGCCAGCAGCAGGAACTGTCAGACAAATAGGAGATTTTTTTGCCCAGGTTCATTTATCTGTCTAGCACAACTGTGGTCCTTTAAAGCAAGAGTGGTAAGGAAAGTCTCGTCCAGATTTGTGATGTGTTTACAGAGAAATCCATTGCAGTTTAGCTACCAAATGCTAACAAATCTGTATTGAGTGTGCAGAGGGGTTTCTGTGTGTGGGTATTAATTTAGTCAAACCAGCCCTGTTTTTCTTAAAAACAGTAAAAGGCTGTGACTGATATCAGACTGATTGTACTGCCAAATTTTAAATCCTTTCTGTGAGGATGCAATTTCCACTGCTTCTCTGTTAAATGTCTTCAGACCTTTTTTCTTTTTTCCTGAAAAAGATGACATGTTTTTCCAGACTTCTTAGAGACATTTGAGCTGACTTCAAATGAACTTTCCAAAAAACCCAGTGTAGACAACTTCTGAGACAGATACCTAGTATGAAAAATTCCAGCCCAAATAGTTAAATTCTGGCAAAGTAATATAGAGCTGGAAAAAAAGATGTTATAGTCAGAGGTATTTGTGAGTCCTAGTTAAATATGTCATTGTCTGTATATCTTACTGTATCTTTGTATGTTACCACCTATAATTTTTTTTCAATGCAAATCCCTTTTTTCAAGTTTGTATTATCAGAAATTATTGTGCTAAGGGTTAGGGAGATTTTTTTTTAACCTGTCTTTTTTGGTACCTGTACTGAGAGACTGATTTAGCTACATAATCACAAATGAAATTAATTTACTAAGCTTAACTCAGCTTGCTCACTTCAATTACCAGAGACACCAGAATGGTTGTTACGCTTGTGAGTCCCATCCTGCTAATCGAATATTAGAATAGATTTATTTTCCCCTGTTAGCCAAGTGAAGTTTTCATGTGGTTAAATCTGATAGTGACCTCCCCAACTGCGAAATTTTCTGTATCCTTTACTTGCTAACTAGTCAGAATTATACTTGGAAGCATTTCGCTTTATATATGAAATCAAAACAATTCTTACAGTGCAAAAGAGTGAAAGAAAGCCTGAATGTAGCAAAACCACAATTTCCTGTAGAGGCCATAAAACAGAAGAGCTGTCTCTGATTGCTTTCTCAGTGGCAGCATGGAAGGGATATGGCTATGCCAAATGGGTTGATGTTTATGGGTATACTGGTCACAAACTCATATTTATGCAAGAGGTAGTTGGACAAAGCTGCTTTTAAATCCTAATGGCTATTGTAACAACTGTGCGCTAGAGGTCTGAGTATTGATAGTGTCTCTCTTAACCTCAGAGCTTATTTCATCAGTGCAAGGACCTTCTGGGGCTTATATGGGAGGATGAGTAGATTTTTCCAGCAGACTGTGTATGTTTTAAAGTATCAGGCTATGCGTGGTCTTGTAGCTTCAGTGACTGGGAAAGTGGTCACAAAGCAGTGTTAATAATATACTTCATCTAATAATTCATCATCAGTTGTTATTTGCTTAGTGTTCAATTTCTCGTGCAGTAGGAAGGAGAGAGAACAATGTACTCTTTCAACTTTGCTAACAAAGGTATAGGCACCTGAGATTCTGAAGTGGTGTGCTTTTGCTCTTTGACTCTTAGGATGGTCTCAGTGTCTGATGAGTCTGCTGGACCTCCTGTGGCTTCCAACACATCTTCAGGTGCTTATGGTCTTTTCAGGCCTAGGGTTGTCTTTCCACTGAACCTGACTGGACTGACCACTTCCTTGATTAAAAGGAAATTGTAATACTGTTCTGTGTGATGTATATGTTATTTTTTTCTTACACGCTTACTGGAGCAGGTTGAACCTTTCTAGGGCCTGTTGGTAAGGGTGACATCCTCCGCTGCAAATGCGGAGTCGGACCAGACAGTGTATGTTCCTGATGCCTGCACTGATTATGAAACCCGATGCAGCAGTTTATGAGCTTTGCTCTTTCTGGGGCTCCCCCTGGGCCGGCCTCGCTCGTGTGAGAAGCAGTATGTAGTGGCAGCCCTGGTTGCCCCTAGAACCCAGAGCAATCTAGTCATGTCAGGGTGGCACGGGGCCAAGCTGGTGATAGGCAAGATTTTTATTAGCTTTGGGCAGGTCCTACCAAGAGAGATACGCTGCTTCTGGAAATGTAGCTAACAGCAGTGTTCAGCGTGACCGCACCATCTTGGGCCACGGATTGAGGGCCACCTCTGTCCTCCTGCAGTGGGTACTGGAGAAGCACCGTCAGCACCTGCGTAAGGCAAGGACCTTGACTAGCCCATCCTCTGGAAGTATTGTAGTCTGACGGCATGGCCAGTCTTCCAGGCACCAAGCAGTAGAGAAGTGACACACCGCTGTGGCTGAGGGACTTGGCGTTTGTTCTGAGGGCTGCCGCAGAGACAGCTCTCAGACAACACGTGTGAGAGCAGAGGTGTCTGTGATGAGGCCTCCTATGGCAGAAGTGATGGAATGTGGCATTTGACAGTTTGCTTCTTGGGTAAATCACAGCTCTGTGCCTCAGCTTCCTCATTTGTAAAATGGGGTTAATGATACTGTCCTCCTTGTTAAAAAGCTCTTGGTATATGCTGATGAAAATACACTCAAAGTGTTTTTAAGCTAGGTATGATACATAGAAGCTAGATTTTATTACTGTTCCAACTTTCCCAAACGTGGGTTTGCATTGGAATTTTCATCTCGTGCTTAGTACAGGTAAGTACTGAAATATATTTATGCAATGAGAACAGTAAGGGAAGAAAGAGCTATACTTTTGACATGTTAAGAAGTGACTAAATCAAGATTAGCTCCTTGGGAATTAAGCACCTGAATTATAAGCACCTTAATATGGGGTGCATAATATAAATTCTTGAAGATCACTGAGTATAAAAGAACATTCTGGGAGTTTCTGTCTTTGCTATGTAATCTAGGAGATAGTAAGTGTTTTGGGCAACACAGCAAATTCAGAGAGAATTGGGATAACCTTGGGACTCACCTGAAGCTGATGAAAGAGGTAAGATTGTTCTCAGAAGCCCAAATTGACCATCGTGGTCAAGTTTGTAGACATACAATGTAGGATGCGGTGTCTTCACCATCTGCTTCTTTGTGCCACAGCAACCCCCTACCCAAACTCTGCAAGCCACTAGCTGGGCATAAGTGCAAGCAATGTCAGGAAGTGTTTGCCAGAGAGCATCCTAAAGAATGTCCTCTTTGATGTGTGTCTGAGGACTGGAATGAAGGACCAGGCTTCTTTTGTGAAATCTTCTCAGACTGGATCATCAAGGGAGAGAGGCTCTGGACCAAGCAGTTCTCTGCCACATGGCGCTGCATAATGACAGACAACACTGTTATATTTTCAGTCTTCCAATAGTATTTGTATTGAAAGTTTAAAGTATTATAAAGGTTTGAAATGCTCACATTATTATTGCAGTGCTGTACAGAGCATTGTAGAT
Organism: Atrichornis clamosus; assembly: GCA_013400975.1. Lineage (NCBI taxonomy): Eukaryota > Metazoa > Chordata > Aves > Passeriformes > Menuridae > Atrichornis > Atrichornis clamosus. The sequence continues at coordinate 351,093 of WBMZ01004493.1, read as the reverse complement.
GAGTGCACTCCTTTTGATATTCTATGTGTGCTGAAGGTGATGTTCAAGGAGGTGAGGTCACTTGAATTTTCTTTTCCTCTTACCCAAAGTAGTCTTTTTTTCTCCATCTTGCTGAGAGTTGCTGTCAGTTTTACCTCTCCAGTGCCATTTCATAAAAACCCCAAAACCTAGCCAGCACACTCAAATTAATAAAACCTAACAGTTTGCTACTCTTAAACCTGCTAGAAGAGCTCTTTCATGGTTGACTGGGTGGCTCAGGAGGTTACTAAGGGGAGATACTTTTTCTTCTCTTAGTCACCTGTTTGAGACTTTTCCAAGCTAAAAAATAATATTCATTATGCAATCGCATATGTTCATATCTCTGTTAAATGAGTTGTGCTGTCTTCAGGTCTTAAGGGACAAGAGCATATCAAACAGTCATTTTCAAAGTGACCTTTATCTCCTTTTCCTCAGTGACCTACCACCCTACGACTGCTTGCATTTCTCAGTTCAAACACCTTTTTTCATAGAAAATAAGGCTCACAAGTTTGCATTTCCCAGGCTTATTGATGAGGTGGTATGTTTTTATTGTTGTTGAAACTGTCTATTCTCAAGGTAGCTTAACTGCTCTATACCCAAGTTCCTTTAGAACTCCTAGTTATATACCATGTGCACAAAGCATATTCCTTTTCTTTTTCTGTTTTTCTGTGCTTAATTTTTTCCCCCTACTAAAACATCATTTTTGATGTCTTGAAGAAATAGGTCAGGACTGAAATCAAAGAACAACAGGGCTGGAAGATCCAAAAGAAATCATGTAGTCTAGGTCCTTCCATGAGGTTGGATCATGCATATGTAGACAATCCCTGCTTGTTGGGGTTTTTTTTCAACTTGCCTTTGGAAACTTCCAGGAAAGGGGTCCCAGAACTTGCTAAGGAAGGAAGCTCCTGTGTTTAGTTATTTAGACCATATCTGACCTGAGACTCCTTTGCTGCAAAAAAATAGATTGTTTCATTTTTCTCCACTCAGAAAATTAATATTTTTGTCTGATGCAACCATGTATGTATTTGCACTGCTTCATCCCCACTTGTGGTCTTCCCTTTTCAACTTACATGAATTAGATTATTTTAGCTTTTCTTCACTTCACCTGCTTGGTACACCTCTTCTCAGTGTTGTTGATTTTTTCAGATATCCAATCCACTTTGTGGTGAATACTGGTGGGAACAAATCTTTCAGTGTCTTACAGCATTACTTTCTCTAATTAGTCCTGTGACAGTATGATTGTTCATGGATCCCAATGATTTTCCTACAAATCTTTTCTTTGTCTTACCTTTTAACATAAGATGTATGCTCCTACATTTTGTTTCTACTTGGTATGAACATTTGACCAAAATAACTCCAAACCTGTGTCATTTAATCGTGATACTTTCTCTCTCATTCTCCTTCCTCTTTTGCTATAAAATATGTGTGTGTTCTATGACAATGTTGTCATAGATTATATATTGTAATAGCCCTGTAGGTGATAACGTTTATCACCGTATGAAAATACCACTATTGTGTTTTGTGTTTAAAAGGTGAGAAACAGTGGGTTTCAGTAGTTATATGTATTTTGAGAAGCTTATTTCAGAAGAGCTTATGCAACTGCATTTTTTTTAGTACAATAAAAGGAATTTCAACCTATTTTAATGAAGAAAGAGCAGAGCTTATTTCTCACTTTTGGCCAGTTTGGGACTTACTGGGGCCACCATGACTTGCAAGGAAGTGCAAATCATAACTCTTCCATCATTGTCTCATTTCACAAAGGAAATACAGAGTGAGCAATAAGAAGTACAGTGCACAGGTGTGTTATTTTTAGGGAGAGAGAAGCAGAATAATTGCAATGGAACTAACCTTGCCCACATTAAAATCACCAAGTGCAGGAGCTGAACAGAGAATAGAATTTAAGTGGTAGGTATACGGTTAATACATTTATGTTTGTGTTCCAGATGCATGTAATTTTATATACAACTAAGCAAAAATATTAAGGCCCGTTTTCCCTTTTTCCTTTTTGTGTGCACATACAAAACATTAAATTTAAGGAGCTGTAGGCCATTAGCTTCTAAGATTCACAATTGTTCCTAGAGCACTGAAAGTAGCTCTTGCAATGATAATTGTAAAATGTAAAGTAATAGCAAACAGGTTCGCATTTAGTATAATGATTAGATAACTAGGGAAAAAACAGCTATTATGTGTTCCTGGACCACAGTGGAGGTAGAAAGCGAGAAAAGTATGTGGTGTGACTGCATATTATTAAAAATGTAGCACTTTATATTTACTTTGCACTTAAAAATTTGAATGATCTGACTAACAGAAACAGACAATCTAATATAAATGGTTTGGAATACATTAAAAATGTATACAAGACAAATCGCTATTTTATAATCATTCGGCAGTGTAGTAAATTTGCACTGCAGGTTTGATTCATAACAAATTTGCATAACATTTATGTGGAGTTTTCATTGTGCTAATACTGTTCTTTTAGCAACTTTTTAATGTGTGCTACCATTCTATTATATACCTCTGGGGGTACTTGAAAAAAAGGAGAGTGGGGGATGGGAGTTAACGGGAAGAATATGACAGAGTTGTAAGATGAAGGTTTGTAATCACAGAGCTGAAAAGCTAGGGAAAAATGGATTGAAAAGTGTATATAACTTAAAATTGGGGGAGTAGGGGAGAAAAGCATGTATTCTGGGCTCCCATGTGGATTTTATTATATAGTATTCACTTCATCATTTACGAGGGCGTGAGAAGAAAGATGGGTATCAAGAGTGCATGGATGAAGGGGCTTCCATGAACAGCTATGTTAAATGAAGGTGCTTGTTAATATGCCTTGATTTGCATATGCTTTATATGCTTTCCCAAATATTCCAGGGGCAAATGAATGTTTACATTGTGTATTTTGCCTTTTACTATTGTAGCTCTTAATTCTCTTAATTCCTTTCCATTCAAAAGACCAATTTGGAAAAAGCAGTGCAAATTTGCTTTGAGGCAGAAATGGGAAATACAGAGGCACAAGCAGAGAATTGGCACTAAAGCGTAGGTGGAATGGATCCATTTGAGAGAGGTCTGGTTTGACATTTCTATCATACCACCATCTTCTTGCTGATGGGCAAAAAATTGAATAGGAAATCATCTAAATCCCAGCTGTGAAATCTGTCTGTGGGAAAAAAGTATATTTACCAGTATGCTTGCATCTTTTTTCCAATAACTTCTAGAATTTCTTTTATCACCCACCTCACCTCCCCAGCCTTCTTCTCTTTTCTGTATTCATCTTTTCTTATTCTGTAGAATCTACACAAATCAGACAAGGAATAAATGCATTGGCCTGTACACAGAACATCATAAACACAGATTTCATTCTGCTTTATTATCAACACCATTACTTAAAATAAGTTTTATATCTTCAGATAGCCTGTATAAATATTTATTACTTGCAATATTTTCACCTTGAATTTTCATAATCTAATGCAAAGTTTAAAAGTTAAGAAGTAAGCCAGCTGGCTGGCCTGTGCAAGACTAAATGTATTTATGTAGTGGTTCTGAGTAGGAGGATGTTAATAGAGGTGGCCATCTGTGTGCGTACCTTGTATGTAGCAATAGGTGAATGGTATGTGTTTGTTCCTTTGTTTAACAAAATTTATAAAATCTTTTGGAGGACAATAACAGAATTTCTATGCTTGGTCACAAGGTACAAGTGTAATAATTTTTTTCTAGGTATTCTGCAGTGCTTAAATTGTCTCTTCCAAGCAGCTCCACTTCCTGTAGTTTAGTCTCTCAGTTTGCTCAGATGTCCTGAGGTGGTTACTCTGGATACAAGTTCTGGTGGCTAGTCCTTGTGCCAGAGTCACAAAATTATGTTTGCATTAGTTAAATGCAAGGTTTTTCAGCATCCTGTATGAAGAGGAATGGCTTCTGATTTAGCCTATTCTTCAGTGGTTTTGCTTTGTCTCTTCTGCAGCTGGGAAGGAGGGAATGTTTTCCTCAAAACCATGAGTCCAACACCCACAAAGTTCAGGTTCTGAAGATTAGAGGGGTTAAAAATAAAAGTAAGAGGCACTTAAAGGCATTTGGGCACTCCTTGTTTATCTTTGCTGAACAGGAAGGTTGCAGTCTTCTGGTTAATTCAAAACTCGGTGAGAAGTGTGGGTTTGCATTGGATTCTGCAGGCTGCTTTTTGAGATGACAGATGTAAATGTAGTGCAGTGATGATTATATGAATGTGAAAAGTGACAGGATAGGGAAGTAAATGTATTTATTCATTTGTGTAGAGAGAAACCTCTGGTGAGCTTCATGATAGCGCAGTAGCCTTCTCTGCCATTGCCTTGAATTTTGTGTGTTACAGAACAATGTATAGACAGCAAAATGGTGTATTCTGAGCAGATATTTAGAGTGACTTGCTCAGGCAGATTCAAGCAGTTGTAAAGAAGACCAGTGACTTTCATGTCTGAGAAAAATGGAAAAGCCCTTCCTAACAAGTCCTGCAGCCTGTTCTGGCTTGTCTATTGGCACGGCAATGATTCCTGTTTCAGCTGGGATGTCGTCTGCCTGTGGTCCAGTTGAGAGGCAGAGTGACCAGGCACCTTGTCCCTGGTCTTTAACTGAAGAAGTAGATGTACCCAAGAGAATGAAGGAAGGGACACAAAAATATGAGGACTGCCATTTCAGGTGAGATTGAGGTCTTCTAACCATGGAACCAGATCTATGCTTAAAGAATAGAGATGTAGGGCCCAGTGAAGAGCCTCCGTCTGTCTCCCTTGGCTAGACTGGGAGCTGAGTCAACCTGGTGAGATTTGGCATGGTAGTGTTTTATGGGTATTGCAAGTGGCATTAGGTTCCAAACCTACAAACGAAGCTGTTTGGGGGACCTTCTGTGCAAGTGTTTCACAGGTGCATTTTATTCTCTTCTCCCAGTATTTTAGCTAAAAGAAGAAGTGATTTCCCTGGCTGTGTCCCTTCTAACCCAGAGGATCACAATTTAGTAACTAAATACAAGATGATTTTGTAGTTAAAACAAAAAAAAACTAGATGACTGGTTCATGAGTAACATCAGGAATTTGTACTTTAAATTTAAAACGTCCTTTTAATATTTTCTTCTCGTTTTTTGGTTCTGCATACGGTGAGCTGCCTTTCTGAGCCATGATTGCTGACTTGCCTACACAAGAAGCAAAATCAGGCGTGTGTCCATTCCTCTCTGGACATGTAAAACAATCCTAATAGCTCCCTGCATCCAACTCATAAAAATATTGGTTTTTTTCTAAAAGTATTTTACTAGCATGACTCATTAGAGAAGGTTTCCGTGTCCATTAAAATTGCTCACACTCGAAGCTGCTGTATAATCATAAATAAAAAACATAATGATGGTGAGGTTGAGATAAATTAGTGGGTTTCATTGACATCAAAGTTGTAAATGTATTTTCTTTACTGATAAATGACAGTAATAATCAATTTACTTTGTGTATTAACATTAGCAACCATTGCAAAATTCTTCCTAAGAGAAAAGTGCAGGAGATTTGGTGGTTCGTTCTCTACAGGGTGTTGAGTGGTTGAGAACAAGATGAGCAAAATTGATGCTGTGTGTGATAAAACTTATCTGACCCCTCACCTATAACAAATGGCTCAAGAAAATGTTTGTGCTACTCAGAAGTAGCAATAGTGCATTTTAATGACACTTTTATCACATCCTTTATTCTGAATTTTTGCAACTCTCATTTTAAAATATATTTTTGTGCAGTTCCTATTTAGTATCAGTGTTTCCACTTTGAACATTCATCCCTGAATTCGGCTGTGGCTGTTTTGCTGTTGCAAGCTGTATGCTTTATTTGTTCAGAGGAAAAAATAGAGTGAAGAGTAGAAGACATATAATTTAGAGATTTTTCAATAAATACAGGAAACTGTGTGCAATGAATGCCTAATTTTTATGAACTGGAACCTTAAATCATAAATAAAATGTTAATTTGTAGACATGTGTAGTTGTGAAGCAGATGGAAAAATAGAAATGTGCCGGAAAAGTAGGTATTTGCAGAAGCTAATGAAGTTAATTGGTCTCATTTGGCTACACTATTTTCCCAAACCCCCCAAAGACTGGGCTTTTTAATTCTTTAATTAAAAATGAGTAAGGTATGCTAATATTATAACCTTTACTTTTTTTCCAGCTTTCTATATACATACATCTTATTAATAGAACCACCCTTAGCACTTCAATATCAGCAAGCACATTAGTAATCTGGAAGTTCTAAGGCGGGTGCCAATATTTTGAAACAATAATTAAAAAATTAGCAATCCATGAGTTAATATATGCTTTAAAACCCTAATTATTATTTCCTCTTCCTGTTTCTACATGATTACAAAGAAAGGATCTGTTTTTCTCCAATTTAGAGAATGTAAATTAAAGTACACAGAACAGTTTTGGCTGTATTTTAATTTTAAATAGAAATATTTAAACCAATTTTGATTAGCAGGGTTGCAGGCTAAATCTGCAGCAAAATGCTGGAAAAATGCAATATCAATGAATTGATGCACAGTTGCATGAGGTCCCCTAAACTGTTTTTTTCTTTTGCAATAGGAGGGAAATATCGGGAGCTATGTGTTCTCCTTGCTAATGGGCATTGGAGAAAAGAAGCTCGGTCCCTGACCTGTACAGTGGGGCGTGGGGATGCAGTGAACATCCCTGGATGTGCTGTAGCATTCTGCAGGAGACTGGGGGCTGCCTACCACCATAGCCCGGCCATCGCTGGCTGAGGGTTTTCCTGGCTCTCCATTCCACATGAAGTCTCCTGTATTTGGATGATTGACTTTGAGCAACTACTTACGGTTTCAAAGGATTTGGATAATGTTACACTCTAGGGTTGGAAATCTCTTTGAAAACTAGGTTGCAAAGGGACAAAGACATAGTTTCAATGCATTTACTAGGCCCCTGCTGTAGAAGCAAGGAACAATAAACCATCTTTTTTAAGTTAAGAGATCTTGGAACAGGCCACTCCAATAAATCCTGGGTTTAAAAAGTGAGGTACGTGCTGCAGTGCTGAAGTTGTTTATTCATCTGGAGTGTATTAGGCTCTTGATTAATAAGAAGACATCTGCAATTTTACATAAGAAACAGAGCGGGCAGTTTGGCAGTTGTAAATGGAAATGGGGAGACAAGAGCCAAACCTATACACAGTCGTCTACTCCTCACTGCCACTTATGTTGATAATAATAATTACTACAGTGGTTAAAAATATACATATTGATAAAATGTTTCAATCTGAAGCGCTCAGCAACCATTTTTACAAAAGCCACACATCTTTAAATACTAGTAGCTTTTCAGACAGCTCTATAAAAAGGAAAGTCATTGTTGTACACCTAATCTGATCTCACAGGTCTCATACTGATGTCTGACAAAAATTATGTATTTAAAGTTGATGAATTTACACTGATGCACGACTCATGTAGACTAATTCTTGATGTTAACCTTACATCTCTCCAAAATGTGAGAGCAAAATCTTCAATAGAAAAGTAGAAAGCCTGTCAGAGATGTGTCTTTCATAGGAATCTTGCATCTTAAATTTAAGAAGGCTTTAAAAATATCCAGTAAGTAAATGGGGCAAAGTCTGTGTAAAATTCTAAAAGAGAAACTTCTACCTAACACGTCCAATGAGTGTGATGACTGAGAGCCTCAGTGAAAGCTAGTAAGGTTTGAGGGTTTTTTGTTTTCTCGGGTTTTTTTTGTTTTTTTTTTTATAATGGAGCACTTAACTATGCAAGTATGTCATTTGGTAGAGAAAACAGAACTGTTGTCAGAAGAGTTTCAGACAAATTAGTTCCCGGTTAGAAATTGATTGGGTGGGCCAGCAAGCAAAACATTAGTATATTAATTTCAGGAAGTCACATGCATGTTAATAATCCATAAAAGGGCAAATTCTGAACAACTGAGCACCTCACTCCAAAAAAAATGTTGATAATATGACTCAGATGGTAGATCAGCACTTTTTTCAGTAGAAAATGACAAGTTAGTTCTTGCCAAAGAACTCTTGATTAGGAGTACAGGAAATTTTCAATATTTAGTGTTGAAAACTTGACCAAAGCAATTTGATCCTCTTGGCACTGCGAGCTTAGTCAAAGTGTAGGGCGATGGTGAAAAGATGAGAGGAACTAGAGAGACACATCTGAAAGTTTTCCAAAGTTGGCTATAAAGCAGGACTTCACTAAGTTCATAAAGTGGAGAGTACACAGGAATCATTCTGATCCTTTAGCAAGCCATCTATCTGCCTTTCATGACTCCATAAATATTTGTGACAAGTCTTGATAAGGAAATGTAGGATTAGCAAAACAATGCATGCTGCTTAGCCTTCAAGGCAATTACATATGTAAGTGGGGAGCCACGCCATATGATCAAGCAACTCTTTACAGACCAGTGCAAGTACTTCTTGTGCCTGTGACAGGGCCTTTAAGTGCAGTTTAAGAAGTTACGCTACCTACACCTGAATGCTCTGAGACTTGATGTCCTACTATGTAATGAACCACTGCGCATCTCATTTTAGCTGAACCATGGGAGAGGTAAAGTTGGCCGTCAGTGTCGTCAAAAATGTTGTTTTCGCATCTATATTTCCTTTATCATATTGCTGGGCCAGCTGAGAGTCGTGCTGCAGTTGTACCCTGCGAGATACCTCCAGCCAGTCAGCCGGCTAACAGGGACAGAGCCAGGAGCAGTCTGCTCCCTGGGAGGAGGTCTCACATTTGGAATGCAAGCTGTGGCTCGGTTAACCTTGCAGGCTTTTCTGGAAGAGTGACTTCAGAAATACGAGTTTGTTTATTTTTTATCAGGAATTAGTTAAAGATGTAATTTACATCTCAGGGTCTTTGTGGAAGAAGAGAACGCTTTCTTTTTGCATGTACCTTTATTTATTTTTACGTATGTATATATAAAATTACACATACACATTATTTTTCATATGTATGTTAGCTTTCCAAATAGTCACTTCGTAATGCATTTTGTATATCCAAGTTAATGTTTAAGTATTTGTACTTGATTGAAAAATGGTTTAGAGTTAAATATTTTAAAATGAAATCACAGTGTGATTTTGCTGAAAATACTTGTCTGTGGAAAGTTAAAAGAATCCTACAATGCAAATACTTTTTAAAATGTAATTTACTGAGCAAGAACTGTCATGGTAGCATATAAATAGGGCAGATGGAAATATCCCCTCGAGGCTATGGGACTTGAGTTAATAAACCTTGAAAAGTTACCATAATTTTCACTTTGTATTTTCCTCATGAACCCAAGTAATATAGCTCATTCGTTTTGAATATTACCACTAGACTCCCAGGCAATAAGTTTGATTTTCTTAAGTCCTACTTCTAACCAGATCCAGACCAAAGTTAAAATGCTTGTCCCATTAAAAGTTAATAGCAAAAATTCCGTTGGCTTCAGCAGGGCCAAGATTTTCTTCTGAGGCTTTGGATTTTAGTATACTGCAGTATTTTGTTAGCATAAGTCAAATGAAACAGCCTAGTGTTCAAAAGGGTGGCCAGTTCTTTTTCTGTTAGTCCTCCTCTGTATCTGTTGGATGCATCTGCTAATATTTTATGGATACAAATGTCTTGCTAGAAGTTTCCTCACTGAGTTCCGTACATCAGCAGTATATCATGCCCACAACACACAGAATAGTAGCTTTTTTGCAATTAAATACACAGGGAAAGGGTTGAACGTAGTTGAGCTTATGAAAATGATCACTTAGGGTTAAATTCTTCATGTAATATGAGTAGGAGCTCATGATAAAGCTAAGTCAGGGTCACGTATTCTCTTTACCTCACATAAGAGAATCTGAGGTTGTACAAACTGCCTCTTGAGAGGAAGACAGTTTTTAGTTTGTGAAAGAAAGTCAGCAAATTAGAACATTTCAGAGGCAGTAATTTGTATCAAATGGCAACTAAGACCTAGAAATTTTCTGTGGAAATAAAATGGTCCAATGTGGGGATGATAAGCCTGGGCTAAAGTAGCAGACGAGTTCCTTTTGTGCCAAGGAACAAAAGCCAAGTAGTTATGTAGAAAATTCAGGGAGAATGCAGCCTTTCTAAGTAGCAGAGAGAATGTTGTACCAGTGCATTCTAAAATCCCAGCTCACGACTGAATAAAACCAAGAAAACAGATCCTGCTGTAATAAAAACACATGTAAAATTCCTGGAAATGTTTCCTGTTACAGGCTGCCTGATTAGTATAGACTGCCTGCACATTGGTACAAAGTCAGCAATTGTCTGCTCTGATGTTCATACTCCTTTTTGCCAGGAAGATGAAGATCAGACCGGAAGGTTATCGGTCTCCTTTGCAGTCATGTTAGGATCAGAAGGAATGAAAAAACTAATTGTCTTGATTGCATTTCAGATTGTTCTGATTGGGATTATGCCCATGAGATATAACTCCACAAAACAGGCTTTTTTCTACCACAGTAAAAGCCAGAGAAGAGCTTTTGCTTTGGAGTTGATAAAGAGTAGTCCAAAAAATGTCCTGCAAGCCAGATCCAGTCCACAGCATGATTCTGCCTGGATTACCAATGTTTTGAAGTGACCCTGTGTTGGGACTGTAGCTCGGCAGGAACAGCTGTTACTGGCTCCTACGGATGGTCAGGATGCTCTTAGTGTACCCTTCACTCCCCAGCTCTTCGCTCCTCAAGCTGCCACTGTGTCCATGTTGTGGGTGAGGGCTCCTGTCCCATGACTGCAGACCCTGTCAGGTATCCAAGGAGCTGACCCAAAACTGGCATCTGGCCAAGAGCAATTAAGTGGTTGGACCAAATGGGTAATACCTTATTCCAAGATGAGTATTTGCTTTTTTCCACAAGGCAGTCTTCCATTGCATCTCTTTTTTTCCTCCTGTCTTTATGTGGGATGTGAGTTATCAGGGGAGTTAGAGGTTGCAGTTCCATTAGCTGGCTGGAGTCATTGCAATATGTGATATTTTCATTTGGTCTGCTATGAGCTGTGCTTGCTTACAGGAGGTCTGCAGTATATTTGCAGGCACGTAACGTACATCTCCAGTTTTAGAGGAGGGGAACTGGTGGTAGCACAACATCTACAAGGTTGTGGAAAACGGGGGGAAATATTTAGATGATATGCCTTGAGGCTGCCTTCTTAATGGGCATGAAATAAAGAAACAGGAAGTGTTCTGGTGCTCTGGGATGTGGAGAGACACATTTTCAGTCTAGTACAGGATACATGTTGGGAGTATTATTGACCAGCATTGTTCCTTCCCCAGCAAGATGGGCCCTAGTTCTATGTCCCAGTGATGAATTTCCAGCTTATTTGAACAGTTTGCTTATTTATCTTGGACAAAGACCATACTGCAGTCATCTGGGCTAGACTACTGTAATGTGCTCCTAATTGTTTCCCTTGAAATTGATCCGGAGCCTCTTTGGGGTGGAAAGCTGATATATTAAAAAATACAGCCCTGTCCATGTAGCTGTTCAAATTTTAATTCCCCGTTTCTTGGGCAGCAGCCTTGCACTCCATGTCCCTGTCTGGCAGTTGCTCACAGTTGGACATAGCCGGCTTTCTCTCCCTGGGCTCAGTCAGGCACAGGCCGAAGGCAAGTCTTTCTTGTCCTCGGCTGTGGAACTCCCTGCCAGAGCCCCTTGCTGGCTGCCTTTAAGGCAAGCTGCAAGCCCTGTTTATTTCAGTTGGCCTATCCATGACTGTTTTATGGGCTCCCTACCTTTGTTTTTGCATCTGCTACCCTTTTGTTTTTCTCTTTCCTCTAACTAGTCAGGAATTGAATCTTTTGGGGCTGGCAGGTCCCTTTTGAATTCTATGTGTATAGCATATTGTAACATGCTATTAGATTTAGCTTTCTACTTTTACTGTTTTGCATTTGGCTCTTTACGCTACTTGGCTTGCAGTTGGTGCTTTAGAAAAGATCAAATAAATATATCATTGTGTCAAGTCTTATTTTGTATGAGGTTAAATCCAGTATCCAAATATAGAAGAATGTGTTTATGGGGAAACTTAGTACTCACAGAATTAGAAAGAAAGCTCCAATTAGAAAGCAAGCTGATTCCATGCCATTTGCTATGCCATGTTTTCTTTAAGAGAAAACTTCCACTGTAATTAGCAAGAAAGTGCAGCCTACTGGCCAATGCATTACCTAACACAGAGCTGGCTATTCAGTCTTAGGAATAGATTGTGCTTTTATATGCTCCTTTGGAGGCTGACAATACTGTGAAGCCCAGTATCAGCAAAACTGGAGTCTAAACACAAGAAGAGTCAGGAAATCTTGTACAATAGATGATAAATGGTGTTTTAGTTCATTGGCCACTTCAGGAGGAAGCATGTAAATGTAATCGTGGAATACAATGATCTGTGCTTCAAATTTAAGCACTAGAATTAAAGTGTCTGTTTTCCATCCTGGACAAATGATTTAACTCTTATACATGTACCCAAGCCTGTGTACATGATGCTGTTATTTGTGTTACACAGGCTGTGTTGGGATCAGCAGAAGTTCAGGTCTTTGTTTTAGAAACTGCATAGGACTCAGCAAAAAGATGTGTTTTACCTCACATTGAGATAAGTCTGATAACATCAGCTAGGGGAATGAAACAAACAACTCGGAGGAAGAGGAAATAGCAGCCAAGTGCTGTACAAAAAGCAAGGGTCTTAGTTCAAATATTGTCATCTGAAAATGGTTTATGGGCACTAAAACGGAGGAGTGAACCCAGGGGTAAGGTCATGCCACTTTGCTGAGCATTGGGAATCCAGGAAGTTACATATCATCCATCTAAGGAAGTTCCACTTGTAAAATACTATCAAAGCCCAAGACGTTTAGGGCAGCTTGGTCCTGAAAAACATTACAATTATTAATCACTTGACTAATCCACATTAATCAGTACAGCCTAGTAGCAAAATTATTAATCAGCTTGGTGAACTGAGCAATCTTGCCAAGAAATGAGCCTACTTGGAATTTTTAAATTTATGAAAGAGTGTAAAACAAGATGACTGGAAAAGATGCAAAATCTCCTCAAAATCAATTTAATCTCTCATCTCACTGTTTCTGTTTCATCCATCACCAACAAAACCAAAAACTTCGATGCAGGCTGGTATTCGGAAAGCAAAGTATTTGTTCTGTGTATGTGAGAAAAGTGAGTCTCTCCTTTCCAAACATAAACACAGAGAGAAAAATAAAATTAAACATAAAGGTAGATGTGTGAAAGGGGAAAGGAGAGTGAGTATTTGTTTCTTAATTATGAGGAAGATTGTTTTTAGGCTTTTAAGAATGGAATGTGTAAATGAGTATAAAAACAGCATACAACATCCCATCCAGAAATGTAAATGTGATCAAAACATGTGAGATACATTGGAAGATGTGTAAGAATCCTTTAGGCTTCAAGAAGCCTCAGGAGATTCAAGGGAATAATCTGGTGTGTACAGCACAGCCATCTCACTTGTGAGGAAAAATAAGGCAAAGGGTAGTAAACAAAGTTTGACACATATATTTCAGTACTGGAAGTAATAAATAATGGTTGTTGGTGGGAGCTGAGTGCTTCGCTGATAAGAACAAGATGGCAATAACTAACTTGTCCCAGATGAAGAACAAAATCTATTTTCTGTAGATAGATGACTAATTAAAAATGTCTGAACATCAACAATTGTAGAATAGAGAGAAGGGTCTTTCACTTGGCTGTTAATGCTATTTCCACTACTTCAAACATATATTGTCCTTACATTCCCTTCAAGGAGTGGAACAACCCTCTGCTTCAGACACTTGTGCCTTCTGTGGCACTTCAGGCTGCAAATGCTTCGAACCGGAGGAAATGGTAGCAGTGGTTCTGCTGAGGAAGGACCACTGCTTTCTAGAGCAGGTTGATGACACAGGCTATTGAGTTCTTACAGAGAATTGTTTGTCTTCTGGTTTTAGATGGCTTTTATTCCTCCAAATTACTCCTTGAATAATAGGAAAAAGGGCAATTTGAATTTCAGTGACAGATTGGACATAACAGGTTGCAACTATTAGGTCTAATTTTACCATACTGAGAAATAAAATTGCCTAAACATAAACATCGATCACTGATGCAGTAAATTAATTTGTACAGAAAAAGTAGTTTAACTGCAGTGCACATTAAACATAGAAAATTTTCAAAATTATGGCTCTCTGAATTAATTTGTACACTTGTTTACTTGTTAAAAGCAAAGCATAACTTTTTTCTTTTTTTTATTCCTCCTCTTTGTGACTTTGAATTGGGAAAAGCACAGACAGTCTGCTAGAACTGATTGTTCTTTTTTTTTTTTCCTCATTTCTGATCAGGTTAATAGACTTACTAAAGACCTCTTTGAAATATTGCTTCTTTCTAGCAAGCAAATTCAGCATTTCAATAGGTTTGAATTATGTTTTGTTAAGAACTGATGGTGTCAAGTAATTAATAGAAATTACTCTTGGTTCAGCAACAAGTTTACATTCAAGTGTGTCCTCAGGTTTATTTAAAATGTTGAAGTTTTCCAAACTGTTTCACAAAAAATGTCATATATAACTTCTTCCTTCTACTCCCAAAAAATCTGTGCATACTACTATCCCACATTTTAATATGGTGTCTAGAGACTTAACATAGATGCTAGCCAACTTTTCTTCATTCTGGCAGTTGCTGTTTTTAATATGGTTATTGTTTTATAAAATGGAAAAAGAACATGCGTTTCTTATTTGAAGCTATGGCTGTAACGTTACCGATCATACGCCGTCACAAGTGCACATGTAAGCTGTATAAAGGTTGCCTAAGTCACACTGGAACAGGATCTGCCAATGTGGCTTTTTTTGATGGTATCTGGTGTCTACTGTTTTCAAGGACAGTGGTTCGATTCAAACACAATTCTGATAAGTGGCAGGTTTTCATGTCTTTAATGCCCTGACAAGGGCATCACTCTCAAGAGAGGGAGGTGAAACCATTTGGATGAGAATTTCTTCCCCTCTCCTTTGTGCTGACACACCAAGATAATGGACAATTAATAGTGAACCTTCTCTGCAGGGAAAGTCTAGGGTTATCACTAATAAAAAGTGCTCATGATGTGTTTGGACACAAAAGGGAGAGGAAAAATAAACATAAAAATGTAGAAAGCAGGACCAGCACAAAACTCAATCTATAATTTGGATTTTTTTTCACCTGGAATTATGGTGAATGATTTTTCAGTAGCAGCATCTGTAACTTTTTAGACTTGGCTCACTTTTTGTGAACTGTGACATCATTAAAAGAAAGGACAAGAGCAATGTTGCCATTCATATCTTTTTTTGTGGTCAGGGAAAAGGCTGGCTTGTGTATTTTTTAGAGATACCAGTGAGTAGGGCTGACCCAATCTCATCATGCTGTAAAGTTTTCCCCGGTAGGATACTGAGGACCAGTCAAAATAAACCACTCTTCACCTTGTCTTCTGATCCAACAGCAGGCTTGCAGGATGCTCTTCACGTTCAGCTTCATCCTCACCGCTTACATTTAGACTATAGGTGGGATTGCTTTCCTTTTCTGAAGTGTGCGCACTTCTCCTTGCTCTGGGGGAAGGCTGGTCCACAAATTGCGAGTCCATGCAGCTCTCAGTTTTTGCTTCACTGGGCAATCCTAGCAACTCTCAGATGCTCCCCGGAACAGCCCGCTGCCCCTGAGGTCACCTGGAGAAGGAGTTACTGGAGGTCAGCAGAGCGCTGCTCACATTTACAAGTCAACAGGCAGACTGCCTTGGGGATTATTGCAGTGGCTGTACCTGTGCTCCGGATTTAGCAATTGATGATGAGATTGTGTGCCTCTGTTGTCCAAGTAAACAGAGAAAAGATGTACAGTGTTTCCTGGAGTTAGACAAACCAAAGATTAGTCTAAACGGAGAGTGGAACAGGTTAACTGATCTTTCTCTACCCTAAGCTTTCATTTGTCCCTCGCAGCACTGAGCTGTCAATAGAGTGTACAGACTGATAAGTATGGGTTCTCCTCAGCCTGAAGAGATCTGTCTGATAAGAAGGTCTTAAAAAATAGAGAGAGAGAAAGTATGTTAACTGCTTTGACTGCAAAATACCCCCTGGTAGCCAGAGATAAGACACCTTGAGCTGTTCAGAAGACCTTAGACAGGATGTAAATGAAGCCAATAAAAAAAAAAAAGAAAAAGGATCATTTCAAATCCAGCTGCTATTCTGCTCTACCCTGATTTCCAGCTCTGACAGCAAAAGGCTTAATTTACTGTATTTCACACCAGGCTTCCGTTCTACACTGAGGAAGCTACAAAGGGTTGTTTTAGATATAGGCTTTAACAAAGTGGAGATCTCTTTATTTTTTGAGAGGCCTCTATTTCAGACAGTTAATCGTGCATTTCTGCAGGCTTTGGTGAATGGAAATGATACAGAAGAGAAGGAGAATTCTGCCTTTTGCAAAGAATTTCACCTTCTTTCTTTTATCATTAAATCACCCAAATAAACCTGTATTAATGTAAAAGGACTGAGTGAAGCATATATATATATATTTTTTTTTTTTTTTAAACACAATTCTTACCTTGCAAAATTCCACATAGAGGGACTGATATTCTGCAAGATACGAAGACTGTAGGTGTGACACTTTATATGTGACATCTTCATAGTATGTTTTGGTCTTCTGAGCACTGTGAACTGGAAGATTCATTAGGTTCCCCTTATAGACTAGACTGTCTGTATATTAATGGAATCCATGTGCACCTGCCAACCTGTGCCTGTCCTGTGGCATAGACATCCACGTGTATTCCCATTCAAGCAACCTGGAGAAAATGAGGGTCAGGAAGAAAGGACTGTGTTACACGGCATTTTGACTACATTGAAAAGGTTGCTGAGATATGTTGCCCCCAGTGTGACTGTGCTGCACTAGAGTGGGTGTAAGTATTTGTCTGCCAACCTGAGCACTGACTTAGATTAAAAAGTCAAGGTTACCTTTGCTCCAGGACATCTTTTTTAACAGCTGTGCAGCACATCTGCACTAACAGCCAGATCTAAAAGAAGGGAGCCTAAAATGGGATGTAGATGGACTATAAGAAACTAAACACAATTGGTTATCCAAAACTTACCTCCCTGGGTTTACCCCAATTTGGGAGGCACCTCTTCTTTTAATGAAAATTTCTCAGGTTGCTGTGGTTTGGCAGTTTGTGCAAGCCATCCTAGTGTGAGCATCTGGGTACCCACTGCCTTTGATCAGCCTGCTGCATGGAGAGTGTTGTACTAAGCCCAGGACTTGCTGGGCACTTCCAGAAGAAAGTGCTGTCTTCCCTACCTAGGGAACATATAGGTAAAGTATTAAATGGCACGAGGCCTTGATTCCCTGAGCATTCTGAGGGGATTCAGAGCCACATTTCCTGCCTCTGAGCAGAGGGTCTTCAGTTGTGCAAAGGTCTCTTTTTCTGGAAGCTGGGCATGCTGAAGGAAAGAGCATTCTATTCATAGGACTGCTGGGAGCACATTTGAGAAGGAACTTGTTAGCCTGCTCAGAAGGACACTCATTTAGTCCAGGAGTTCTTGCAGTCTGGAACTTGTGCTTAAGTTTATTTTTGTTTTTATCCAGTGCCTCTTTAATGTATAAAGAGTAGAGTGCTCCCCTCTCCCAGCTGAGTGCCCAAGCTGCGAGGCTGCAGACCTTTTCCTGGTTCCCCCCCAGGGCCCCATGAATCCTGCTTTCTTTGCTTTTTGGGCTCCTGGAGACACCTAGGTCCCTTTGCAGATCTAGGTCCAGGAGTTTTCACCTGTGTAAATAAGACCTCCATCACATTTCTGTCATTCTAAGAAATAAGCAGTTCTGTGTTTATTTACTGTATTTAATTCTAGCACACTGTAAAATAACACTGATGTGTTTTTGAAAGCATTAACTGCCTACACTGCTTTCACTTGATCTTAATTTCCTTTTACTCTCCATTTCCTTGAAAAGATTTTTAGATATCTTTGCCTGGGTGTCTTTCACATGCAATTATTGACTCCTTTCTTTCTCTCTACCCTATAATCCTTTCTTTTGCTTCTCCACACGTTGCCTTCCTTCTTTTCTCTGTCCTAGTTTAGCCCCCTCCAAACTCTTTTGCTGTTGCTGTTCTGATCTAAAGGCAATGAGGCAAAGAATTGGGGTGGTTGAAATGCAGGCAAAAGTGGGACGGACAGGCATAAATGATAAAAAACGGGGGACCTTCATGATTAAACTCCAGGTTAACTGAAAGAAGGGAGATACTCAAATCAGTACCCAAGGTGGTGCTTGACATCTCAGGGGTTCTGCCTGCAAATCCCGCCCAGGGGTCAATCTTTTGTCTGAGCCTCCAGCTAGGGAGGTTTTGACAGCCTGCCCTTCTCCCTGCAGGGTCTTGCAGCTGTGTGGGAATGGGGACTTAGAGGGCAGCTGTGTGGCACAATCTCCTTCAGCTCCTAGGGTCTGATCTTCTGGACCACTTGATTTTGGGAAGGAAAGAGAAAGAACAACATTTCCCTGTCTTAAGACCCATTCGCTATATTGTGACCTCGGAAAGAAAGAATCAGTAAACTCATTTTAATACCTGTATATCTGCAAAGTTTGACTGGGGTTGCATTACAGGGACTGGTGTCTGAGGCTTTCAAAAGGAGCTGCAGCATGGGGGAAGATTGGAGGGAGAGGGCTTTTGGTCCAATTCCTGGTGTTATCTGGGGGAGAGCACGACCCACTGAAAACAGAAGGAAGAGGGAATTATTGGAGTCCAGTGAGGAGCCCTGAACTGTTATCCGCTAGTCATTTGCTGTTCTTAATAAGCAGTTCAAATACTGTTATCAGCACAACAAATTATAATAATTACTCTCTAGCAAAAACCTGATTGACTGAATCACTACTTTTAGTACATGAGGTTGTTAATATACAGGTTCTTCGGAGATCATTATTATGTGCAAGTTTGCTGGAGTATTTGAATGGGCTTTTGCTCTGCCATTATCTTGATTTTAAATGCAATTATTGTCAGGGTGTTTTTTTCTGCCCCTAGCTTCAGATGGAACAAGCCTGGTGGTCTCTGACTCACACTGTACAAACAAACAAAAACAACAACTAAAAGAAACAGCAACTTAACAGCGGAAGAAATACAGTGTAAATGTGTTTGTCACATTTAAGCAGTGGACAAATGAGCTAATTTGAATCGCTTAGTGCTTGTATAGTCACAACTAAACAACCCCTGTAAATTAATTGTGTGACATGCGATTCCCAATTATGTAAAGCAGTATAATAAGCTGTGAGGATGGTGACTGTCATTAGTTATATGTACAGGAGTGTGGAAAATTACTTATGCTTTCTCTTTGCCTATAGAGGCACAAAATGCCAGCTTACTCAAACAAGCAGAAGGGTAGCTCTGTTTTCTTCTAGTTGCAAATTGGGTTTTGTGTATGATTTGAAAGGTGGAGCAGAATATGAACTGCTTACATTTGCTTTAATTTGGCTGCAGAAGATGGAATTCGTTGGGCTCCGTCTGTTCAAATGAACTTTAAGCAACAATCAAGGAAAACATTTATGCTCCTCTTTACATATGTAATAGTAATATGTCTTCTGAAGAAGACATAATGGAGCTGGAGGCTCAGGTTACCTTAGGAGAGCAATACAGGAATGTTAACTACTTATGTAGGCATTAAAGATATTTTATAAAAGCAAGCAGGTTTTTCCTGTGAGGTATTAAAGTGACTTATTTGTTGTTCCTAGGAGCTGCCTTTACTCTGGTTATGAAATTTAAAATGGGGAAACCTCCCTACCAGCTGTCTCAGCTCTTTCGGTCAGGAACCCCTGTATGTGTCTCCCCCAGTAATCTGTTAACGCATTTAATTGGTGCTCCCAAAACAGTTTTGAAATATTGATAGATTTTTTTAAAACTTCTGTAAATTATAAATAATTTTTAAAGTTCACATTTCTCTTTTGAATGCCCATTACAGAGTATTAGTTTTCAAGCCATTTAATAAGTTATGAGACAAATGAGTGAGTTTAATGTGGGGTCACTGATGTGAAAAAATGTGATGGTTATATTAAAGTTTCAGCTTTTCCAAAACTGTGTACATTTCTATTGAAAGTAAACAGAGAATGTTGCATAATCATGTATATTTTATTTAAAGTGACTTTAAAGACTAGTCCTATCTTCTAATTAAAAACTTCAAAACTATAGCTGGTTTCAGTGACATGTATGTTAGGCCATCACTGAAGACATGTTAATCCTTAAACACTGTCCTTTGATCTTGTAGTTATTTAGATCTATTCAGCACACAGCACAACATCGTTTTATTTCAGCGATACCTAACCTCTTCATTTGCTATTTATTCACACCTGCATATTCCCCTAAGATTCCTTATCTCATTTTCAGGGTAGCCCTGCAGACAATTAGTGGTGGTAATATTATAAAATGTGGCCAGCACTAAAACCTGAAATGGCCATTACAACTAAACTATATGATATATAATAACCACTCCACTCAATTACCTGCACAAAAATGCAAGGATTTAAAACTGTGGAGCCTTATCATACATCCAGTTAACTGACCTACCTGCCTACCTGCTATTTAGTCCTTAGGTTCTTACAAATCCAGTTCTACCTTGTGGCTTGCCATCTGGTAAATTAGCAGAGCTGTGTGTTTGTGCAAGTTTTCCATGCCTTTCAAGAGGCATGAATAAGCACATATAAGTCTATGCACATATGAACAGGTCTTTGACTGGTGGTAGGACAACAAATAATAACTACATAACAAACCAATGTGTAAATGCATAATGTGCATTCACAATCCATATGCCTGTGGCAGTATGGAGTAGACAGGTTCATGTGCTGCTGCCTGGTATACTTGATTTTTCATTTTTGCTATCTATTATCATCCTATGTAACTCATTATTTTGTACCTGTTAAAAAACCTTGCTATTTAGTACTTCAAATGGGGTCCTGGGGGATAGCCGTGTGCCAGTCTGCCATTACTATTACAGGAGAAAAGTGGTGAGAACATATCAGCAGGACCCAGAGCTGGGGGCTGTCTGTCCAGCTGAACTGCTGGGCTTTCTTTTTGCAGCTTAAGCATTTTGCCAGCTCTGTGTTTCAGGGGAGAAAGAATTTTTCTTGCAGGAATGGTTCAGACCAGGGAGATGCAGGTTCTGTTTCCTCCTTTGCACAGATTACGTTTGTAACCTGAGGCAAAGCATTCCAGCTTGTCTGTGCCCCAGTTACTTGAGTAGCAAAATGGGGAAAATGGAAAACTGCTGCTTACAGAATATTGAAAATATTAATTTGTTCATATTTGTAAACTCAGTTCTATCAGAGGACCCCAATGTATTATGGCACATAAAGGTTAGCTGACATTTGCTTTAAGAATGTGGCCATTTGTCTAGCGGCAGCAAAAGCATGTTTAAATCACACAGAAAAATAAGCCACGATAAAGCAAGTGCCCTGAAGTGTACTCCAGCCAAAGAATATGTATGTCATAGACCTTCCTGGTGAGTAAGTAACATCTTTCTGAAGCAGTCCTGTTAATGCAGTCAGCAGCACTAGGGATAAGATCATTTTTAAGACCTCACGTCTGCTGGGGTTGGCACATGAGTGGCTGGCTGCTAACTCCACAGAGGTGCTTTTGTGCTCTGGTGCTTCCCCTTTCCTCCCCCTCTTTCGTGGGATAACTCCTTCTTGTATTGCTTCGCTTTTCTGTTAGTGAGCACTTTCCCCATCAGTACGACTGAACAGGTGTTACTCTGCTACTAACTGAGTTTCCAGCTGTCCTCCTCCAGCGTCGACCAGGCAAAATTGGTTGTTTTGTCCTATTAGACAGACTAGAGAATTACCAAACCCGAGATGGAGGTCTTCATTGCAGGATACGGTAGTTTTGTTGCCAGAAGATGGTCAGGAAGGCCTGGCTGGCTAACAAAGACAGTCCTTCAGCTGCTGGGTGTAGTTCCAGTTTTGCATCCCCTTTGGCAGCAGCACAGAGACTGCTGCAGTGTGGCCAGCCAGCAAAATTAGGAAATAAGGACCTCTTTTATTTACTCAGGCTGCTGAATCATGGGCATTCCTGTCTGCTTGGAGAAAAGTCAGGCAGCTCTACTTTCCACTGGAAGTCTCAGGAGTGCTTGGTACTTTCATCTCAGAGTGTTCACACACTTGTTTTAATGTGCTTTATGGAAATGGTGAAACTCAGCAAGTACAGTCAGTGTAGAAAAACATCTGCACCAACTATTCACACACATTTGCATCTTTAAATAGACTTTTAGGCCTTGTAGCCGATTTTCAGCAAAGTTTTTTGGTTGTGAGTGCTAGAGCTTTCTTAGAGCCGGTGAGTGTGAAGTGACTGGTTCCAAAAATTAAAAATTTACATGGACATGTTAAGTGCATCACATTGAAACTCAGAATACTTGCCATAACACAAAAAAGGCATTTACAGTAAGTAGCACTTAGTGAGTGCTGAAGGAAAAAAAAAAAGTCGATACAGAAAATATATTTTAAAACTCCATAAACACTCTGTCAAGTACCTAGAGCCCTATTCTGCCCTCAGATAGATGTGTACCACTCCTGGGAACTTGTATGTATGCATCTGAATTTGGTCCAGAGTATTTTAAAACAGCTTGTTATAACATTAAAGATCAGTATTTGTAATGTTGACATATAGCTCAGTGTGTAGGTGTCTGCAGATTTATATACAGGCAGTTGTGTGCAGAGTAGCAGCAAACTGTATTTTCTGTGAGAATCATGGGAAAAAAGGGGTTTGAAGCCCTTTACCCCAATAGCAGGTCAAACTTTACCCTCAACACAGAGCTGGCTCTGTGGTAAGATCCCCTGGGAAAGCAGGCATGGAGTCTGCATCCCGAGCCTCTGGTTTGCTGCACGGAACTTCTATTCAACTCCTCCATCATAGCTTTTTTTTGAGGGCCCAGGTCTGCTCACCTTGTGCCTGTGCATGTGGAGGAGCCTCAGCACCGGGCAGCAAGTTGCACTTCGCTGCCATTCTGAGGGAGATGCTCTTGACGATTGCACTCTAATTTTATGGGGCAGCATCCTTGTGGGGAAGGGTGGGAAGACAGCAGGACAGGTATTGCCATCAGTCATGTCCTGCTGTGTCAGTAGTTACCCCTAGTCCAGGTTTCCTTCTCGGTTGCTGCCCCCAGATACATTCCTACACAGCCCCTGAGCTCACCTGGCACATTAGTCCATCACACACAATGTTCCCAGTGTTGAGGTTGGAGTCTGCACAGCAAAAGTCACTGCAGTGAAACATTTCCCTTGCTACAGAAAGACGGTTTCAAAAGTCCTTCTGTGGGTCACCGAGAGCTGATGTGCTTGGCTTCGGAGCCCTTGTGCGAGCGCAGCCCAGGGTCCCTCCCTCTGGAGCGTGTGGCCAGCCACCAGTGCCCCTTCCACACTGGTTCTCCCCCACCCCGCCATGCAAGGGGGCGAGCGGGGGAAGCCGGGAAAGCACATTGACCACCTTGTTAGGCTTGTACTCAGGAAAATCTGGTTGTCCTCTGCCTTACAGAATTCCCCCTGCCTTGCTGGTTCTGTAGCTCTGAGAGATTGAAAGATTTTCACTTCTCAAGTTAAAAAGACACAAGTCTGACTTTTAAGTGGTTTGCTCTTCTCCTTTTTGCACAAAGAGAATTGCTCTGTGGAGTTATTATGGGCTCAGATTAAAAAACGCAACAGCAAAGTGACACACTTTCGTATTTGCTGGTTGGAAGTAAGAACTGTCTCTGTGCTACAGTTATGCTCTTCCCCCTCTGCTTTCCTTACCCTTGTATAAAAGCTGAGGAAACTCCCAAGCAAACAAGAAGAATTGGATGAGGGGAAGGAGCTGCCATTCCTAATGCCATGGTCACACTCCACACTTGATCCTGACCCTGCTGCCAGCCTGACAGCCTGCTGAGATCCATGAGCCGGGGGGAATAGTTGTATAATAGGTAAAACCGGGCAGGCAGTGGCCACAAAAAGGAAGTGATTTACTACTATGTCAGTGATGGTACACTATTTATAACACTTACTATATATTCTGCTAAACATTTATACAATAATATATCATTTCTCCATAGGATATACATTTTAATACTAAATTTGGTTACAAAATATGTTGCCTAGGCAGTCACAGACTATTTTTCTTCACTCGGTTGCTTGACATAAATTCCTGTTTATCTGCCAGCAGTGGTTGTATGTCAGAAATATATTGAATTTTTAAAGAACAAAAGGTTTTCCCATTGAAAAGACCTAGCTGGAAAGATGCATTTAAAATAAAATTTAAAACTGGAGAAAACGTTAACATATTTTTCTGTAAATGCTTGTTCCACTGTTTTGATAATTTCCAGTTTTAGAGTCAAATCTGGCAATTTGAAAGGGCAGTACACAGATTTACATTTAAAGTCTCCTGTGAATATTGCAGTCATTAATGTACCATCTTAAAAACTCACCTGACTGGTTTTATTTAGTATGTACGACAGTGAGGAACTTTGCACATTGGGAAGCATTTTAGCAGATGACAGTGCTTTTGCTGGAAGGGAGGATTTTTATTTTTCAATTTTTTAAAAAAACCAGACAACATTGTTTTCGGTTCAAAAGCATGGCACTCATGCCAGGGTTTGATTTTGTTATTTGAATATATACCATTAATGCAGGTTTGTATGTAGGTGATACAGATGCATATTATGTGTGTGTGCGAAAGGTGTGTTTAATTTGTGAAACTCTCTGCTCCAAGTCATAAACAAGAGGATAAAAACTCATGTAGTTTCCAACTTATCCTGAAAAGCATTGTGTCAATGGGCAGGCATCCAGCAATGGTGTTTGGTTGTTTTCTCAGAGTTAGATGGTTGCCATCTGGCACTGATAGTGAGATGGCGTTGTCATCGGTTTCTAGATGCAGGAAAGGAATGAATCCTCATCTGTTTCCTGTGGATAAGCAAGGGGTTGATAATCTAGTAAAATCTCTTTACCTTAAAGTAAGCAGGCTCGGAATTTGTTTATATAATACAGGCCAACTCTAACTTTTGTGTTGTAGTAAATTTCTTGAGAGAAGGCTGAAGATGTTAAGAAACTTACTGCTTTGCAAGAATACCTTAAGAGAGTTATTTTTCAAGTGGTTTATCCTGTCTTTTTCCATAGTGTTACTGTAGTCAATTTTACTTTTAAAAGCAAAAAAAAAAAACCCCTAAGCATAGCTCCTGGAAAGGAATAGAAGAATTATTTGATGTAGAGTGATCTTTCAAGCATTCTTTCAATATTTTTAAAGAAGTTTTAGGTTAAGTAAGATCATTGCAGTATAGTAATTTATATTTAAAACAAAAGCTGCAAAAACTGTACAGCACATCTCTTGAAAAAAATAGTTACAACTTTCCCTGTTTAGAGATGAGGTAATACCAGGGATAACTAGTCCATTTATTATCTGACCAGCATTTCTGTTTTGTCTTTTCCTTGTAACTCATAAATATTTCAGCTTTTACCATAAACATTTATCATTTTTCCTGTTTCCAGTTTTTTACAAGTTGCTTTGTCTGTGATCACCTCACAGTACAGGTTCTGCTGTACTGAGGAAGTTCAGCTGGCTGAGGCCTTTGCAAAAAGGAAGAAATGGTGGGCAACCTCTTGAACTCAAAAAGAATGAAAACTGCTGTTCACACACTGACCCTTGTGACACTTTCTCATTTTCCTTGATCCTGGCCGTTGGTTTGTTAGTTTGTTTTGAACACTTAATGATCCAGCTGCCAGCTTTCAGTAACTGAATTGTATCATTATTGGAGAAATCTGGTTGCACTTTATTAGAGAAAACATCACTGTTTATATTGTTGTCCTGTTCCTCCCCTGTAATTTTTCCTATTATTGTTTAAAATAACGCCCAAGTCTCTCTCAGAAATAGCCTTTAAAAGATTTCTGTGTTCAGAATCAATTTCAAGGGAAAATCCCCCCCCAAACCTGTAGCAAAGCAGGAGGAGTCTTTTTATTAAATATTAGGCAAGTGGTTTGACTGCATTAATTTCAAATCATTCCTGTAATATTTTCTCCTTTCCTTTGACTCTTCAGATGCTCACATAATATGCAAATAATTTTACAATGGATACAAAAGAAACATTAAATATATTAAAATCTGCATTTTAATAAAGTTGTCAATGTATAATACATATCCTGCAACTGAGAAAGAATGATAAAAAAGCAATAAAAAGTTAATATAGGCACAGAACTATTTAATAACTTTTAATGTTTTACAGTATGATAAAAATAAATGTGGTCTTGAAACTGTTGGATATCAGTGTTCGAAATATCCAAGTCTGAGTTTAATGTTTTAGCTATTTAGGAGTAGCAGTCCTGCGTTATTCATATGCATTTTCTGTCTCCTTTCAACTGTTGGGATTAAGCTCGTGGGCATGTTTCTTTCTCATTTCAGACGGAGTGGATGTTGAGGATGACCCCTCTTGCTCATGGCCAGCATCATCGCCTTCTAGCAAGGACCAGACTTCCCCGAGCCATGGAGAAGGCTGTGATTTTGGTGAAGAGGAAGGAGGTCCCGGGTTGCCCTATCCATGCCAGTTCTGTGACAAATCGTTCAGCCGCCTCAGCTACTTAAAGCACCACGAGCAAAGCCACAGTGACAAGCTCCCTTTCAAATGCACGTATTGCAGCCGTCTCTTCAAACACAAACGGAGCAGGGACCGCCACATAAAGCTTCATACGGGAGACAAGAAGTATCACTGCAGTGAGTGTGATGCAGCGTTCTCAAGGAGTGATCATCTTAAAATTCACTTAAAGACTCATACGTCCAACAAGCCATATAAGTGTGCCATTTGTAGACGTGGATTCCTGTCATCTAGTTCACTGCACGGACACATGCAGGTTCACGAGAGGAACAAAGATGGCTCTCAGTCCGCTTCCCGGATGGAGGACTGGAAAATGAAAGACACTCAGAAATGCAGTCAGTGCGAAGAAGGCTTTGATTTTCCTGAAGATCTTCAGAAGCACATTGCAGAATGTCACCCTGAGTGTTCCCCTAATGAAGACAGATCTGCTCTTCAGTGTGTTTACTGTCATGAACTCTTTGTGGAGGAAACGTCCCTAGTAAATCACATGGAGCAGGCTCATAATGGTGAGAAGAAGAATTCATGCAGCATTTGCTCTGAGAACTTTCATACTGTGGAGGAGCTGTACAGCCACATGGACAGTCACCAGCAGCCAGAGTCGTGCAACCACAGCAACAGCCCATCTTTGGTAACTGTGGGGTACACCTCAGTCTCCAGCACTACTCCAGATTCGAATCTCTCAGTGGATAGTTCAACAATGGTGGAAACGGCTCCTCCGATACCAAAAGGTCGTGGAAGGAAGAGAGCAGCTCAGCAAGTGCCAGATATCACTGGTCCTTCGAGTAAACAGGCAAAAGTTACTTATAGCTGCATTTATTGCAACAAACAGTTATTTTCCAGCCTTGCAGTTTTGCAGATACACCTGAAAACTATGCATTTAGATAAACCCGAACAAGCCCATATCTGTCAGTATTGTTTGGAGGTATTGCCATCTCTCTACAATCTGAACGAACATCTTAAACAAGTCCATGAAGCTCCAGACCCAGCACTGATAGTTTCTACCATGCCTGCCATGGTGTACCAGTGCAACTTCTGCTCTGAAGTGTTCAATGACCTCAACACCCTTCAGGAACACATCCGGTGTTCTCATGGATTTGCCAACCCTGCTGCTAAGGACAGTAATGCGTTCTTTTGTCCCCATTGCTACATGGGATTTCTTACAGATTCTTCTCTGGAAGAGCATATTAGACAAGTCCATTGTGATCTTAGCAGTTCCCGCTTTGGTTCTCCTGTTCTCGGAACCCCAAAAGATCCAGTGGTGGAAGTGTATTCTTGTTCTTACTGTACAAATTCTCCAATATTTAATAGTGTTCTTAAACTGAACAAGCATATCAAGGAGAACCATAAGAACATTCCTTTGGCGCTGAATTACATCCACAATGGGAAAAAGTCCAGAGCCATGAGTCCGTTATCTCCCGTAACCATTGAGCAGACCTCTTTAAAGATGATGCAGGCAGTTGGAGGTGCTCCTCCTCGTCCTGCAGGGGAATATATTTGTAATCAATGTGGTGCTAAGTATACTTCCTTGGATGGTTTTCAGACTCATTTGAAAACACATCTTGACACTGTCCTGCCAAAACTGACCTGCCCTCAGTGCAACAAGGAATTTCCAAATCAGGAGTCTCTGCTGAAGCATGTTACCATTCATTTCATGATCACCTCAACCTATTACATCTGTGAAAGCTGTGACAAGCAGTTCACTTCTGTGGATGACTTGCAGAAACACCTACTGGACATGCATACGTTCGTGTTCTTCCGCTGCACCTTGTGCCAAGAGGTTTTTGACTCCAAAGTCTCCATTCAGCTACACTTGGCTGTGAAGCACAGCAATGAAAAGAAGGTATACAGATGTACATCTTGCAACTGGGATTTCCGCAATGAGACTGACCTGCAGCTTCATGTGAAACACAACCACCTGGAGAACCAAGGCAAAGTACACAAGTGCATCTTCTGTGGCGAGTCCTTTGGTACAGAGGTGGAGCTGCAGTGTCACATCACTACGCACAGCAAGAAGTACAACTGCAAGTTCTGCAGCAAAGCTTTCCATGCTATCATCTTGCTGGAAAAGCACTTAAGGGAAAAACATTGTGTTTTTGAAACGAAAGCTCCAAACTGTGGAACAAACGGGGCATCTGAGCAAGTTCAGAAAGAGGAAGTGGAACTCCAGACCTTGTTGACAAATAGCCAGGAGTCCCATAACAGCCACGATGGCAGTGAAGAAGATGTGGACACATCTGAGCCTATGTATGGCTGTGACATTTGTGGAGCAGCTTACACCATGGAGACTCTCTTGCAAAATCACCAGCTGCGAGACCACAACATCCGACCTGGAGAAAGTGCCATAGTGAAGAAAAAGGCTGAACTCATTAAAGGGAATTACAAGTGTAATGTGTGTTCTCGAACATTCTTCTCTGAAAATGGGCTTCGAGAACACATGCAGACACACTTGGGACCAGTGAAACACTATATGTGCCCAATCTGTGGAGAGCGGTTTCCATCTCTTCTGACTCTTACTGAACATAAGGTCACACATAGTAAGAGCCTGGACACTGGAAACTGCAGGATTTGCAAGATGCCCCTCCAGAGTGAGGAGGAGTTTTTAGAGCATTGCCAGATGCACCCTGACCTGAGGAACTCCTTGACAGGGTTCCGCTGCGTGGTGTGCATGCAGACAGTGACCTCCACGCTGGAACTGAAAATCCACGGCACATTCCATATGCAGAAAACTGGAAATGGTTCTGCCGTGCAGTCCACAGGACGCGCACAGCATCTCCAGAAACTGTACAAATGTGCGTCTTGCCTGAAGGAATTCCGTTCAAAACAGGATTTAGTGAAACTTGACATCAACGGTCTGCCGTATGGTCTGTGTGCTAGCTGTGTTAATCTCAGTAAAAGTGGTAGTCCAAGTGTCAACATCCCTTCAAGCAGTAACAGACAAGGCATGGGCCAAAATGAGAACTTGAGTTCCATTGAGAACAAAAGCAAGGCAGGGGGACTGAAGACTCGATGTTCTAGTTGCAATGTAAAGTTTGAATCAGAAACTGAACTCCAAAACCATATTCAGTCAATCCACAGAGAGCTTGTTCCAGACAGCAACAGTACACAGCTGAAAACACCACAAGTATCTCCAATGCCTAGAATCAGCCCCTCCCAAACTGAAGAGGTAACCCTTTTTTCTTTGCTCTTGACACCCTCCATCCTTTTGGAAAAAATCCCCCTTTTTTCAAGCTGTCTTGTCACTTGTCATAAAATGCTTAGGCTGATCCATGTTACATTTCCATCCACAGCCATTAGCTAGTAATTACTTGCTTCTTGATATTCCTTACATCTTGGATTGAATTGTGTGGAATAGGACTAATTCCAGTCTCCCTAGGATATTGTCTTCTGCATCAGTGAGGAGACCTATCTTCATGCCAGCACAACTGAGATCTGGAATATTATCCTAGCTCCCATACGCATTGGAATCCCCAGCTAGGAGTTGTGCTTACGGCAGAGAGCATTAATGACAGAAGAGTAGACACAGTGAGCCAAAATGCTGGCACAAGGGGTTGATTTTTTAAAAAATATTTGTGAGCAACAAATTGAGGGTATTTTTGTTAATTGTGTTGTAGACATTCATTTTCTCCTCTTATAGCATATTTTGATTAAGTAGAAGTGCAATGCTAGCCTAAGGTAAATTGGAAAATCAGTCCTTTGGATGCAATTCCTTGTTGTTTTTCTTTCCATTCCTGATGAAGTACATTCTGATGTCACTGAAGCACCTAGTACCTGATGATTGAAATTCCATTTATGCAGCATAACTTAGAAAGTAAATATCAAACTTTTGAAAGATGTCATCTGCTTCCTCAGTCACCAGTGACCAAGAAATGACACCTGTAAATGAGGAGGTAGGGGGGTCATGTACTGAGGGAAGGTAATCTGCTTTATCTTCAGAAATGTTATCATTAGAATGACATAGAGTTAATATTTTAGGCATGGTGTCTTGCGTAATGACCCCTTATACATCAGGAAGCTTAAAAACACAGCACAAACAAATTTTAAGAAATAATAGGTTTTGTTTCAAGAAAGCTTTTAGCCTGTAATGATACAAGCATGGTGCAACCCATTGCTGTGAATGTGTATGGATATCCTGTGACTAGGGAGCTGCTGCTCTTCCATCACCTTCCTCACTCCCTGTTTGTGAGCCCATCTGTTGGGAAAGGTATCTCTCAGCATGTCGTCCAACAGTGCAAACTGGAGGGCAGGAGGGAGGTAGAGAGGGAAGAGGGAGGATACACAAGGATATGTGGGCCAAGAGGTAGGTATTTATGGAGCTTCTGAGAACATAGCTGAAGTTAGGCTGGGAGAAGGACCCTGAGGTAGCACAGAGCCTGGAGTGCCACAAAGAGAGAATTAGAGCTGAGAGGTGAGGATGAAGTACCAGGCAGGATGTGTCTGCCACAGAAGAGCCCTATGCTTTCATAACTTCTTCATCTCCAGTTTGCACATTGGGCAGTGGTAGTGGACATCTGGGGAATGGGTGGCCGTGTGGAAGGCTGTTAGACTGAGAACCTGAGGTCTAAGGAAAACCTTCTTATTAAAGAAGAGGGAAAAGGAGTGGCTCTCATTAGCTGTGTTTCAAGCCATTGATGATCCCACTGCCACTGAGTCGGAACAACAGGATTACCAGCTGCATGTTTTTGATAGGTTCAGAGTCACCTTGGTTTCTGTTTCTGTCATCTTGCACCAAGTGACTACATGAAATTCCTCTTCCCAGTCATGTTGGAAGCCAATTCCTGCTACCTCAGGCACAATCAGAATCATGTGTTAAGTCAGTTACCACGCTAAGATGTTACCAACTTGTCTTTCTCTTGCTTATAAACTAGACAAAAAGAGATTTGGGAGTCCTTTGTGGTGATGTAAGATCAGTTACTTTCCAGTGTCGTTAGTGAATCTTCATGTACTTAGATCAGGTATAATCAGAGTTCTCAGTTCTATTTCTGATTGGCATCACATTTCTCTTCCTAATCCTTTTGATTTTTATCTTAAAGGTGTATTTAAGATGAAAAAGCATTTTAAACTACAGCAAGATTTGTGAATAACATTTACCTCCTTCAAATCACCACTTGCCCCTCACCCCCATTTTGAGGAAGTAAACTGAATTTTCAGTGTGTATGGTTGTGATCTCCACATAGTAATGTAGACTTTCAGATTCTTTTCTCATGGGAAGACAAAGCTATCAAGTTCCTGATAGAGCATTAGTAGTTCTGGAAACCATAAATGCATGTTTGTGAAATCCTGAAAGATAATTTATTTTTCTAGCAGATATTACTGGTTTCAAATTGTAGTGATGCAAGCATTGTAGCAATGAGAATCAAAATTGAAAGCGGTAACCTGCAAATGTTTGAAGCTATAGATTGGATGTCCAGACTGAGGGAAATGAAAACATAAGCATAAAACACAAACAGTAAAAACAAATTGGATTTCTAAAATTTGTTATTAGTCACTGGTTTTGATACTCCACTGGAAGGATGTTTCTTGAACTGAATGGGATGTTGAAGACAGACACTTAAAGATGCAATTTTGGGGAACTTTTCAACAAAAAATATTAACAATATTAAGGAGTGAAAGTTTCATTTGTATTATTGAGAATCATATGATTTGAGATTTCAACCTGTATATAAAGAACATTTCATTCCTAAGGCAAGAAAAATAGGGAGACAAGTTGTCAGGCCATTTATAGTGCTGAACACCCTTTGTTACTCAGTAATAGATTACAATGATAAGAATACTAGAAAATATCTTTTTAGGATAAAAGATAACACTGAAGGTGTCACTTCTGGCTACTTTGCCAAGTATTCTCATGGTTGAACTGGAAAATTCCCCTTTTTAGTCTGTACTCAGTAATGTGATAGGGTGCAATTACCTTACCCCAGTATAATGTCATCAGCTGAATTATCACCTGCAGAGCTCACCCCACGTGCTAAGGGAAAGATGTTGACCTGGGTCATCTCCACTTCTGGTTGGCATGGGAAATGATGAGCAGTGCTCACCATCAGTTGTGACAACTCAAGGAGCAGGTCAGAACTCATTAAGCCCAATTCACTGCTGAATCTAGCACCCGTAAGCCACCACACAGACCTAAACAGGCAGACTGTGGATAGCTAGCTATTGAAAAAGCTTTCGAATGTGTAAATCTGCAACTTAATCTTTGAGTTTAATGAGGCGCTGGATTCAGGTTGTGAAGATCTTAAATCACTGCAAGCACTCTTTTAGGCTAGGGTGATAACCTTAGTGATAGTCAATGTCTAAAAGCAGAGAACAAGGTCTGATATGCTAGTGAATTGGGAACTAGACCTTTTTCTGTCACTCATTTGCTTTACTGACTTGGCCAAATCTGCTTGAACATCTCTGCTTCATTTTCCTATTCAGAATACAAGATAGATAATTCCTGAATAGTGTGTTGCCATGCTTACTTACATTTTTTTGTAAAGCACTTGGAAGATGAAAATCTGTTCAAGAAAGCCTGGATGGCCTTGACTCTCTTGTTCCTCCTTCATATGCTCTCATGCACCTAATGAGAGAACTCCTGACTCAGCAGAAAGTGTGCCCTCACTTCTTAAGCTTCAAGACTTCTGTACTTGCAGAATCACACCAGTGTAACTGTACAATAAGTTATATTGTTCATTTCTTAGCTGGCAGGGGAGGAGGGAATGGGCTCCATCTTACACCAACAGTCTAATGGTAAAACCTAAATTATGCTAGTGTATCCACATGTGCAACTGTGCTCAGTTTGGGGTCCGGTTGGTAACTTTCAGAGTAGAAGCGTAATTGCTTCTGTATCACTTTGTTCCATGAATGCTCATGTGAATACTGTATTACCTGTGGCAATGCAGACAGTCCTTCATTAATAATACAAGAATACTCTGGGTTTTCTGGTCCTGAGGAGAGAAGGAGCGGCATGAGTACACGGCCAAATTATTGCAGAAAAAAAGATGCTTATTTAGGTGTGGCAAAAGCCTTGCAGCAACTCACTGTAGCAGAGGGTATCAAAAGTGCTGGACAAAGGAGAGAGCCAGCAACTGTCACACCAGCTGGAGAGCAGAGTAAGTGAATCTGGGGCTGCTCTTCTGTCCCGTTGTGGTTGTGCATGTATGCCAGAATGGGCTTGCCACAGCAGGGAACACCAAGCACATCACAGCACTGTTCTGGAAGGAGACATGACAGTGCAGGCTCACAATGTGCTTGCAAAGATGGAGTCACAAAATTCAGATGTTGTGGAGAGCTAGTGGCTTCTTGAAACTCAACTTCTCCGACCTCAGATGAATCCAGAAACAGTATCACCCTGGGAGAAAGAATGGAGTTCAGGTAGGTGTACTGTTTTATCATTACATTTTTTTCTCTTTATTTATTTGTGGGCCCTGAATCTACCTTTATTCTCTTACTATTTTCCCCCCCACTTCTCAAAACACTGCCAGACCCACAAAGACAGAAAACAGGAACTGCCTTTTGAAGTAGCTGGTTTATTTCAACAGCATGCACTGGCAGTCAGAGGCGGAAAGAAGAGAGAAAAGACTGTAAGCAACCCAGAAATGTTCCCAGATGCATGCTTTTGGCAGGGCAAGCAATAGCATTTTAGCAGTATAAATCACAGTGCTTTTAACTGAAAAAATGCACTGAAATCAATACTCATGCATTTAATTGAAATACATAAAGAAATTAAAATAATCCTCCTCATCAGCAATCCAAGCTGATCGTTCTGACTACAGGATTTTTATGAATAAGCACATAAACTTGTAATGTAAACATAAGTAGTGCCTTGGGTTTCCTGTCAGTGAATCCAGGCCCAGAACAAGTGATTTTCATGCTGTATTTTGGATCCAGGGACAGAAAAAGGTAAAGAAGGTTTGTTGCTGGCACAAAGATTTGGCTTTGAAATAGTTTGTGGAACTAATCTGTGACAAACATATTTTCTGCTTCTGGAGTTTCAGAATGAGCTCACCAAAAAGACCATTTTTGCCTTTTGGCATCATGTTAACATTACTTTCAGTAAAGTTTTATTTAAAATGTGACCATATATATTTTTAGGAAGGGTTAACCTCTTTTTTTTTTTTTTTTGACACAGTAGGCCACCTCCACTTTGCACTATGCTTTAATTTCTGGTAGTGCCACTACTATGAAGTGGCTGACAAGATCCAGCTTAAGCATTTTTCTTCTCTTTGTCTTTACAATTTTGGTAGTGAGCTGTCAGAGCCCTCCTTGAATTTAACAAGGACAGTATTATTTGTTATCCTCTTGATGTAAATCCTACCAAAGCTAAGCATCAAACTTGCCACACCACTAATTTAGTCTGTGAAAGGAAGGCCATGGTAGCTGCTGAACAGAAGCAAAGGGCATAAGTGTAGTGAGATTTCTTAGTTTTCTGTCCACTCATTAAAATCTAATGCTGTTTGTCTGTCTTGTTATTTGTCAGAGACTTCAGATGGGGAGTTTGGAGAGGCATCTTCTTCACACCTGTGGAAAACTTTGCATGAGAGGATGAAAGGATAACGTGTTCTTCAAAGTTTTCAAGAGCACTAAATCAAGATTTCTGTAAAATAAAGTGAGAGGTGTGGGAGGGGAATGCCTGCTTGAAGAAACTTGGAAGAACTGGAGAGGGACGCAGGAATGTGGATGAAGTCCTTAAGCATCTCTAGAGAGGGCAAATGTAGATTTAGCAAAGTTTTATGAGACAAAACATCCATGAGATGTGTAGTCCAACAGCTCAGCTGTGCAGCCTACTGTCCTCATGGGACTTTCCCTGTACTTACACTTGCTGGCCAACTGACTGGTGTAACATGCCACAATTTTTGCACAGCCCTAGGGAAAAATCAGAGTAGTGATGACTGTTTGTATTCTGACCTCAGAATTGGGTAGAAACAAGAAGAAATCTCACCCAATTTTCTAGCCTGATCATCTTTAGAACAAGACTCGGAAAATCATGGCATATCTCTGCTGGTTTGCATACCTCTAGAGGGTTCTCTCACTTCCCCCTCTTATTTTTGGACTACTCTTGGCCAATTTCAAGAAAAACTTCATAGATTAATAGTAGTCTCAAAGCCTATGAAGTTTTTCCAATGTTTGGGAAGAGAGGTGAGTCAGCAGGTGATAAAATCCAAATAGGAAAGAGACTTTTAAGAGATCCAAACCACGAAGATGGCTGTAGCTGAAGTTTATTCCTGTTTTTCATGCAAAAGTCAAGCAAACACAAGAAATGAAGCTATAGGAAACTATAATCTGTTCTTTGTGATACTCACAGGCCAGCTTCTTAAGTGACTGTACATGAGAATTTCTTTTTACCACTGCTCAATAAAGTTGTTGTATGTAATGTGTGTATTACTTTGTCTTGTATAACAAACGTAACATCCAGATTTGTTACTCTGTCATGAGGGAAATAAAATGGGCTAACCATTAATTTAAAATGGGTATGTAGCCCCAGTACTGCTTGTTTCATGAAGTTGCACAAAGTGAACATAAACAAACCACCTGATACGTAGTATCTTGTTAAAGAATACTCTTCTTTGACCTCCCATAGCTCTGTAACGGTGAGTAGTTGATCTTATGCCTCATGATTCAAAACTGTGAGGTACCTTTTCCTCCTGCCAAAGCATTCTTTCATTTATGCCATTTCTTGCATTGTATTACAATTACTGTATAAAATATGACCTGTACTATTTTATACAGTGTATTTTGCTGCGTATGACAACAGAGATATGTCTCCTGCTAGAATCCACCCTCATCATGTGACATTTCAGGACAAGAGGCAGAGGCACAAATGGACACACAGGAGGTTCCCTCTGAACATCAGGAAACACTCTTACTGCAAGGGGGACTGAGCCCTGGCAGAGGTTACCCAGAGAGGTTGTGTATCCTTTGAGATACTGACAAGTCATGTGGATGTGGTCTGGTACTAGATGGCCCTTCTGGAACAGGGGGACTGGACCAGAGGACCCCCAGAGATCAGCCTGAACCATTTTGTGCTTCTGTGGTTTCTACCATCCTTTGGGCCCATCTACCTGATGTTGTTTCCTGGTTCTTCCTTGGTGGCTAAACCTTTGTTGCTAGTGTATGGCTCCATAAGTCAGTGAATAGGAGTCGGGCCTTCCCTGATGTTGAACATCTCAGTACAGTCCTACCAATAATAATGTGCAGTTCTGGAAATCATTTGTAATGCCTGTGAACTACTTTTGAAGAGTGACTTAGAAATGCAGCCACTTTGAAATACGGCCATTTCAAAGTTGCTTGCTTCTTGTGTACTCAAAAACGAGGTGGGAGGTAGGAGGGAAGGGAGCTATTTATCCCCTTTGATCATATGTCCACAGTTTTGGTGTCCTGCATTGGGATACATTTCCTCTGTTTTTTACTTATTATTCAGATATTGCAAAACATTCTGTGTGAAAAGGTGCACCTAATGGCTTTTCATATCTGGAAGGCCACCTTTTCCTCTCTGTGTTTTCCAGTAGGAAATGGGGTGGTTCACCAACAAAGAATGATCTGAAACTCCAAGCTTCCAGGTTTCCTTCTGTGTTTGGTTTACCACTGCTATAATAGTCCTCTTGGTTTCTGCTCTGATGGCTGGAATAGGTTTAGGGCCAACCTCTAGGAACATGGCTGCTTAATAAAACCTTGCAACCTTCACTGACAGTGGCCAGCTTGCAATTGATCCTGTTCTGCTGCTTGCTGCTTCTCTATAGGCCTAGTCAGAGAATGTCTGCATCACCTGGTGATTTTCCTGAAGCATCAGTCTTAATCATAGTTTCTCATTTTTCTTATGCTCCCTGCTTCACAGCTGATAGTTTGTATGATGGTGGTTGAGTGTTTGAGGCCCTTCAAACCTGCATGGCATTCTGCTTCTGAACCAAATTCTGCAATCTTTTTTTCAGATAGGGAAATGATAGACTGAAGCCCCAAGTAAAAAAAAGAACTTATTACAGGATATACCTAAGAGGAACTGCTGGTATTTTAAGAATTAATGTGAAAGTAAAAGATTATGAAATAGGACAGAGGCAATTCTGGGAAGTTCCCTTAATTCCTTTAGAGGAGAGCAAGTATGTCTTCACAGGAAAAAAACAGTTAGACACAAATCATTGTGGATAACGTAGAAGAGTGGCTCAGCAGAGTGCTTGTTTTGCTGGTACACCACTTCCTTGGGCAGCTGCACTGCCCCAGCGGAGGTTTTTCAACTGGGCACACAGTCAAGCGTCATTGCAATGTCAGTGGCTGTGTGCCAGCTCAGATGCTACCAGTGCATTTGTTAACATTGATGTGGCCTAAGTGTATCCATGCAGAGTAGTACTAAAGTTACAGCAATATGATTGTAGGACTCCATTCATGGCATATTTTGTAATGTAGGCAAACCTTTGTAAAACCCCAGTCTTGTGGGTGTTATCATGTGAAGCCTTCATTTGTGAAGTCCCATTGACTTCCCCAAGTGCAGAGCTAATTGCATGAGAAGGGTCTAAGGGGTTTACTCCTTCTCCTGATACTTCAATGAAAATTAATTTCTTATATATTATGTATGAGTAATATATTTCTGTTTGTACATTAATATTAATGTTGCATATTTTTGAGCACAAGTTCTATTCTGTAGGATTAAATTATCTTGGTAAGTAATAGCACAGAATTCAGTTTGAGTTGAAAGTGGACAATTAAGGGCAGGGGGAGGGTCCTGAGTCACACTCAGAAAGTGAAATTAATCAGAATTAATTCTCTATAGAGTGTGAGAAAAGCGGTTGTAGTGTTTAAGTAAAAAAAAAAGAAAAAAAAGGTATATAAAAATCTCCTGATTTTGCCTTTCTGTTAAAATCCAGAGAGCTTTTACAAAATCTATGATGGAGAAAAGAGACAAGAGTATTCTCTTGTGCGTACTTGCAAACTATTAATTTTATTGGGCTACATCTGTTGCTGATTGTTGGTGAAGAAAGTAGTGGCTTTATTGAATGACAGTCTGTCTCAGTATGCCTTTTTTTTAAAACAAAGCAAAAAAAGCAACTTTAAAAAGGAAAAAGTATCAGCTTACTCAGAATATCAGCTTTTCGCTTCTCAGACCTGCCAAGTAAAGCCCTACTGCCTGTGCTATGATGCCACATCACCTGCAGAATTATCAGTGTTGGTCATAGTTCCTGCTCACTGTCTGTAGCCACACAGCGGCTCTGACGCAGAGGCTGAGTGGTGGGGTGCCTTTGGATGGGTTAACAGCTCTATGGCTTCAGAGGGTCTCAGGTTGGCAGTCCCTTTTGGTTTCAAGTGCAATGTAAGGAGACAGAGGTGGGGATGCTGACAGGAAATTCATTTGCTGACACAAATTCCTGAGCACTGCTCATCACATACAGGTGCAGTGCTTGGAGACTCAGCCTCACCCAGGATCAGGCCCTCAGACAAAAAGAAACATATTTGTTTTTTGGATCCCAAATCAAATTCACAGTATTTAAAGCTGTTTCTATTCATAAACTATGTAAGCCTGATATGAAGTAATTGAGAAATATAAATATACAGCCATGTGCTGCCAGGTTTTAGAGTTACTTTTCTGACAGGTATCTCACATCAATACTAGGTTTGAAAGACCTAGAGAGAGTTAAAGGATTAGAGATCTCAAAGGAAAGAAAATCAGTTTTTAAATGTGGCAAAATGTTTCTTTCTGTGTGGGGATGTGAGACATTGCAAGCTAATGCACTTCATCAGCCAGGGGAAGGAAAGGTTTGTAACTAAGAAACATTGAAGACAAACGTGATTAAATGCAGAATCCAGAATAAAGGTGAAAGAGAACAGCAGACCATGAATTCAAGCAGAATAGAGAAGGAAGGACTGCTAGCTACTGACTCAATGTATTTTGTGTATGAATGCAATAAGTAATCTTAATGAAAGAGATTATAAGAAAGAATGTTTCTCTCCATTTTTGATTTTGCTTCACTTATGGGATTGATTGTATTCTTTCTCTAGGCATGTACACTCAGACCGCTTTATACCTAAGACCCTGCTAAACAAAAGCAGATCAGAAAAATGTTCATAAAATCTCCATGAATATGTTTTTAAAAGTAATCAGGAAATAAATACTAATTAAAGGGTGTTGTGTGAGCAATTAGAAGAGTTACCAATTAGTCAATTAAAAAAAAACAAACCAAGATGAGAGTGCCCCATAAGCAAGATAAATAGCTAACTATGCAGTGAAACTGACTAACATATGCTTAGTTTTTTAAAAGCTTAAGGTTGACAAAACAAGCATCCAGGAAGATAGAAAAGAAGTCCTCTAGTTAAGGTACTGTCAAAATTAATCTGAAGTCTGATGAGAAATAGCTAAATGGACAAAGCTAGGACCATGGCTGCTCTTGTGTCTCATGTAGGGCCAAGCATACTGCTAATGCTTAATAAAATAATGTAAAAAAATCAGCTGGCAGCATTAGGAGTTAGCATTGGCAAGTTGCTGTAGTTAGTATGCAAGTGTTAACTTGTTTTTTTCATAAGATTTGTTGGACACTGTTCACTTTCTCTTGTCGGGCTACTGTTCTGTTGGTTCAACAGGCAGAATTAACTCCACCCCAGATTTATGTGAGGGAGACTGAGTGAATGACTTGTATGAGATAGGGGAATTAGAGGATGTGGGAGGTGTGGTATCACTCTTTTTTGGCAACAGCAGGTTGTCTCAGCTGTGTCACTGATCCATACACTCAGTCTGTACTAAAACTGTTGGGGAAAAGCCTTGAAAGTCCCCTTCAGTAGTGACAAGGGCAAATAATGTAATTAGGTGTAAGCAGGATTTATTGGTAGCGTTACAGGTACTTGTCAAAACCGGTTTTGGCAGTGCATGGAACAGTAGTGTGAAAGGTGTATAGAACAAACTAGGGATGTCTGCGAGCCTGAGACTGTCAATGCTGTGCATGAGAAGCTGTAAGGGATATTGTGGTTATTTCATATCGGGACTAAGTATTCAACTAAAAGGGGCATGGATACAAGAGATCCAGAAATGGTATATGTAATCAAGGAAACCAGTACTGTTAAACAAATGCTTTGTGGTGAGGCTAGTGGCATATCCTCCCCATGGAGAAGAATGAAGTATAGATAAGGGGGAATATAATGGAATATAATATACAATACATGACTTACAAAGATAACCATTCCAAAATTCTCAGTGAAAAGAGCTGAAGGTAAAAGGAAACTTTACACAGATAAATTTGCAATCTCTAAGAAGAAGCATCAACAGCCTGGGAAGAGGCTGCTAAACATTTAAGAGGGAATGTAAGGATTATGCATGAAATTACTGGGTTTTGAACTTAATTTAAACAGTGAGGAACATAAGAGGAAGGCTAATCAAAGACCTGATAGAAGAAAGTTTGGATTAAATGAAGGACAGAGGGCAAAGATTCACAGAGGGAGGATCATGCTTAAAATTTTCAATAGAGAGTATTTTGAGAGAGTAGCCACAAGTGCTGACAGAGAAGCCTATAAACATGATTTACCAGGATTTTAGCTAAGCTTTTGAAATGCTATAGCACAAAAGACTAATCTGTTGGGTGAATAAGTACGGCACAGGGAGAGATACTTTCTTTGATTAAAAAAGAAAAGAAACATGATTGTGGGTATGGAAAGCATAGGAGTCTTGTGAATTGAAGCAGGTTGGTTTGGAGGGGTGTAAATAATAGAAGCCTTAAGAATCATTATTTGCACCAGTTTTGTTGAACTGACACAGTATATCAGTAGTCTGGAAGAAAGAGTAAGTAGTAAGGTGATGAAATTCCCCGATAATACAAAACTGGGGAAATGTCAGAACAAAATAGGCAGGTGATAAAATACTGAATGATTTTGACAAGGAGGTGGAGCATGAGCCGATAAGTAGCATATGCAGTTCATTTTCAAGTAATATAATGAGGCTAGGGAATAGAAAAAAAGAACATATCACTACCTCAGACAGTCACAGGGCACAGAAGTCTACACAGAAGTATCTTCTGAATACTTTTGAAGCACTTCTGAATAGAACTGTATATCGTCTAGTAGAGTGGTTATTAGTTGCTTTACTTTGTTTATAAATGCAAAGCAAATAAAATTCTGAGTGGAACTGAAGTACCATTTGAAAGCCCACATTCCTGGACTGCATATAAAAGCAGCAAAGTCTCATTTGACATGACATGGACACTCTGGACGCCTTTATAGGAAAAGAAATTCGGAAGACTGCAAAGTGATATGTGAGGATTGGGACAATAATTAAAGGTCTAGGTGACATTAATTATTCAGAAGGTTAGAGAGATAGATGCATATTGAAGGCCCAATCCAAAGCTCCTTAAATGAAGTCACAGAGAAGCTTTGCGTGCTAGAAGGCTTTAAATTGGTTCTGAAAACAGAAATGCAAGCAAACAGGAATGCAACAGGCACCCAGTGCTCTTGTGAGACACTCGCCCAAGCAGTTACTCTTCTACCATGGTTTTGAATGGCCCCAGGAATGACTTGGGCTGCAAATTTACACTCAGCATGTAGGAGATAAATTGGCACTTATGTTCTTAACAGGAGGGGGTTCAGTGAAGGATTATGGGCTTGCTTATTGAAGAGTTTTTATTAAAATATGAGGTGATGATAATGATAATAATAATAATAAATAAAAGGAAAAAGTTAAACCACTTTCTTAATCCCATGTGCCTTTCTCCTGTGGAACAAATCTTTGGGAGTTTTTGCAAGATGGCAAAGTTTAGAACGCATTGCATCTTCTCCATTTACTAAACCGGTCCTGTCTGAGTCCATGTGGAAATGCACTGGTAAGAGTCTTCTGTGGCCCACCCTTGCTGATATGAAATTACTCTCTTACAGGAAATATGTGTCAGCTTCTTTCTGTGTTTGTAGGGGAAAATGACAATATTGTCATTCTTCTGTCTCCTCAGGAGACTGACAGGTGTCCTCTGGGGAGTGCAGTCTGGCAGGTTGGGATGTAAGTGTCCGCAGCTGTCCACCCTTCATCATTGTGTGGAGCTGACATGCTCAGGGCT
This sequence comes from Atrichornis clamosus, assembly GCA_013400975.1. Classification (NCBI taxonomy): domain Eukaryota; kingdom Metazoa; phylum Chordata; class Aves; order Passeriformes; family Menuridae; genus Atrichornis; species Atrichornis clamosus. The sequence continues at coordinate 308,586 of WBMZ01004493.1, read as the reverse complement.
GTGAGCTGGAGCAGCAGGACCTGGGTGCCTGCTCTGTCCTGCTGAGTCCTCCACAGGCCAGTGACTTGGGCAGAGTGGCAAGGGAGCTCAGCAAGAGTTCCCCACTGCAAACAACTGCAGAAAGACAAGGCTGCTTTCTTTGTAGAGCCATCTTGCTTCACAAAAGGCTGGAGACACTCGAGAGAAATTCAAATGCCTCCTTGAGTCACAATCCAATTTTGAATCTGTGGTGTATTACACAAGTGCTACAAGGCTTCTTTCCCTGCTATCCGGGCAAGGGGCATGGAGCTTCAATACCTCAGGGTTCATTTCTGTGTTTTTCCCCCGAGCTTCCCCTTTTTGGGAACACGGTGTGAGGAGGGGCTGAGTCTCCCCCGAGATCTCACCCTGGTAGGGAATTGGGACCAGCCATGAAGCACATCAGGACCAGGACCCTGTGAGCAGTTACAAGTCCTGTGGTTCTGACAAAGCTTGTGAGACTAATATGTAACTTTCAGTGAAAAAGGACTTCCTTAGAATGTGAAACATATGGAAATAAGTATGCGGATTTTGTTCAACATGGTGTGAAAATGACTGGGTTTGATCACTTTGAAAATCTAGGAGTAAATGGAATTTACTGAGTATGCTTTCAAAATAAAAACTTAACTATGCACAAGTTTAGACACTTTGAGATGAGTATGTGTTGAGCTAATAAAAGTTGATGTCAACATTTTAGAATATGTTTGGAAACAAAAAAGAACTAGTGCTTGATCAAGCAGCAGTCACAAAAACAATCTTCCCTTCAAGATAAAAGGAAAAACTCTGTGTGTGATTCTGCAAATATGTCAGATCATTTCGAACAGGCTAGTAAGTGCTAGTAAATTATTGTTTTTTGTTGTTGTCAAATCACTTTATTTTTTAGCATTTGACTTCAAAAAAACCTCAACCTCTGTGTGTTGTCTTTATGTACATCAGTCATAATTTTGCCAACAATTCTTGACATGCACTCTGCTTTACTCTGCTAACAAGAGAAAAGACCAGCCATTACATTTATGTTTCTTTGTTTTTCAACAAAGTCACATATCAGGAATAATGCTAGGGGTATGCTAATAAACAATACATAGTGCCAGTCATCAGGGAGTAAGAAATATTTTCTAACTAGTTCTAAAGGGAAACAATGTTTTTAAAAAAGGGAGAGTGATTGTTATTTATGCAATATTGTTGTTCTATATGTCAGCATCAAAAAGCATCTTGTAAAGAGCTTAGCATAATAAATTGTTGATCATGACTGTCATTATTTAGAGGTCTCTGATAGATCTAGATGTAGTGCAGTAAGGTTAAATTTACCAACATATAATAGGAAATCCTTAGACTGAATCTGATTTCCTACCAATGCTACCAGTATTATCACAAGAACAAAAAAGAGAAAAAGTGTTTTATCTTTTAAAACAGCTGGCTTTACAAATCGTAACAGTAAAACTAAGTCAAAGCAGATTTGATTTCTGGGCCCATTGATTTTTGGTTGTCTGCATAATGATTTAACTTGGTTACATTTCAGAAAACTAAAGTTAATTTAAATGAAAAACAGCAAAAAAGCCTTATGATTGCTTCTACCGAGAAGAGCCACAGCACATTTTATTGTCATCGAGAAAATTAAAATAGCCTGTGTGTATGCGAAGCAATGGGAGATTTGTAAAGAGGAGCCCACAGGAACACTTAATTTCAGAGTTGACTTTGATTAGTCACTAATTTTTCAGTTAACTTGGTAAGACAAAGCAACATATGTTTGAAAAGTCTTTATATTCCTGCCTAGAGACTTGAAGTAGAAAGATACTTATTAGATGGGCACTTTATCTGTCTGGGACAGTGCATCTAAATTTAAATGCTAAAAAATGATAAATGATAAAAAATCCAGCAAGTCTTTATTACAGTTTGGAGTCAGGTAAAAAAAAACCCAACACCTTTTAAAAAATGTAATTGATAGTACTGGCTGCATAAAGCTCTTCACAAGAGAGAGGTTGTATTTTTGATGCACATTATCCAGTGAACCCTACTTCTTCTACAACTAATATATGTGAGATCTGCAATTTAATACATCTGTGCCAGCTTCCTGTGACTTTACATTCTTTAAAAAATATGTGTTTTTCTGTGTTTTTTTCTTCTTTTTGCTGATGTAGCCAAGGTGCCTGTGGCTGTACAGAAAGATCTGTGTCTCTTGAGTTACTGACTTGATATGGCAGTTCAGGGCTTACCTTGACTTCATTGCATCTTCAAAACAACAACTGAGCTCTTCAGGACTGTTACCTTAGGACTTGAGTCCTTGATACTACAATTATGCAGTTGAATAATTTTATGAATCTGACTTGTCTCATTAGATGCCTGGATAACTGCAGATTTTAAGTCTTATGAAGGAAAAACAAAATCTTACCTTGACTATATTCTTAGCTTTTACTTTTAAAACAGTGCTTTCCAATTTCAACTCTCTGGCCAATTCAGATCAAGAAAACTAATGAGAGAAAATGCAGTCACTTTTTTAAGATGTTGAAATGCCTTGGACAAGTGATATACCTTGTAGAAAAGTGAAAGAGATCTTTTTTGAAAGACATTAAGACAGAAATGAAAAACTTGTCCTGTGCACCGAGTAGAGCAGAGTAATGCATTTCCTGATTTATAATGAAATTTGATCTGTATACACCATGATTTTTAAGTAGTCAAGCCCAATATAATGTGGCCAGAAGGCATACTCTCTGGCTAGTTTCCAGTCAGGCTTCCCAGTTTTAGTACAGGCTTGCCAATAGATATTATTGAAGCAACTGCCCTGATACAACAACTGTTTGTCCAGACTAGCTGAGTTTTTTTCCTCCTTGTAAAATGGCAACCTGATGGACCATTTAAATTGTGTGGTGCAGAGGAGATTCTGCAGCCCCATTGAAAATGAGAGAGATGCAGATTTCTCATTTCTGTGTTCTTTTCCTGGTTTCTCCCTTGTTCTGTAGTAGATCTAATCCATTGGTATAAAATGCAAGATTCACATTGATTTCAGTGTTGTTTGGTTCGCATCCCACATATCCTCATTGGATTCTGACTTCCATGAGTGTAGTACTGGTGTTTTAGCAATACTGGTCTGTCCATGGAGTTAGGAAGCTGACAAACAAAATTTCTACCAAGTTTCAGAAAACTCAGATGAAAAGTACTACAGAACCGACAGAGTGTTATTTTTTTAATATCAATAATTAAGCCGTAATGAAAACACTGCTGGAGAGCTTTAAATGACCACTGTGAACTCAGTATTTTGAGTTATAATGAAATTATTCCAATTGTATGTTTCAGTAAATTTTATCTACCCTTGTTTCTTTAGAAGAAGACCTACCAGTGCATCAAATGTCAGATGGTTTTCTACAATGAATGGGATATCCAAGTTCATGTTGCAAACCACATGATTGGTAAGTGAAGCACTAAAACTTGTCAAAGACAGATAGCCATTTCTCTTACTCATTATCACAATTGTCTCTAAAATTAAACAGAGTTAAGGAGAAATTAATTGTGGATCCATCAATGATTAACCTAGGCATGATTGATTTTTTTATTCATATTATTAGACTTGATAAAGCATTAGCATATTTTATTTTCTGCAAGGGCTAGTTTAGACTTCTGCAGAGAATTATATATCCACTGCCAGTCAAAACACAGGTGATTAGCAAATTAAACTTCTAATCATTTTTGCATTATTGAAAACAAACTAACAGGAATGGTTAATGAACTGGATGTTAGCTTTCCGTAGAGTTTTAGACAGGTTTTAATTTCAGAAGTTATTATGGTAATGACACTACTGTGTACTTCTCAAGCACCTCAGTACCAAAATCAAAACTGTTGAGTTTTTGTCATTAAGAAACATAAATAATTCAAATGGCCATAAAATACTATTGTTTGTTATGTTTGAGCAGTCTGGAAAAAAATCCTGAGTGTATACAATTAAATACTATAATTTATTTGAAAAAATAAGGAATTATAATACACAGTAATGGAATCCACTCTTTAAGGTGCAAGTGTTTAAAAAAAAAGTCTTTTAGGATTCCTGAATCCTGATGTTTACAAAGCTGTTACAGTTGTAAATTGGAATAAAACAAAAGCTGCTTTTTCTTTGATATTCATATTTTCCTATTATTTGCTGATTCCCCTAGGTTTACCCATAATGTTTTCAATTTGGTAACCACTCAGTAATAGCACTAAGAGTTCTATCAGCCAATTAAATTTATCAAGCACATCATTTGCTCACTAATAAGATAACATTGCCAGGATTGTCTCAAGTTGGCTTTTTTTAGTCTCTTTTCCAAATTTCACTTTTCAAAACAGAGATGGATACCACTGATTTTTTTACTACTGCTTTCCTTATGCTAATTTTCTTGCTATAATAGCAGAAAAGCATGCAAAGCACAGACCGAACAATATGGTATAGAAGCCAGTAGCTGCATATTCAACAGAAGAGAATTTGCTTATTTTTTTCATTTTATAACTTAAAAAAACTTAGTTTGATGGTAATTTTTTTTCTTTCAAGGTAACATGCAAATTTCTTCCATGAACACTTAGAAATTTGGCCGCAGTGTAAAGTTACCTGCCTAAACCTAAAAGCCCATTTTTCTGGGTACTTTATTTAACTTGTTATCCATTTATACCATAAACATTTAATATATTTTTCATAAAAATGAATAAATGGAAATGAAAAACTGGTTTTGTAAAGGAGCAAAGCAATTTACCTGGTAGGTTAAGCCTTAGTTTTGATATTTTGTGTCTTTGGGTATTTGTGTCTTTGAGATTATTTGAACTGCTTCACAGTATTCAGTCTGTGTCAGTAATGTGGAATTTAAAAGTAGGGTACTATTAACAACAGAACTCTTAATTTCTGCTGTTTTATTTGAATCTGGTGTTCGAAATACTCTTAATTGTAGCATATTGATACTGATAGTGATACTGAAACGTGACGGGGAATATGGACACTGTATAAGAGATAATGCTGGAATTGATTATGTGTTTGCTTGCTACCCACTTCACAGGAGCCACACATTTTCAGAATAGGAACTCTCTTATTTCATTAAATACTCAGGTTTATTTTTTCCCCCCTCTCTTTTCTGGATGAGTTTTATTAAAGAGTCAGAATGGGAGGAGCAAAACAGGGAGCAAGGCAGTAAAGCAGGACAAATCCATTTAGCTGGCTTCAGCCTGCAGATCTGAAAAGACATATTTTCTTAAACTGAGCTATTAACTGCCTATGTTTAATTTCTAAAAGCTGAATGAGGTTGAATGAGAAAGAGGATCTTTTAAAAAATATTTAATTGTTTTGTCTGTGTTCTGTCTAATCATGCATATTGCTTCATGACATAACCATAGTGACACGGATTTAAACGTGCTTAATATAAAATCTTCCCAGTGAAATAAAGGAGCTTGCAAAACATGCAGGGAGATTTGCCGGTCATGCATGTGGTAATCTGTGTTCAGTGGAAGATTCTTATCTGCACTGCCAGACTTAACAGTGCAGCTCCTAATGATGTAGCCTCGATTAAGCAAATGCGAGGGGATTTTGTGTTGGGGTGGAGTGAAAGGCATATCAGCGTTCTGGAGAGTTTTGAATGTGACCTCAGAATCAAAGCACAGGGAAAAATAATTTCTGATCTCCAATTCTGCAAGTCTTCTCACCACTAATTGGATTTTTCCTTAGCTATCTTTCTAATTTCACTCTCCCCCCTTTCCTTTAATTTATATCACTGTTCACAGGCCTTTTTCCAAGACAGTGTTCTGTCTAGAGAGAAAGGTTCAAGGGGTGACATCAAGCTATTTAAAACAGGCCTTAGTTTATATGCATCTGTAGTGCTTATAGTATTCATATATAATACAGAAAACATGCACACAAACACATTTGTGTGAACATATGTCGTGTACCAGCAGTTATCTGCATGCTTATCAATATGTAGATTGAAAAATATATTAGATGAAGCACTGGAGTGCATATTGACTTGTTGACACAGCAAAAAAACCTACGGTTTCCTTAAGACATTGGTCCCTCCGTTTTTCACATGTCTCTGATAAAATGTGTCTTCTTGCCCTGATTTCCTAGTAGAAGATTGGCAGAACAGGATATAGTGTCTTTGATCCTCTGAGGAAAAGAAAGTAAGAAAGCTTCAGGAAGAGACAGATAAAGAAAGGACTTTACATGCAAGAGAGGGGGAAGGTAATCTGACAAGGTAGGAGTTAAAAGTCAAACAGCGATGCTCCCTAGATCAGATGTAGGGGCAATAAATGCCTTTACAGGTATCATTGCACAGTGTCAGGAACTGTTATTTCCTCTCATAGTAAAATGTTCCCATTATCTGTGTTGTGGTTATTGATAGACGTAATGTCTTCTTACCTGAAGGACTCCATAATCATAATTTAGGGAAAAGAGTAAAGGGGAGGCAGCTGGGACATGGGACAAACATGAAGGTGCAAAGTCATCTGCCAAACTCCACTCAGAAGTGAGTGGAAACCACTGATAGAGATAATGCTCAGCCAGCTGAGGGAAACAGTTGCTACTCACCATCGTGATGCAGTTTGAGAGCCTAGAAAATTTGATGGTGTCCCATCTAATCACTGTGCCCCTTGAACATGATCCTGGGATGTAAACTGAGTTCATGTTGCTAACATCCACAAAGAGAAGTTGCATTATGGAAGGTCACTGAGGCAAAGCTATACTTATAAAACCCCAGTGTGAAACTTAGACTTTTAAATAAGGCAACTGGAATTACTTTGTTGGCTAAAATAGCTCCACTGAGGGTAGGTATTTTTAGGTTGTGTGTATGTGTGTGTTTTTGTCTAATCAAATATAATCTCAACTAGACATTTAGCAGGGGAAGAGGGATTAGAGGCTATTTGAAAAGCCTCTTACTCTTCTTTGTTAGGAGGGTATATAGCATTTTTACAGATTTTATTATACATTTCAATCAATTCAACAAGAGGGATTATGCCACCTAATGGAAAATAAAATCTGCCGATGACCCAGTGAAGTGTAACCTTAAGTATCTTTGACAACAATGCAAATTACATTATACAAGTTATGTAATAGAAAGATGTCATAGGGGCAGCTTTCCTTCAGCAACTGAACATTCATTGCTTCTAGAACTTTCAGTTTTAAAACTGTTCTGTAGCCTTTAGTTGAGTCTTCCCAACATCCTTGTGATGGGACAAGGCAGTAAGCCTTTTCCATTGAATGGATGAGGACAAAGAGGCACAGAAGTGGAATTCCTTGCTTGCATTGAGTGAGCTGAAGTTCAAGAGTTATGACTGCCAGATCTGTCCACACGTTTCTAGACACTGTGCTTCATCAAGCAACACCCGTGTTTGCTTAAACTACACACTGATTCAGGCTTAGGCTAGGGGATGCTAGCAGACAGAAAGCAAGGCAAACCGTGGGGGAGTTTAAATAGGCCCTGCGTTTTGGCATTATTTTGAATCTAGATGTAGGCATGTACTTTAGTTTGGATAACTGTAAGGATGATTGCCAAATGAAGACATGTCTGTTGGTGTGTATAATGAAATTTGTGGATGAAACAATTTCCAGTTTTTGAGTGGGAAAGGAGGAAACGTAAATCCAGGTGTGTTTCATATAGGTTTAGTAAGTGTTGGCATAAATGTTATTTCTTCAGTCACCTTCTTTCTTCTACCTTTTTATCTGTGTGGAATACATTGCATTTTTAGCAGCTTTCTCTGAGAAAATTCTGTTTCTGTGTTCATGGTGTCTGAAAAAGAGGCTTTCTGGCATCCTTTTGTTTTCATCACATAGTTTACAGTTGGCATTTTACCTGAGAGGGTAAGGAAAGATTTTGCCATTGTTTGTGTTCTGTTTGCTACACTCCTCTGCTCCTCCTATTATTTTTCCTGTTATTTTAAGCAGAGAAGCTAAACATTGTTTCATCTTTGACAAATTCCTTTACATCTCTAGTATGTGATGCAGGTCACTGTAAATATACTAAACAGTTGCTGTAGCAGTTGCCTAGCACATATGCACATGCAGCATGGCTCAGAACTGGGGGAATTCAGACATGTTTAGTTCAGGAAAGGAATTACTCCATATAAAATTATGGGGCTCAGCATCAGTAGTGTAAATTTGTGAGTGCTCTGAGTAAAGTGCTGTTAGGCATGAGATAATGTAAAGAGATGACATTGCCAAGAACTATTTATGAAGAGCTTAATTTTTTTCACTCTGATAATTCTTGACCAATAATTACCAGCTTCTAATTATCTATTTTAGTTAGAAAGAAATTTCTATCACTATGGAGGTTGGCATTGCAACTAGCGCATAAATCCCCAAAGAGGTAAATGTGTTCCAAACAGCCACAAACAACTGTCTCATGAAACATAGTGAGCAAATTGCGAGCCGCTGGCTGTGCACAACAGAGCAGCACATTTACCATTGAGGACTGATCAGGCTGACAAAGAGAATGATAAAAGGGGGAAACAGCCACAATCTTTGTAGTTTGCTGCTACTTTTGTCGATGAAGAAAGAAAGCGCCAGTGTTGCTGCAAGAACCACTACCCTTCTGAAGAGTTGGGGAGCAAAGGGGAAGGATTTGGTACCTTTTTGAAACCCCACGTTTGACGGTTTCTAAGTGTGTCATTTCTGCACAGTAAACAGACTTTTCTTTCTTTAACCTTTTCAGTATCATGTATAAAACACCTTTTGTGAAGTCTGTTGTGGTGGTGAGAGAGCTTGGTTTTGAGTGAAGGATGTTATGTAGCATTGAGCTGGGTAGCAAGTGTGAGCAGAAGGAGGAGGTGAAGGGAATGGAAAAAAAGGTGCTGAGCACTGAAGTTAGAAAGCAAATGGGAAAACAGGATGAAGCAATCCTGCAGTTGACAAGAGGAATTCTAGTTTACACCAGCAAATACTTCATCAAACCCCAAGTAAACAAATCTATGCTGAAACAATTAGAGTTTAAAAAGTAGAGTATATAGAAAATGGGATCTAACATTTTAATTTCTCTGCAAAGAAATTTTACAGCTGTGTTTTAAAATAACAAGTAGTATGTAACCATTAGAAGATGTAAAGACACATTTTAGTACAACTCATGATTTTTAATTTTTTCAGCGACAGTGATATAATATATATATAAGCTTGTGTGTTGTGTGGATGTGCATGTTTGCATTATGCATGTATTAACTGCATGCATAATAAACCTATAAAAATAAATCATCTTATTTGCCTCACATTTGTGCATTGTACATTACAGTACGTGTGGACAACATCACTGATGTCAAGACAAAGGAAATACTTCAATCGGCTTTTTGGAAATCAGCCCAAGAAAATTCTTGCCTGGTTGTAATAGCATGTGGCATTCACACATTCTGTTATTTGTCTAATGCCTAAGGTCATTAAAACCCCATGATTTTCCTTTCACTTATGCAGAAGGCTGTGCTGAGCAACTAATACTTGTTGCACCATGTTGACCTCAAGTAATACATCTTCAGAATGTCAGTTTAATCACTCTACAGTAAATCTGATGTTGTGAAGTCCCTCGTAGCTGAGATTTGGATATAAAGAATCCAAAGATATGGATTTACACATTAGAGGAGGAAGGAGGTGGAGACATCCTTTTATCAGTCATTTTTCATTGGTTTTTGAGTAGTCAAATTATAGTGAAAAAAGGGATCATACCCTCTTAGCATCAGGACATCATTTAGATGCCTGGGAATCTCCTGTTTATAGGCAGAGCTGGCAAGAAGTTGCATAAAAGTTAGAGGAAACTTCTCTCCAAAATGAGTCGGTGTAATTGAAATACCCAGAAAAACCAGCATTTGGAGTTAAATCTGAGAAAATGTAGGTTTATTTCATGAGGATCTGGGTTACAAAATAGGCAAAATGTGGGCTGTTTAATACTAACAGAAAGCTATTCTCCTGGGGGCAATGCTGGCTTATTTGAAAAGCCCATAAAGGGTTTCTGCATGGACCATACAAAAGGGATACTTTCTCTTTAATAGCCATCTGTACAGGAGAGATGAGAAGTGGGCCAGGTCATCTCTCCTCAGCTGTCATGATATTAACGTAGGTAATGGAGCAAGCTCTGCGTTCTGCTGGGTGTTGTTTTTCATAGATGTTCATCGATTTACACAGATAATTCTATTTATTTCTTAGAGTTGGTCCAAGCAAACCAGGCAGAATAACAAACACCAAAGCATTTCAAATGACTTTATCTTTGTTGTTTTGTAATGTAACTTTTGTCTAAAAAATGGTGTCACACCTACTGTGCAGATGGCTGCATGATTTGTAAACCAGCCAAAACATTTAAACAAATGTGTGATCTGGGGATAGATTAAATAAAGGATAAAATGGAGTGTGGACCACAAATTCTAATAATCAGATGATTTTAAGTTGTGTGTGGTGTGGAGCGATGGTAGCGGCGATAGCAGGGAATGCTTGCCAATGACAGCAAGGTGCCTTACAGATCTCAGGATGGAGCCTGTGGCCTAGTAGGCCTCAGTTTGAGAGCTGCACATTTGCTGTACAGCTGGCAGCTCTGTATGGGGACATCAGATAAAACTTATGTAAAATGAAGTGTTATTGCTTAGTATGAAATTGCACGGGGAGGGAATTTGCAGACAGTAACTGAAAACAGAATTCATGGTACCAATGAAGCAGACTGTAAATATGAAGAGGCTTTAATTATCTGCGCAATTTAACAAAAAATTCAGGATGTATTCGGAAATGGCAAAGGCAGCTGCACACACGCTCAAGCAGCACCATTCACTGGGCTGCAGGTTCTGTGCGTCACCTATTCAGGCTATGGGTGCCCTGTCCCTGCCTCCCCCATGCCTGGGTACTGCCTGTCCCCCACTGAGCTGCTCTGCTCAGAGCTGGCACTTCCTTTCAGGGGTTTGAAGCAGAACGGCTCTTTGGTTTTTGAGTCAGCTTTCAGGCAAGGTTCTCCAGGCTTTTAATATCAGAAATGGTTCAACCAGGAGGACACAGTTTGCAAACATCAATGAACCCTTTTTTGGGGAGTGGAAGGGGGTGGAGGTTGGGTAGGGGGGGGTTGAACCTTCGACTCAAAAAATTTTAAGAAAATAAAATGCAACTGTCTTATTATTAAATAATATTAGTAGTAATACTAATAGTAGTAATATTAAAAGGAACATCTAGAAAATGTCCACAATTCAAGATGGAGTTCATTCTGTAAAGAAATGAAGCAAAGCGCACGGGAGCTTTAGATTTTTCCTGCAAAAATGCCTGTGGCATGAATAGCACTCAGTGAAGGGGATGCTATGGAAAGGTGGTGCCAGGCAGTATGAAAGTTCTTTCTTTCCCTTTACCTGCTGTAAGATTCTTTTCTGAGCCATGGCAATGATAATGCATATTAATACTTAGGCACCACGGGCTGAATTAATGGCAGGGTGTCAGCCTTTCCTTTTGTTCTTTGCTGACCATTTGCACTGCGGGCTTTACCAATAGCTATAGCACATTATTTCAGCTGCCTTTAGCTGTCAGCACTGAGGGCAGCCTCACCATCGCCATTCCAAACCGCCCCTGTTCCAAGCCAGGATGCCTCTGATTCTTCAGGGGAGCTCGTCCCGAGGCTTCTCCCTGCGATGTAAACGCGGGAAGCGAAACAAAAGAAGCCAATATGGAGAGTGGGTGTTGAACTTGAGCTGCTCATATTGTTGCATTTGGTGAGCTGACGGGGTTTCGTAGGTCACCTTTAGAATTATGCCTATGACAGCAGTAGCTACCTGCCAAGATTGCAAGGTATCTCACAGCTCTCAGGATGGAGCCTGTGGCCTGGTAGGCCGCCGTTGGAGGGGCACACATTTGCTGTACAGCTGGCAGCACTGTATGGGGCAGCAGTGTGGGCTGTTAGGGAGCTGGAAAGGAGACAAGCATGAAATTTCCTCTAACCCCAACTCTGTTTTTCTGTACTGTTGGCTGCTTCTCAGTTCCTTGACAAAAAAACCAATCAGGCACCCTTTAATCCGCCTGTGATTACCAGTGGTATAAAAAGAGAAGCATAATGAGGAAAAATGCCTCGTTTTGTTGCCTTCAAAAGCCAACAAATTGGAGTTAACTTGACAGGAAGTGGCTTAATAATTAGATTATTTATTTATTCCTGACACATATCCCCCTGTTACTAGTCTCAGGAGATCCTGTAGATGGTACGATTTTCAAGCTGCCATTACTTCGCTGTCTTCTGTGAACAAAGAAGCTACTGTCTATCAGTCAATTAAATGCACTCTTTAAGCAGAGGCTGAGAAGTCCTCAATGGATAGAGCCCTGGGACATTGTGGCTGATGATTCCTTTCTCTGTACTGTACATCACACTCTCAACTACGGTCCCCACAGAGATGGAATAAAGTCATGCATTAAAATATCACTTGTTGATTTGTTTGCTAATGAAGAGCCATTGAAATGTTTGTGTGTTTCTGTGGCAAAATTGTTGATAAAAGGACTACTTGCTTGCATATCTTACTTCATCTTCAGTAAGCGCTTATTTAAGATTTACTAAAATTAAAGTCAACAAATTAAGGAAAAAACAGAAAGATGGGTAATATTGGTTTACTTGCAATTCACATCAATGTAAATAACACTGAGGACAGCAAGAAGAGAGAAAGGGGAATAATAGTACTTCAACCATGTCTGCTATAATTTTCTTCATTAGTAACAATAAGGATCTCTGATTTTTTTTTCTAGTGCAGTAGTGTGCACCCATTCAAATAACAAAAATGCTAAAGAATCCATTTGAAAATTATCCTGGACATGTAAGAATGTTTGGGGGTTTTTTTAAAGGAAAGTAAGATTTTTTTTTTCTATTTTTTGTATTTCTTTCTGGATTTTAAATATGCCACATTATCAAAAACTTCCATTACTTAGAGATTATCTGTGTGCAGCAAGTTAGCCTCTTAGCTGAGAAAAGTACAACCATGCCATCTCACCCTCCCCACCCACCCTGTCTACCCACCAGGTTTCTTAACTCGATTTCATAATTTCTGCCCTTCCACCACTATTCTTTCACCCTCCCAGAGCCCAGGTCACTGGTGTGGACCACATTTTGTGCTGGGCTGGAGAGAGGGAGTGGGTTTTGTGTTTTTTTAACACAAGTTTATATGTATGTTTGTCTGTCTTCACACTGGAAATCATTAATTGGCAACATCCATCTAAAGTTGATTTAGGTCTTAGGCTGCTCATCTTAAAGAGCTATATTTGCTCAGAACAAGTATAGATAGTGCTATAACAGTTCTCCAATGAACTAGCTCTGTTCCAAATTTAGCCTCTGTATGACCATTTGCACCTACAAACAGAGCCTAGATGTTCTATAATAGACACACACACATATATATACACACATGTATATATGGAGTTGCTTATTCTAGGATTATTGTTTTCAATGAACTTAACAACAAGCTATAGGGACTTAATTCAAACCAGCCTCAAATTGGAGTGTTTCTTATTCCTATCCTGTTATTCCAATTCATTTTATTAGAAAAAGCTTAGATACTCAGAGGTGTTCTATAATAGAAAATGAATTTGAAACCCGTTCATTAATTGGTGATTAATACATTTCAGGATTAGTTTAAGCAAGGCCCTACCTCCTGCCCAGTCAAGTATGTTCTGGTTAATATCCAATTATCTGCACCTTCGTACTTATTATGTCTTAATATTTCGGATATGATAACCAGAAACTTGAGAGTAATGCTAATGAGGAGCATAGAACAGGAATTAACCGGTGACACTCTCAATGATCCTTACTGAGGAAAGTAACTCCTTCAATCTCCTCAGCATAGTGGTCGAGCTACCGCCTCACTTTCTGTAAGCTCTGCTTTCAATTCAGCTGTTACGGGAGCTTAGAATTATATTTATGTTAAAATCCTTCTTTTTGTGTGCCCCATAGACCATCCATGGTAAAAAGATATTCCTGAACATCCTTTTTCACATGTAGAGTTACTTTCTGTAAGTGGAGCCAGTGGAAAATCAATAGTAAAGTTAAATGGTGATACCTACTTAAAATACAAGCTGTTTTGTGATTAAATGCACCCTCTTCTGTACATGGGTATGTGTATGTGTAAGCTGAACTAGCTACCATGTCCTTCATCTCATAAGACAGCTGCTTCAGCAACCAGCAAACCAGATATACATGTCTGTGAAATATAAAAATTAAAAACCCCCTAATTTATAAGTGTGAAATGTAAATATTGGCAAATTAAATTTTTTCATGCACAAAATTGTCAAGCCCTTAATATTCAATCTCAAGATTCTAGACTGTGAAGAAATTATTATATAGCCTCTTAGTGAAATATGCAAATAAAACCATTGCACCAATGTATCAGTGGGGCAGAAATGAGTAATTCTGTTATGTGGCCTTAAGCTAACATAGCTGTAGAGGTAATTTCAACGTATAGAAAGAAAGGAAGAAGAAGTGTTCTTTTTGGCAGATTTTTTTTTTCTTAACTAGGCTGATATTTGAATATGTTGTGCAACTCAGGGCATTAGGAGAAACCCCAGAGGAAATGAAGCAGTGGGCAGAGTGAAGGAGACCTGCTCAAAGGTGCAAAGCCACATAACACATTATTTTTATTACATGAATATAATCTGATATATATGGTATTTATCCAAGAGACATTACAGAATATGCTATTCACAGCGTGTTGGACAAAGCTTAGTTGAAAACACTGCCTCATTCACTGTGTTTATGATGAAAGGTACCAGTCTCATGTTTGGATTAGACTGAATGATAAAAGTAATAGTATATTTGTATAATCAAAAGCAATCCTAAAGCACAGATGCAGTTGTCAGAGTTAAGGATATGTCTGTAACATCCTGTTTTGGCTTTCTTTTTCCAGCGCCTATCCTCACAATTCAAAATTTTTCTCACACAGCACTTTATTAAAGTGTTGCAGTTCAGGACCTCAGCAGTATATTCTTAATATCTAGCTGTTTGGCTAGGCACCCCTTTCCCCAGCCCTCTCACAGGCAACCTTCACAATGAACCCACTGTGCTTCTGCCTTCATTGCTTTTCATTGCACACCTATGCCAGTGCCAAGACATTAGATAACTGTGCAAAAGAATCCTCCACCCCCCAAGTCCCCCAGATGAGACTCCTGTAGAGCACTGTGTAATTTATTGGACAGCCTGGGAGATGTTGATGTTTACTACCTTGCTCAATTAGACATTCAGAGGCAATGCAGCCTTCCATTTCCTTCAAAGTTTGGTTAAAAAGCCTAACCCAAATATCACTTAGTGCAAAGTGTGATTTGCAAACTGTCATAACATGATCAAATCAAAACCAATTTTCACCAGAGCAGTTAAATACTCATCTCTTCAGATGAGTGACATTTCCCTGCCAATTTGAACTTTTAACCCACACTGCTCCTTGTGTGCTGTTATTATTCAAGTCAGATTTAACAGGGATGGTATTCTTAAAACCTTTTGATAAAAATATAGCAGAGCCTAAAAAAAGAAGGCTAAAATGAAAACAATAGAAAAATAAAAAGAAATAAATGAAAAACAAAATAAATAGGCTTGAGCAGAGACCTAGTCTAGAGAACTTAATCTTAGGGATACTTCTTAATAATGGAAAAATTCTCTACTTTTACCTGCCGCTGCATTTGCACTAGTGATGGAGTATGCCTAGCAGTACAGACCGGAATTGTACCGCCAGGAAAAATCCTTCATGGTGGTGCATGGGAATAAATTAGGTGACAGAAAATAGGACTCTAATTTCTATGATATGTCACCTAGGTTATCGTATTTTACATCAACTGCCGCTTTTGTGCTGCATGTGCATCTCTTTCAACCCTTGTGATGGGTCCTCCAGGCCAGTCTTTTTGTGGACTGGTAATTTCCTTTGTCTCCTTCAAGCTAAAGCTTCAGTAGGAGAAGTTTTCTTTTCTGTCAAGAGAAACACTCTCAACACAGTTCAGCTGTGTTCCTTTTTTTCTTAAGTGTATTCTTCCCATTCGTCTTCTTAAAAAGCAGATTTGGAAGGCTCTTTGACACTAAATTCTCCTATGCCATTATCTCCCACAAAATGCAGTTAACTTTTTCATACCATTATGGTCTCTCTCTCTCCTTTTGCTTTATGACATTCTCCTTCCTTGTTTGGAGGGGAACTCCTTTTTTCCAAGTCCTGTTTTCACATCTTTGCTTGACAGGCTGCAAAGACAATTTTCATTTTAGAATGTTGAAACAGGAGTCAGAATGGGTACAAGTTTGTGGTGGTTCCAGCATTCCCAATGACTTCTTCACTAGCCTAGAACAAGTCATTGAAATGTGAAATGGAGACAGTACTTAGCCACAGAGATTTTTCAAGACAAATTAGTTAATGTACATTCAGAAGGAAAAGTGCTCTAATGCTGTAAATAGCAAGCTATTAAATCATTTGTGTTTTTTATTATCTCTTGGCTAATGGGGAATTCTGCTGCTTGCCTTAGCGCTCCCAAATTTGGTTCATATTTCCTATCCATTTCAGAGTGCAATTTGAAGAAAAATTGTTCCTCCTCTTTTACTGTATCATCGCTCCTCACAGATGCTGTCCAGCTGATTTCTATTCTTGACATCACCTGCTCCACACAACAGAAATTGTCCTTCATTTCTTCCCCAGTCAGAACCAGTTAACAGGAAGAGAGTTAACAGAAATTGTGATGACTTCCATGAGTCAATAACATTGTCTTATTCCTCTTCAGAATTTTTCCTTTGTCACCGCAATTCAGAAAGTTGCTTCAAAGTCTGTCTACTCTGCAGGTCCTGTACCCTGCACAAATCTCTTCTTCAATTCCTATATATTCTGCTTTTGTATGAAAATATCTCTTTTCTCCTTTACCTAAACCAGTTTCACGTCTTTGTCTTTCTTGGCTGTCGTTAATTTGCAAACAGTTATTGCTGTTCTTTTGTAACGAGTTTGAGAGTTCACACCATAAAACGTATTGTCAGTCTTTAGCACCAATTGCTTATTGTGGCGTTCAGCTAACTCTTGTAAAAATGACACACTTGTGCACCTTCAGGAGAGTTTTAATTTTTCAGTATTCTCTGCTGAAATTACTTTTTTTTTAATCTATAGTTGTGATTCAGTACCAGCTATAGCTGGCACCACAGATCTTGTAGCTTTAAATAGTGTGCCTTAATATTGCCCCCTTTGTATGCTGTATTGTAATGAAGCAGCATCACTAAATTGCAGTGAAGGGTGATTGTTGCACGGGGATGACTACTACACCTTGGGGTCTATTTGCACCAGATTATTTTTTTATTGTTGTTATTACAACCCATCTTCTTTACTCTCTTGATACCAAACTTGCTGTTGGACATCCATGTAGCACAGGGGATCTTTAAAAACATTTTGGACATCAATTTGTCTCTTAGGTACACACCAATGACTGTTCAATTCCAGGCTCTGGTATCCTGGGTGGCTTTGCAATGCTTTAGTAATGTCGGCTTGGTCTGCTCACATGACTTACAGTGTTCTTCATGATTTGCTCTTAAAAAAAATTAGTTTGTTACTGATAGAAGTGACAGACATTTCTTGCTAACCATTTTCAGACAGGAGCAATACTAGATTTATAACAAGTGAAACATGCTTTTTACCTTCTTGCTATTCCCCATACATTTTACAATACAGAAGAGTGTAAGAATGATTTTGCTTGAGCTGTTTCCTTTCCTTTTGGCACTGTGTTCATGTTCAAAGGAAGAATTACAGCAGTAGTGTCAGTTTATCATCCAGTACCATGATCTTGAGGAACCTTCTGCAAAACTCAGTTTCACCCAAGTAAGAAAAATTATTATTATTATTGTGAAGATACAAATATTATAAAATAAAGACATTTTCTTTTCAAAAATATTTCCAACCTACAGTGACAATGTCTAAACACTAGCTTCAGCAAGGCAAGAGTGCATATATCTGCCTTAGTTGCCCAAGAAGGAGCGTTCTTCCACGCAGGCAAGTTGTAACTGATTTGTCAGATGATAAAGTGTAGGAAAATCATGTATTTTGTATGTGTGGAGGTGAAGAAATTGTCCTGCATTTTACAACAACAGGGCAGCACAGGAGACCATAGCTGACATACTCAATGGAGGTACAAAAAGCTGCTGTCCACTCCCACATACCCTCATTGCTGTAGCCTGATGCCTGATCACTTTTGATACGTTTGATAACAACATTCCTGTCACCTCTCCCATTGCAGATTGGGGTTTCAACATCCCCACTGGTGCTCTGCTGAGGGGTGGATGTAGAAACTGCAGTTTTTTACATGACTTGCACAGTATCAGGGCTCCCAAGTGTGTCGACCTGTGGCTCCAGTGTCCGCATTCTTTGTTGCTGTCCTTGCTGGGACTGTTTGAACAAATAAAAGTGCCCCAAAGGATGAGTTTCATAAGGTCCACAAGCTCCCTTGTGTACCTGTTTCTGTGCCTGTTGCACACAGGAGAAGTTTTCAATGGGCTTGCGTGGCACCACTGTACATCTGTAATTGTAATGAAATGGTCTGATCCTGAAAAAATGCAACTATGCATACAATTTTATTCACATGAATAAATGTCACAAGCTTCCTTTTATACAGGAATAAGGTTGTGTAAGTTCTCAAGTGTTTGTAAGATTGGAGCCTAAATTGCCATTCCGGGTGGTATTTTAACAACGTGTTCTAAATGCGGAAAAAAAAATGTGTCTTCTGTAATGAAGTCATCATCCCATTAAAACATTTTTTTTTCCCTCAGTGATACCAAACATGAATTTTGAGCTGTAATTTGGATTTTTTCCATATTTGTGAAGATAGCACTCTTCTTTTTTTCATTGCAAGGCAGCTTTTTGTTTCTTCTTTAGCTTAATACTCTGACCGTGTAGCATTCCCATTTAAATCAGGAATTAGAGCTGACACACCTTGAATTGAACTATCAATTCTTTTAAAACTGACGCCAGTTCCACACTATTTGGTCATTCAAACTTCCGATTATGGGCCAGAGAGCATTGATTTTTAGCTGTCATTTCTAGCACACACACTGTAGAATTGAAATTTAAACCTTAATCCACTCTATAACACAATTAATTTTTAATGTGCAGTAATACTAACTGAAATAGTCTGAATTTAGTAAGTCACCACAAGACATTTTCAAAAGCAGGAGTCTCCACTGAGAGCTGGAAGGACAGATAATCATTGTTACAGTGTTTACAGAATAAATGCACACTCTGCAGGCAATTCCACGCCAAGAGATTTTTTCTTGTTAGTTTATATTAATATATTTCATTGTGAATTTAAATCTTTTTTCAGGATTCCTACTGAAACACATCTGTTGTTGTGAACCAAGTTATTTTTATTTTGCTTTAATGGAAATGTTTATTTTTATACAATATTTTCAGTCTTATATCTATTTTTTTAACAAGACTGTCACCGTATTATGTAGTTATTGAAAACATTGTGATGTTCAGAGAAACTCATTCAATTTTCTACCTGTAAAATGGTCAGCCATGCAGTTTCTATGTATGATAAATCAAAGCTACATGTTCTCTACCTGACCCTTTTTTTCCCCTAGGTTTGCCTTTCATATAAGCAATATAGCTTGTGCCATCCTGATTTTACTACATCACTTTTAATTTTCAGATGTAAACTTTTCAGATATTTTAGTGGGGAGGATGGAGAGGGGTTTTAACTGCAGAGGAACAAATCTTACACAATTAACCAAGGAGGGATTTAATCATTTGTGTAATAGCAAGATGCCATTGCTACATTTATCTGATAAGAAGGAGTACTTCTTGGAATGCTTCAGTTCTTCTGATGAATGGGCTTGTACAGTGTTCAAAGTGAGCACCAATGTTAAGTGAAAAAAATGTCATGTGCTTTATATCATCCTTTCATGGCTTTCACATTATAGTATTTAATAAGCCAATAGTGCTGTTAAAAATTTAGCAAAGGTTCCCTCAAAACCTTGCCATATATTCAAATGGGACTTTGAGACATTTTACAGCATATAAGTAAAAATTATGCTTTAGTCCTTGAAATGGTTGTAACACAGCGTATTTCTTAAAGGAAGTACAGAACAACATGACATAAATACATTCAACAGATTTCACACCAACAGAACATCAGAATTGATTCCCATTTTTTGGATTAAGAGTTCAAACTGACTCCCATTCTGCCAGAAGAAAACTGTACTAAGTTTTTTTGTATGGTATTAAAACAACATTATAACATTTAGTAAAAACTCTGTGACTCACAGTGTGGTGTTTTAAAGGCTCTTTACCGGTACATCATTTTTAACAGTGAACATTTTCTGAGTTGGAGGTGAGAGAAAAGCAAAGATCAAATTGTTGCCCTCTTCTGAGGGTAACACTTAGTTCATCACTAGGTAACACTTTTAGGTTCTGTAATATGCAAAACAGAGATTTAATAACATAGCTGCTGCGTGATGTTGTTAATCAAACAATAATAAATCATTAGAAACCCTGTCTTCTTTGACAAACGTCTGCATGTTTCAGATCCTTGTTGTATGCTAATTAATCCTCAGTAAGTACTTGTATAATAATTAAATGTCTTGCACTTAAAGTACAGCCAAGCCTATTTATGCTGTTTAAGGCAGCGTATCTCGTTATCTTTGGAAGGTATTTGGGTTCCACATCTGTTGCAATGAGTCTTCATCTGCTTCTTGGGATAACTCACCGATTTTTGCCCCTGTTCACGTAAGAGTAAGCTACAAAGGTTGGGCGAGCCTGCCTGGCTACTGAATCAGTGTGTTTGCTGCTGCTGCTGCCTGCCTGGCTGGCTGGGTGTATTCCTGCCCCATGCAGAGGCAGCACAGCGGTTCTCCCGCTTGCACGGCAGGTACGGGACAGCTTTGCAGGTACTCAGCTGCCTGGCTTGAGGCTCCCACTCCTCTGTTTCCTTGGGATATCTCCAGTCCTCCTGTTCATTACTTAGTCTGTGAGCTCTGTGCAAGAATTTGGGCTCACTGAAGAACTATATTTTCACATGTTCCTATAAAAAATACAGATTACCAGTGGTGGGTATGATACATATTTAGTGTTGCTCATAGTGCTTAGTTTAACCCCTGAAGGTGAAAAGTAGTGCTTTTCTGGAAATGTTATTTTCTGTTTGGGTGAATATAAATACTTTTTAAATTTTCAGTTTGTATCAACTGGGTTTTTTTTATTTTTAAATATTGCAGAAATATCACTCACTTTGGAAGAAATACCAGTGTAGCCTGTTTGAAAATTATTTAGGTCTGCTATAAAATGTTGGATATATTTTTCTTGGGAAATCATGTTCATATGCATGGCATATTTGTTTAAGTATTCAAAAAATTAGGGTTTTAATTGCATGCATGTGTGTGAATATATGGAAAGGCCTATATAGTTATATAGGGTAGACATACTTAATATGCATAGCTTGATGTATCTTGACCTCAGGTTACAAGAGTAGAAAATCCCATTTTCCAGCTTGTTTCAAATGTAGTAAAAATGCTGCTTCAGTTGCTTTATGCTACTCACATTGGGAAAGGTGCTTATACTGTGATAATTATCATCAAGGAATATTAATGCGTTCAGCATTTGTAACCCAAAAACTCATTATAGCTTAAGCTGTGCATCATCTGTGAAGAGAGAACTTTGCCAGAATTCGCTCTTCACAGGGGTTGCCTCCTGCTTGTGATGGAGTGGTCAGAGTATTGTAAGAGGTCACTCAGGCTATTTTTGAAAGCTCAAGTTTTGCAATTTTTGATTCACTACCTTCTGTCTAAGCAGCTTAGCATTCTTGACCATCCCCCCCAAAATATTTTCTTTTTCTAATTGAATGCCTGCTGAAGTGCATAAAGCTAAAAGATTGCATCTCATTATGTGCAAGAGGCTAAAGGTGTAGACATAAATATTGCACATGAAGGTCACAGAGATTTCAGAGTCCATATTCCATCACCATACATGGGATTTGCACAAGCACCGCTGTCACTCATGCCAAGGGGAACTACTGGTTCCAATCCTGTGGTCTTTGATAAGAATCTGGTTTCTTACTTATATTAAACTCTTGATGCTTTTGGTAGCAACTTCCACTCAGTATTTGTGTATTCTGGGACCTTATTTTGATTACTTATTGCTATTTCACCAGGAGAATAAGGTTTATCATTTTTACACCTGTCTTGTCTTTCAAGTTCCTAAACCCACAATTTAACAGCCTTCACATTTCTAAAATATACTTGAGTACTTTGTTCAAAGCATCAGAGCCCAATTCTTTCCTCAATCAAGTTTCACACCAATGTCCCCCAGTTGACTGAGCTGATTTACATTAATATTGTTGAGAGGAGATTCACTCCTTAGGCTTATTTTGTATTTTTATTTGTACATCTTGAGAGAGTCTATATGTGCCTGTACATTACACTACCCAAATGGTAGTAGAATGGCTACAAAATAAGATGGCTGAAATATCTAAAAATAAATAATCTCATGCAATAAAGAATTTATTTTTTGTTGACTTGTAATTGAAAGCTTCCTCCCAACTAAGCACTCTGCAGATGAATATCATGCGTCCACCCTTAGTAATGGAGATTGTAGCAGTGCTAAAATTGTGTTGTTCAGTACTGTTGTTGCTGGAATTTTTAATATGGCTGGGTTTTATTATTTTTCCTTCCCGATGCTGATACAAAGCTTGTCATTTCTCACTCTTAACATTGCCTTATGATGCATGTTGTAGTTTGCTTTATGTTCGGCAGAGAAGACAGGCTTTTGTGGACTGCTTTGTTTCTGAGGTCAGGATGTGAACCTGGCCTTGCTCCTGGGAGGACTAGAAAAATCTATTTCATAACTTTCTGCAGGCCTCTAAGAAGGCTAAGAAAGACAAAAAAAACCAACAAAAACCCACAAAACCCACAGGCTAAGTTTAGACCTAGTGAAGAGTTAGATTCATCAAGAGGAAAGCTTGCAGCTTATCAGCTTTTCGTGTCATAAAGAGTCCCTGCTGTCAGTGCATACTCCACTGATACAGCAAAGCTTTGGGGAGCCCTGTGAGTCTTTTCAACACCCACGTATTTGTCCAGAAATACCTGACTTGATAATATAGAAAGAATCTGCTGAAGTAAGAAATTGCTTGCCTATTAAATCACCAAAATGAAGGGCTCAAAAAACAGGTAAACACAGTCCTCAAGAGCTGAGTGTGCATATTACAGGCTTGCCCAGTTCACTTACGGGGCATAACTTTGGTTTGTGCAGCAGAGTGCTAATACCTTGTAATGAATGGCTGTCTTAAACCAAGGAGAGATTCTCAGCAGGTGACAACACTGTTGATGGGAAGTAATATGGTACCATATCCGCTGTGTGAATGTAAACTTAATAATTGCTATGAATTTTGAGTAACCCTGCTTCCCTTCCAAAGAAACATTATTAAAAGATTGCTTCCAAATCCTTCTGATACTGTTCTTGAGATAGATGCCTTAGTCTTTACCTTGAGGCACTGGAAATGAATGTATGTTCTTTGCAAGAGATAAGGATGTTAACTTTCAAAGGAGTAAATTGTATTTCCATGTTTAAGTTCACCATTTGCACTTCATGTGGTGAAAGCCAGATGTGTGGAATTACTTTTCAACATTATTTCTCATCTTCTGTATCTCAGGACTTCTGAGTTATTATGCTAAAGTGTTCTATTGCATATAATAAAGAAATGTTGCAAAACTGGAAATAGAGCATGACTGCCTCCATCGATTTAGCTGTACTTGGATTGCTCAGCTACATCTTAAATCACAAAACGGATCATCTTTGTGCAACATAATAGTATTACTGAAAAGACCAGACAATCTGCATTTGCTGATGGCATGGAAATTGATACCATTTTCCAGTTTTAACAATTCTTCCTTTTAATCAAAAGGGAAAGTGCTGGGATTGTTCCTTGTCCTGCTTACACCAACATAGTGAGCTACCAAGTAGGTGATTATGATGAAGTGTGAGAAATGCTTATGACAAAGCAATTGACATCAGAATTATGGCCAGCAATTTTCTTTTTTTGATGTTAACATTCACTCCATGCTTATTTCAATTTTTTTTCAATTTTGTATCTATTTGACAAAATTCCTATTAAAGTACTGTGAAAAACAGGGAGAAGCTATAGAGGCATTGTCTGCTTTTCAGCCAGACCCTGAAAATGCTAGCACAATTTTTAAATTTATCTGAATCCTATTTCATGCACAAGGTGCTTTCCTTTTTGTAATATTAAAAATCTTAAAACTATCTCAATTTGTTTAAAGAATAAACTCTTTATATTAAAAAAAATCACAACAAAACAAAGTTTGTCTCTATGATTTATTTTATACAAATCTAAAAGCTCAGAGATTTATTGTATGTGTAAACTCAAAGCTGAGAAGATTAGATACTGCAGCATGATGTTCAAAGGAGAGCTATTGGAATGGTAGAATTCTTGGCTTGGCTCCCTCTTCAGATGTAATTGCTGCTTCATTAGGTCTTGGAAGAGCTTCCTATGGTTAAATTTAATCAAATGGTTTAGAATGGCAAGCTCATATGCTCAAAATTCCAATACCATTCAGAATTTTTAACAAGATTTCTCTCAAACCTTTTTTAAACAAATATTGCTTAACACTAACTGTAGATTCTGAAGTAATTCATAGTAGCTCACCATAATGAATAAAGACTGATTTAGAATAGTCTGCATAGGACTTGGATGCTAAAGGGGAGTCATCTGTTGTAGCTAAAACCTGCTTGCCAGTAGCCTCTGCAATTAAGTAGCAAGACTCTGGTGCTCTTTTAGCTGTATTAGTGGGCAGCTCTGTGGGTTTTTTTCTGCATATCTTTTACTTGTGTAGCTATATTCTAATTCAGTGTGTTTTAATTAGCCTGGCTTGCTACATTAGCTATTTCAGTTGATGTGGTTATCTTGAAGAATTCACATACTTGAGCAGCAGTGAACTGCAACCTTCTAAGGCACATCCATGGCGTGGATGGGAGAGGCTGGTATTAGAGATTAGTGAGAAATGTGAAAAAATGGTTCAAAATTACATGAAAGAAGAAAACAGTGTGAGGGGGTGGAAAGGAGAAATGGAGCCAGCAAACAGTGTGAGTATGCAGGTCACCTCTTTCCAAAGCCAGTGAAAACACTGAAGGTATGCAAAAGCTATACAGGTGTAGCACACGTTTATTCCAAAATACATGATAAGTAAAATGTAGCTAGTGCTGGAGCTGTGGAAGGAAGGAAGGAGAGAATGGATAAATGAAAAGACCGTTCGTTTGTCATCCTTAACTTGCTTCAAAATGTGGGGGCTTAAGGTAACAAGGGGATGTAGAGGAGGATGAAGTTTATTTATTCTTTTACCAAGTAAAAATGCACACCTTGGGACATAAAAACAAGGTCTCCATTATGAAGGCCCTACAGTCTGGATTTTGCAGAATGGAATACTGTAATAAGCAGTAGTGGCTTTAAAATACTATTTTTGTTTCTGTAGACATCAACTTTTAATAACCATGTCAAATTAAAATGGTGGGGCAGACAGTGATTTTGGGAAGTTAAGAAGGCTGTCTAGATGTTGCTCTATTTTTCCATTTTTGTACATTTCTCTGTAGCAGAGACTTCAAATGAGAACAGGTTCTAAACTGCAGCCACAAGGCCTGGGTAGGTTTCTTTTTCAAATCCATGAGGAACAATGTAGCCAGTAAAATGGAAGTGCCATCTGGGTGCATATATGATGTCACTGCCAACTCTTCGCTGGTGCTGATAGCAAGCCCAAAATTATGGTGATGCATCCATGTTTTATAAGTATTCTTTCTGCTGGAGACATTTGAC
>WBMZ01004493.1:275345-277845 GCA_013400975.1 Atrichornis clamosus | reverse complement strand
GGTTTGATGCCAGTCAGCTTTTTGAAGTAGCAAGTAATTTGAAAACAAAGGGTTCATGATTGAGGCTGTGACTGGACTACAGCAGACAAACAGTTTAAGAGAGAATATTTTTTACAAAAAAGGGTAGATGGAATATGCAGCTTTCTGCCAAAGTCAGCAGTGGAAATAAGCAGAGGGAGTTGGACACATTTTTGGAAAAGAAGGGAGTACTGGGGTACCGCCACAAGCTATGCTATGGGAGCCAAGGTTAGGAAATGTAGTTCAATTTGTGCATGTTCTGTTTATGGTAGAAATATGGAGCCTTCACAAGTTTTTCACCTGGCCTTTCATGTTTCCATATATGTCAGCATACTCTTGCTGCTGCATATTAATAATTTTTTTAAAATCTTGCTTCTTTTTAGACAGTAGGATGCAATAGCATCTATGAGAAGAAGTGAAAACATACTGTAGGATTCAATTGCTACTCTGTAGTATTCAGACAAATTGTTAGCTGTATGATATTGATGGTTAGAATTAAATTTTTTTGTACATTAAGGTGTAACAGCTTGATAGTAAATGCCATCAAAAACCACTGTTGCAAGAATGCCAGTGTTGTTCTTCCTTCATTTTCATGTTAGGTTTAATTATTTGCTGGATTTTAATACTCGTCGGTCATTCTTAACATCATTGAATTAACACTGAACCCTATATTGGTAAAAAGCCTTATGGTGCCCCACTTTATTATAATAGTGCAATACAGATTAAAATTGCATCTGTTAAGATTACATTGTGTGTTTGGATTATGGGAGGCAGAAGCACAATAATCTCTGCTGAATATAACTGTTGAAGCCAATAACCTGTAACCAATCACATAGTTCTTCTGTTGAAAAATGTGAGCTAGAAAGGATTACATCTTGGAAAAGATCATAAATCTGTCACCACTAATGTAATCTTTACAGGAGCTTTGTAACCAGTTAGCGACTAAAAGAGATCATTACTTCTTTTGCTATAATTACAATCATAACACATATTTGATATTTTATAACTTTCTTTGTTCAGCAGCAAATGCATTATAAAGTGTATGGCATTAATAAATAGAGGCATAATGAATGTGACTAATTGATTTTGGCAGTCAGAGACTGGCATACTTTTTATACAATAGGGAATCCATTCAAAGAAGCTTAACTGCTATTGAGTGTGAGCCTTCAATGTAATAATGGGACCTAATTTGGATTCTGTTGTATGAGGTGAGTAAAGCAGTACAAGTTAATACTATATACAGCAGTGTAGTTCAGCGTGTAATATACGCTTGCATGTAGTGATTCCTCTCTTTCCACTGCTATAAACCACTATATCCCAGCTCACACATGTGCTGCAATATTTTTAATAAGCACTTCTATCTGTCTATGTGTCAGAAACTCTGAATGGAGAAACTCTGCATCTTGTATGGAAGAGGACATATTTAAATACTCCTTTTATTTTTTTTTATCTGACTGGGTACTACTTTTTGTCCTCTCTTTAGTGCTGGGCTCAGATTTTCCCTGCATGCAAAATCCATAGACAGCAATGAAAGTGCTGGGAGACAGCACAAAAAGATTAAATTGTATGCCCAAGTGCAACAGCATAGCCTTTTAGCAGGTGTTTAGTGAAAAATTAATTCCTTGAAATTCCAAGGGAGAAGCCTGAGGGTTTATGAATAGTATGACCAGTCTTACAATCAAGACTTTGGATGGATATAAAAACTGATTTTGTATTCTTTACAAAATCTCTGTAAAATAAATATATAATGAGAAAGCTACTTAATAGTGGGCATGATAATGACAAAGCCAATGGAACCTTGCACCCCTATAAATCCTGTCACTACTCCTGTCCTATGTTCTTGATTTCAGAGCTACATTTCATGCATGCTGTAGAGACTGTGGGGTTTTGTTTGAATTTTTTGTTGTTTTGGGTTGTACTTGGGGGGATTGGTTTGTTTGTTGTTGGTTTGGGGGTTTGTTTGTTTATTTGTTTGTTTTAATGGGACTCAATTTCGGTTGATGAGGTAGGGAAGGAACAGGCAGGGAGAGGAATAAGAATAAAATAGATGAGTTTTCTGCAGCCCAAAGCTCCAGAAGTCTGCTGATGCTCAGCATGGAAGCAGAGTGGAGCTACTCTTAAAAAGTCCTGTTACTGTGCAGAATTGCACTTGTTTGAGGATAAACTCGTGTTTTTTTAAAAGGAGCGAAAGCGGCCCTTAGTGTTCGAGCCACAACATTGTTACTTCTTGTATTACTCTTATTCTTGTGTGTTAAGCCTCCTAATGTGAAGCCAAGAGTAGTTTACACCAACCAACTTTTCATTAACTGTGGTAGTAATTGATTTACAGGGGGTTGTAGCTGTTTATTTTTAATTAATTTGCAACAATAGAAATCTTGTTTTTCTTAAAAGCAAAAAGGGAGGGAAAAAAAGCACAAAACTTTTTGCATGACTGTCTGGCACCATACAAGACATTGTGTTTGAATGCAATTAGAAAATAACA
>WBMZ01004493.1:345-270345 GCA_013400975.1 Atrichornis clamosus | reverse complement strand
AAAATGGCACTCAGGAATTTTCTACAGTGCACTTTCAAAGAAAGAATCCAATTGCAGGCAGACATTCCTTAGTACAGTGTTTATGCAGCTGTACTTGTGATTAAATTACACCAGCCCCGGCCCACATGTAGCCACAGATCCTATTAGTTTGAGTACAAAGCACCTTGTAAGAGTATGAGAACTCTCCTTGTGATGTTTTTTGGCCTCTTGGCCACTGTATCGAGCAAGCATCAAAAGTCATGCATGTGCTTAAAGGTCTCTGGAGGAGGAGCGGTGGGACAGAGCAGTGCCGCTCACACGGCACGAGGAACTTTGACAGCCTACCAGGAGGGATTGTGGGATTGCTGCTGTCAGCAGTTCCAACAGTGCAAACAGTATGAAGAAGCTTCCACAGGGATTGAATTACTGAAGACTTCTGCTCCGTGTTTTTTGGTATAATTGAGAGCACAGAGGGAGCTTGATTTCTCTGTCTTATGATTTGAAGGTGAAGACAAGAGCCTGCAGGGCTCTGTCAGAGTTATGGGCATGCTCAACACAGACTTCAAAAAATCTAATTCCCATAAAACCTTACAAGGCTGAATTGCTTACCTGAATATAAAAGATTTACTTTCACTGAATCATTTAACACACAACCATATTAATTGCATTCTGAGATGGAAAAAATGATAATGGAATAAATCATAATGTGGAAATATCTTAACACCAGAATTTGCTTACATATTTTAATGCAGTACAAGGACTTTGTGCAACATACAGGAAAATATATATTCTCTTTAACATGTGTATACATTGTGACTATCCTCACAATAGCCCTTGGAAAGCTGAATTAACAAATTCCCACAGTAGCACCAGAACGAGAGGAGATGGGGCCACATCTTTATGTACAACATTAAGCACTGTACATAATTTAATAACATTAATTTAAAGCAGGGAGAGTGGGGGTTAGAGATGTTCTAACTAATCTTTCAACACCTAATTTGGCCTGATCTGTGACCAGAGTGTTTTAAGCCAGGAATAGCATTCTGTTCTCCCCGAGTGTGACAGTGGGAGAGAGGGAGAGACCCAGGTTCTGAGTCTTATGTGCTTGACAGCATTTCCAGCTTCCCACTCCTTTTGTAAGCACACCTTGACCTGAATGTTTCCCCTTTATGAGGAGAAGCGAAGCACAACAGGTATGTTTTGTCCCAGATGAGAAGAAATCCTCCTGGGGTGTGTCCTGGAACAAAGGAGATGAACTTAACCCACCCCAGCTCGCTTCTGAATTAGGCTGATACGATACTACAGACGGATCAGTGCTGCTCTCCCTTCGCTCCCCCTCCCTCCCCAGTCTTTGTTGTGTGCTACCAAGTAAATATGCAACCAAACTCAATGTAAATCATAACCCGCATGGAGCCACAGCTTGCCGTCCAGACCCAGAATCCTACAGAGGTTTGTGAGGTGGAAAGACTGTGTCTTTCACACAAAGCGATGGCTATGCTCACTCCCATCCTTCTTTTACTTTCTGCTTAACCCTTTAGGCTGTGGCTGATGCCCTTCTTAACATCCTCCATCCGAGTGGTTCTCTCCTTTTTATTTTTCGCTTTCTCCCTCTCCTTTTTTTTTTCCCTGAAGTCTGACCTCAGCATCTGAAACCAAATAAGCACACTGCAGGTGGAATGGAAGCTGCAAATGCACTTGCTCATTTAACCCATGTGCTTGATATTAACTCTTGAAGTTTCAGATACAAAGGAATTGTTACAACAAGCGTAAAGCTGGTAACCTTCTGAGGAAAAAGATGAATACAATTGGGAAATGGGGTCAGCTATTTTTCTGTGAGAAAAAGGGATCAAATCTTGTAGACTGTTCAGCCCCACTTGATTTTGCTTTCCTGCCCTCCTGCTCAATCTTGACATAACCCTGTAGAATATACGCCCTGTCAGGGACACCAGCAAGGGACTCCTCCCTGCCCATCTCTTGGGGAGAAAGGGACTCCACTGGGCTGCTGAAAAATGAGGTAACTTTTCCTATACTCCCCAAGGGCAAACTATGCCTCAGTTTCTGATGGGCTCCCCAGACTCACACATGTGGCAGTAATACCTCGTGACCCATCCGTGATGGGCACATCTTCACCCTTAGCCGGTTAAACCCTACTTTCGGATTTCCTTTGTACTTATCTCCGGAACTCTAGGTTAAAGATATCGTTACCTATAGCTGACAAATGGACACTATGTGGATGGTATTACCCCGGGCACTCTGTTCCAAATGCATTGTGTCTAACAACAAAACCCCCCGTGAAACTCATAAAATTACCAATTTCACAGTTGACTTTCTTCCTGCTCTGCTCTGTAGCCTTCATACTCC
The DNA here is from genome assembly GCA_013400975.1 of Atrichornis clamosus. Classification (NCBI taxonomy): domain Eukaryota; kingdom Metazoa; phylum Chordata; class Aves; order Passeriformes; family Menuridae; genus Atrichornis; species Atrichornis clamosus. The sequence continues at coordinate 268,005 of WBMZ01004493.1, read as the reverse complement.
TGGCCTGTCTCCACACACTGCAGGAGATGATGTCGGACCAAACCAGCAATGCTGCATTAAAAAGGTTCTTGATATAAACAAGATCTATCTTGGTACTGATTAAAACGTCTGCAGATTTTTGCCTTACCTAGATAAATCCTTCTGACGTGCATCATCTGCCATTATGCAGTAACAACCACCATGGTGTCCAAAGGGGGGGTTTATCGCAGCTGATTTTTGATTCCACCTGTGTAAACTGCACACTCATGTACACAAAGTGTGGTATTGCCTTGCACGGGTTACGTGTGAAGAATTACATCAATGTCCATACTGGGGTTTGGCCTTTCCTGCTCTTTGGCGTAGTTGGAGGTGTAAACAGCGTTACTGGTCGCTGCACTTCTCACCTGGAATCTCAGCGTGTTGCAAAAAAATGAATTAAATCTCACAACAGGGCCCCAAGGACTCTCATTTCACAAAAGGGGGCTGCAAGAACAGGAAGAAGAAAGGCTTTTCCACATAGGCAAGTTACTGCAGAAGATTGGAGGGTGTAAATTTGCAGGGTACTTAAGTATTCTACCCTGGCTTTCTCTGTGGACACAGGAATGGCTGGCACTATAGCAAGCTAATGGGCACCAACTGCATGCTAAGGGCATCCATATAGGGAGTTGGTGTCTTGGAAAGTTGCAGCCTGGGATCCTTGGCAGGTGACTTCACTGTGGTGACAAGCCCAAAGTGATCTAACGAAATCACACAGTGGATCATCCAGGTCAGTTTAGAGTCTAGAACTTGGGTTTCCTAATTATGCTTTCTGCTTCCTGGATAATTTTCCTTTCCTGAGTAGTAAAGGGCTTTTGATGTCTTCTTCTGTATTAATAGTTTTCTGCCTGCCATGCTTGCCTTGGGACATTGAGCCTTTTGCAGCTGGCTGTTCCTCTGATGATGTATTGCATCACCTACCTGGTTATCATGTGTCCACTGTACTTTTTTAATATGTCCAATTTTCAAGGAAGAGGAGCAGAAGTGTCCAACCAAACTATTCTCCTCAGATAACAGTCTTTGGTGTTTTTTTCTACAGGGTAATTTAAATGCCACAGGTTCCATTTTTGCCCCTGTGTAGGCTTCCCTTACTCTGCCCTTTGCTGTCTCTGTCCTTGACTTGCACTTTCCCAGTGCCACCCACTGTGTTTCAAAATAATTTTATATATTGTGGGTCTCCTTCTTAAAAATTCCTCCCTTTTTTCTAGCTTTGATCTCCCTGTTGTCCTCAACGTGGTCCTCAGTGAAATCCTCACTTGTTCATCTAATTTAGAGAGTAAGCCCCACAGTAGAGAGAACTTGCTACTGAAGTACTGGTAAAACACAAGCCAATCAGTAATCATGAGTTGGTTGGTGCTGACTTCCTCTCAACTAGGCAGAAACAAGAGTTAGCAAGTGAATAGTTGTTCCCTTTACACAGTATCTGGCCATAAAGAATGCATCAGGCACTAAGCATAACAGAGTGCAGGCCCTGAGCAGCATTATCACAGGTCCCCAAAAAGCTTGGTGCTTGTAGATTTTGTGATAGAATCCAACAATCCTTAGCCATTTTTCACAAATTACTTTGCCGGTACCACAAATACTGTGAAAAGCTTGAGCAATGCAACATTTCATGTCAAACCCACCTCTTTTTTCCACTGCTTCGGCCATTCCACAGTGCACAGAGAACTGCCAATAGCTCTCTGCTCTGCACCCATAAATAACAGAAATTGCCATATTTTTATAAATTTGAATTAACATGAGTTGTTATGTAGCAGTTTACCCAAAAGTGACTTTTAGCCCACCTGAATCTGCTGTTTAATGGCCCTATAACTTGCATAAAATGTTGCCACTTTCCAGGGCTGTCTTCAAGAAACTAGGTGGCATGAGGAAATCCCACACTGCTGAAATGAGATTAAGAGCAAAGTGGGTGAAACGACAGAGTACTGACACAGGTTCATTTAGTTACCATCGCAAGATCTGGCCACAAATATATTGTGCATTACTCTACCGTGAGTTATCATGGCTCTGACCCCTCTCGGGAGATCCCCATGCCACCACTGTATTAACGACTGCATCTGCTTCAGAATAACCTTATTAGCTTGCCACAGCTGAGCCAGTAATCTCATAGGATTTTTGTCCCAGTCCCTTGTGGGGTGTGATTCTCTTCTCCTTGAATCCAGTTTGATGCCCAAAATTTAATAAGTTTTCCTGGACCCTCTGCTCTCTCTCCCCCTCCCCTTTTATCATCTGCTGTAGGGACCATGAAATCCCCAGTAACCTCCCCAAATGCCATCAATAACTCCTGAAATGCCATGATGTTTGGTGCTTCCTTAGACAAAAAGCTATGTTAATTAGGTAGGAGGAATTTTTTGTCCCTCTTTTTAATCCAGATTTTTGCCTATGCATCTTGTACTGAGCACCTCCAGTAACTAGTGCAAAACTACAGAACCCTTACATGTACTGTTAACTATGTAAATGTTGTCCTCCAGGCTGAAACCTTTAAGTGGCAAGTGAAATCTATCATGGTGTTCTCATAACATGTGAACAGCCCTGTGTGGGCTGGGGAGGGGGGTGTGTGGGTTTTTGTGTGTGTGCATGTGTGTGTGTGTGTGTGTGTGCATTTCCCTCTTTTCCTCTCTCTCTCTCTCTCCTTCCCATCTGACTGAACCCTCAGACTGCTATTCCTTGTAATCTGCATCACTTGATCGAGAGGCACAAACGATACTGAACACAGCAAGGTGTCTATATAATCATTAACTCTCTCGCCCTCTGGATAGGACAAATGATATACAAGCCTAAACTCGCCAGGGGTCTTCTTTGGGACTGTGTCCTGGGGGAATCTTCTCCTATGAGTTAATGGAGTATTCCTAAATGGGCTGACTGCTTTCCTTCTGTGTGCCAGTTCTTTCCCAACTTTCCTTTCACAACCTCTGGCATGAAAAGCAAAGATATCACATTCATAGCATGTACTTTTTTTTCAAGACTCATGCAAGGAATAGCAAACCCATTAACAAACCCTTTGAATAGAAAAATCTGCTGTAACATGATCTGCAGTAGGCAAACATTTAACCACAACAGTGTTTAGATTATCCTTGCCAGGATGGAATAAGCGCCTTTTAATTCTCTGTTGAACAATCGTTGACTTCTCTTTCTCTCTCTCTCTCTTTTTTGTTTTATTTTTACTGTGTTGGCCTATTTCTGGTAGTTTCCCCCACAACATTGTGGGTTTCACTTGTTTTGACTGCACAGCTGCCTTCCCATCTGAACTGACTTTTGCTTGCTCGACTTCTAGCCTGTAATGTTTACAGTTTTTGAGGCTGATATTAGGAGGAGAATCTGACAAGTCCATGGGTAAAATGGAAAGGGCACCTGAGGGGGAATTTGGAGCTGTTCCTAGCCTGCTACCTGCTTTGTTACCTAGGATGAATTATAGTGCCCTGGTGGTCATTGTTCCCTCTCTGTAAAATGATTACTGTGATATTTAAATTCTGGTTGTAAGGAGCTTTGAGATGAGCAGCTGTAAACACTGTCTAAATGCTGTTAAAATTCAGCGGGCCTCTTTGGCTCCCTGACTAGCCTAAGCTGTTTAGACCAAGGCTCTACAACTGTTACAGCATGTTGTTGTGTCCCGTCACCCTGAAGAATGCTCCCCATCATTCCAGGGCTACTCTCTCAAGAGCACCAAGTGAAACACTTGAAGCGTGTCTATAGAAAGTGGTGCTGCTGCCCTGCCATCGCCATTTCAGTTACGTTCCCTTTTTTGTTCTCCTTTTTGTCTCAAAGTCCTGTTTGGAAGGTTTGGGATGGAATACATCTTACCAGCATTCCATGCCGGGTATCTTCCTTTGCTAAGGCTGTCAGGTGTACATTTAATAAGGATGGGAGAACCCCTAAATGTCATTTTGACACTCATAAACTCTGTTTGAGCTAAGACACTGTGTATTGTGTTTGGGTTTGGAGAAAACAGTGTTTTGGCAATCAAGCAGGAAAACAGTGCATTTATTTCTTGTTCATGATCATGAAATATGCCTTCTTTCCCCATCACTGGAATGTTTCCGGCCCTCAATAATGTTCATCCTCTCTCTTTTCTCTACATACCCTATCTGTTTCTTGCTGCTTTTTGGTTTTTCTTCACCACCTTATCCAGAATTTATGTATTGCTTCCTTGCTTTGTGTTTGCTTGCTTGCTTGTTTTTTGTCACTGGTACAGATACAGAGTTTTCAGGTATTGCTTTAGCTTGTTTTACAATTCTATTTTCCCTGTTATTCCTTTTGTATTGTTTCAGTGCTTTCCTTTTATTTTGTTTCTCATTATTCTTCCTTTTCTCATCAATTTTATCTGCCACTTTTTTCCCTCTTTGCATATTTTCTCCTCTGGTGATCCCATCTTCTTCCCCAGAATAACCAACCTCTTCCTTTTATTTTTGTCTACCTTTCATTCTCTTGATTACTCTTTCCAAAGGTTGATGAATCTAGCTTGCTCTTGAAATATTTAAATATTTAATAACAGGATGACAGCTATTCCCAAGACACTTGTGTCAGCGGACAGACAAGAACCCCCTACCCTTCCAGTCTCCCAGCAGGCCTTTTATGCACTAACATATACCCGGGAAACAGGATTGCTGAGGGGAAGGAAAGGTTGCAGTTGAAATTAAGTCCCCTTGAGCCATCTCTAATTCCTAGTTGGCCGAATGAAAATATTCAGATATGTAATTCCTTCAGCGCCTTTGTTGCAGGTGATAGTAGAGGCTCTTCCTTTGTGCCTGAGTGCCTCTTTTCTCTTCATGACTGATCTGGCCCTGTTACTAGCACACATGAGAGAGAGCTGGGGTTATGCTGTGCTTTGTTCCCTTGAACTTTTTGACCTCACATAGTAATGGACATAGCAGGGACATCTCCGAAAGTGACGAAAGTGACCTCCCCAACCTCTGTCTGACAAGACCCCCAAACTTTCTCCTAGGGAGCAACTGGCCCTCTTTCTGTGCTGCGCACCTTCCTGCTCTAAACGTTGAATGGAGCGTTGGCATCTTTCTTTAACAATCCTGTGTTGCTTCTTCATTAAATTGATACCAGTAGAATTGCAACCTTTCCTGTCTTGTAGCATTTATTCCCATTTTCCCTTCTTTTGTGGAGTAGTTTGTCGTATATTGTTTCTTATATTCAATGGGCTGATCCAGAGAATACATGGTAGAGAAAAATAGACATTTGGACTTTTGTCTTAGGCAGTTTTGTTTCCTTTTCCCATCAGCAGATTTTTTTTCCTATGTAGTTCATGTAATCCCCTGAGTTGTTTGAAGCCTCCGTTAATAATCTCACTGGTATTTCTCCACACTTACAGCTGTATTTCTTCTATTCTTTTGTTTTCCCATAGCTGGTGACAGGAGAGGGATGGATAATTTCAAGATATGCCCATCACTAACTCACAGCTCAACCCAACTGATGAAAGGTCCCCTTTAAACTAACTGCCAGACAAGTCTTTCTCTTCAGCCCAGGACAGGAGGGATGCCTAGGAGTCGTATCTAAGATAGTAAAGCATGTCAAAATGGCAGCTGCTGAGGGAAGGCAAACTCCTTTTCTCCAGAATTATTTCCATATCTCTAGTTGCATGTTTATGTAGTTCTGTATCACCAGTACTCCTGCCCCCCTTTTCTGGACCTGTGTCTATCCTCCTTTCTTAATTTTTTCATTACTTCACCTTTGCAAATTATACTAAGCACAGACCTTACCAAGGTTCCTATCTGAAGAAATCCATTCACCCTTTCCTCCTCATTTCATTTTCCTTTTCGTCAGAGACAACTTTTTGTATGTGCTATTTGTAAAATGACTGACTTTTAAATGCCTTTCCCTGCTCTCCAAAAAACCCCCAGACCCCATGCAGACAAACCCAACAACCACGTACATTAATCTAAGGAGAAAATGCATAATAGATTCTCTGAATCCTTTGAAGAGATAAGTAGTCTCGTCTTCTAGCATGTTTTAGCCCTTGAAGACAGGGAGTAGGAAAAGCATTCAAAACTTTGGGATTTTCTCAAACTGCCTACTCCAAAATGAAACAAACATTTCAGAAGCCAAGCTTCGGCTGCACATTCATGGTTGGAACCAGAACCAGGTGTGGCAAAGCAGCATTTGCAATAAGCGTTCACTGTCTGCTGGTGTGTTAAACTACTTCAGCCCCACATTCTGTTCTGTTGCTTCAGCTAATGATTCTTGCCTGACTCCTTTAATTGGAAGGTGGAAGTCCCCTCCTGTACACCCCACACAACATGTCAAGTTAAACACAAGTCACCTCCATTAGTGCCAGTGGGTGGGGGGAAGCACAAAGGAAAAATATAACAACAATTCTGCTCAAGCCTTTGAAGTGTTAGACGATCAATCTGTCTGCTTGAGTCTGATTCTGAATCCCTCTTTAAAATGCATCAAATGTTTGAGCCTGAAGTTCCGTCCTGACAGCATCTGTGAGTCTCTGTGGAGACATCTGCTCCACAGTTTCACAGACGCTCTCTGTGTTCACATGAGAAGGGTTTGATCCAAAGGCCTAGCCGGAGTGAGACTGTGCGGAGTTGTAACTAGACAGACAGTTTTAGCAGGGTCCTGTGGAGTCTCAGTAGCGAAGACCCTGTGGAGCTGGAGTACGTGTTCTGTAGCAAGGGCCAGAGGTTTTTATTCTGCCTTTCAACTAGACTGTTCTCCACCAAAACCAAAATAGCTACAGGGACATTTGTTGGGGAGAGGGGAAGCAGAGTGCCATAGCTTCTTGGATGCTTTTAATGGCAAAGTTATACACCATATCAGCAATAATGATTAAAATGAAACTCCAAGTGTTTATTATTGGAGAGCTAGGAGCATTTGGGTTTTCTCAAAGTAAGTAAGGCAAATAATTCTGAAGGGTTAGAAAAACGGCTTTCCTACTGCTGTGGCTGTGTGGTTACTACACTGTACTTGGCTGTTATCTCACAATTAATGTGAGAAGTAAACCAGAATTGCTCTTTCATCTTGTTCAAACATACATACACCATAGACTTCAGTACTGAAGAGTCAGGAATTGCCTTTTACCATGCTGTATGTATGTAGCACCCTTAAAAGAGGGACTCTACAGGGTTCATGTTATGACTTATCACCATATAGATTTTCCAATAGCTTTCCTGGACAGTCTGCAGTGTCAGTAGCTTTTCCATCACAATGGTCCCAGAGACCATTTTAGGCAAGTAGTACTCTGTAGCTGTGGGTTTTAGCAACAGCTTCAGTAATTGTGCTGTTTTCACAAATACCAGCAGCACATTAAAAATAGGCTGGGGCCACCTTTATGGGTTATGAAATAATCTGAATTCACTCCTTGTGAAATTAAATCTGGAGTAGTTCAGACCTATGGGTGGAACTGTAAGAAGTCTTCTGAGATGGCAGCTTGCTTTATAGGGCAGCCTTCTATTTACTGCATCATACAGCAAGATAATAATTTGCTGATCTGTCATTAGTGCCATCATTTTTTAAAAATCCTCTTGTGTGTTTTCTTTGCTTTAGGAATCATGGCTCACAAATCTGACAAACCAGCAGCATTATACTATAACAGTAAACAAGATGCAACTCTTTACTGATCATGTATTTGAAAGAATATTTGTTGACCAAAGTCATAACTCCTTTATCCTTTCATTTTATCATGCATTACAATCTGAAGTCACTTGGAGAATTGATGAATTATTTCTTCATTTGTTGCTTACTCAATAGGAAGCAAATTCAGAAAAATCATTTTTCTTCCTATTTTTCACTGGTAGCCAGAGCTGTAACCTAAATGAGGTGGGACATTTTGTAGACTCCTCTTCTTCTGTCTACACCTGCAAATCACTGTCTAGTCTCTGCTAGTCTCAGAAAAGGTGGGGCGTGCAGAGGAGGTGTCCTCTAAAATTAGGATCAGGGGAAACAGCAATAAAAAGCAAATAATTGCAATCTGTGGAAGGAATAGGTCTCAAAAATTTGGGAGAGTTTTCTTTTTAAAATGCCTTTAGTTTTCCCTCAGTTCCTGCAGCAGAGTTGTACGTACTGCTGCCCAGCATTTGGTCTTATGCAGCCCGCATCCAAACTTTTCACCACGCAGCAATGGCTCCTTCCTCTTTCTTTTGTGCACTACACAGGAAAATAGCTGGTGGATGTCTTTAAACTCATGGCTCATGAAATACTCAAAATGATGTCTTAAGCTGGTATTTTCCATAACCTGTTCCTACTTAGCTTGGAACACCACAAACACATTGAGGCAATCAGCTATCAGTGAACACTGACATATAAAGCAGAAGTCTTCCTCAGCCTCTAGCACAGCAACACAAAGCATAGTATTTGAATGGAAAATGCAATCCTTTTGGTAATGTTAATTTGGAAGCTACAAGTCTTAAGTAAGGGTGCTTCGTCTTCATGAAGATGCCCTGCCCTTGGGTACTGCTGCAGCATCAGTCACTTCTGCCATAGCCGTTCTCCTCCCCCAAACAGCTACAAATCACAAACAAAAGCAACATTTTTTTAAACCCTAATTTCCTTTGAGACTTACTGTTCACAGATCCTAGCAGAAGTTTTGGCACATCCTGAGCCCCAGTCAGGATGACTGGAGTCAAGCAGATTGCAGGTTTGAAGGGATACATTGCCTCCTCCAAAAGGCACACCACTGGGAGGGCCAGAAGCCTTCAGCCTGCTGCCAAAGCCAGGGCTACACGAGCCACTCGAACCGCCATTCTTCTGGTTAACACAGACAGCAGATTTTCATTTTATTTTCTTTTTTTTTTTCCTGACACACACAAATGTCTACTTACTCCATTTGGGAGATGGATATAATCCGTAAAACTCAGTGCACATAAGCCAGATGGCAGATCTGAGTAAGTTGTGACCAAAAACTTTTGAACTTTAGCCCAGTTCCACACCAGTGGAAGATGTGTCCCCAGTGAATCTGGTATCTGTGCTCATTCAGCATAGCTAAGAAGGGCACAAATAAGTCCTGTGCAAATAATTATGTTGGATCAGTTTATGCCTAACATTTATATATACCCGCCTAATTGAATTGAGTGTCTAATCCCAGGGTTCATTATCTATTTCCCTATCTAAGTTTTTTTTTCCTATTTATGTTCAGCACCCAGCTGTCCCCTCCTCCAAATGGTCAACCATTGCCCCATAAAAGACTTCACATCAGCCTCCCAAACCTGTATCATGGTGCAGCAATTTTCTCAGTGAGGGGGCACTGGGAGCTGGGCCTGTTCCTGACACTGGATGAAAGTAGTTAGGAGAAAAACTGCATGAAAGTCTGAAAGTTGGAGTGTTACGACCCACCCCAGAAGACAAGGGAAACCCAGGTTCTTGTCAATAGATCCCTTGGGACTTGGGACTGATTAGAGTGAAATGACACTGAATGATAGCTGTTTGTAAATATATATTTGTAGGGTTTATTTTAGAACAGTTTGGTCGCAATACAAAGAAGGTTTTGGTTATTATTATCTACAGTAATATGGCAATATGAAAGCATAAAAATATTACTTAAGAAAATGTATACAAAAAAAGAAGGAAAGAAAGAAAGAAAGAAGGAAGGGAGGAAGAAAGGAAGGAAAGAAAGAAAGAAAGAGAAAGAAAGGCAAGGCAGAAGACAAGAAAGGCAAGAGAGAAAGAAAAGAGAGAAAGGATAATAGTGGAAATGTAGCACCTCCTGTGGATGCAGTGACAAGGCTTGATTGTTGCAGTTTAGATGTCCATGGGTTGCAGTGATGGTCTTGGTTTGTTGGGATTGGGGTAAGCCCATGAAACACAATGTCCAATGAAGCTTAGGTGGGAACCCCCAGGTACCTCCCCTGGCCAGGTCGGGGCAGATTTTAATCCTCTGGTGGAAGGCCTCAGAAATGTGTCGGGATGCTTTGGGGGTCTTTGGTGGTTTATGACATCTTCCAAGACATGACCGCTGCCTCTGATGTCAGCACAGTTGAGCCAGTCATGCCCCATCAGACCTTCCCTGGGGGTAAGAGGGGGAGCTGTGTAAGGGAGGACAATTACCATAATAAAAAGCACCATCCCACCTTGCAGGATTTGCCTCTATCAGCCTCAAAACCTGGCTTGTAGCCTCCTTTTCTGTCCTGTGCAAATCACCATGACACACCCAAAAACTCACATACTGCCCCTCAGGGGGTGCAGACCTGGTCTCAGCAAAGCACCCTGGCACCCCCACAAACGGGAAATTGTTTTGAGTCATTAACCAAGAATAGTCCAGTGTCTCACACCGAGCACGTTGTTCTGAAAGCCCTCCTTGACAGTTCTGCTAGAGAGAGTTTAGCGTGATACTCAATCAGGACATGGCATCACTGCCTTTTGTAGTAACCAGAATAAAGCAATGAAAAGATCAGTTAAAATGCTTACTGGAAGTTATTGATAGAAAAATTCTTTCTGCACGAAAGATTATAAACAGAGCTTTATCTGAGGATGGATTTGTTTTAATTTGGCATTGATGTATTTGATACCTGGTAGGATCAAAGAAAACGGAATCAAAGAGTGAAATACAAGCAGAACTGCTTCTCTGAATATTGGCCTCTTTTATAGATACAAAATCTCAGAACTAGAGTGCTCAAATTTATTTGTACTGATGTTTGTTTAAAGATCAATATTAAATAAATTGGTCTGGAAGCTATAGTCATAAAGCAGCTGTCGGACTAATGTAATCCCACAATGCTATTTTGTCTACTGCATGAAACCTGGTTAGCTGTGTACTTGTAATAACATGTGGATATCTAGTGAAAAAGAAAATAGCTGAACTGGATTTGGTGCACTTGGATTAACTACATACATATCCATTTATTTGAAATTTCAGCTCGCTGACCAGATTATAAATCAAGCCTAACTTTCAGATTTTCATGGTAAATTCCAACTTGAATTTAAATAGTTGCAGAAATAATTTTATGCCATCCACGTTGAAAGCAGTGAGGGGAGATATAATTGTAAATCTGCCTGTTTTGGCTTTGGAAGTGTAATAAATCTCCTGTGTCTAAATACATACAATTTATGTGTTTGATAGTAAACACAGGTTTCTTCGCGGCCATTCTTCTGTGTTTCTGTTGACAATTTGCAGGGATTTTCTCTGTGATTTCCCTCAATGAAAACAAGAAGAAAGGAAATATTTCAAAATCTAGGGCTGCTTTGCATTATGAGAGTCACATGAAGGACCTCTGACAAGTCTAAGATGTGTTTGAGAGGCTGTCAAAAATGCTCTGAGCCAAAAATGAGATTTGTTTGTACAATGTAAACCAGTTTATCTAGAGGTCCAAGGGACACCTGAAAGCTTTGGATAAGCAGTTTTGGATGAATTCAGTAGCTGTTTTAGAAGAGCCTGCCCTTCAGGTTCCCCTCACTGGTCAGGGTTGAAGAGGCCTCATTGCCATGGTGAAATTTTGGAAGCCTGTAACATGATCCCAGCTTTGCACAAAAGCTCCCCAGATCCCAGTGCACTGAGTTTCAGATGTCAGTTAGGGACAAGCTCCCCAAATTCTTGTCCCATTTAGGACCCACGTGTCCCAGTACAGCAAAGTCTTCTACACTAGAAAACCAGCATCAGCCTTGTCCCCCACTAGTGATGCACAGAGGTGGGGGGAGGACATCTGCCTTTTCTCTAGAGCCCATGCTTTTCCAGTCCATCCACCTTTCCTATGTGGCTTTAATGACATTTTCATGAGTCGAGCTGAACAGCTGAAACTGTAAGTAATGTGCCTTCTCAAATGTGTATTCAAGGGGGAGTTTCTGGTATCCTGAAAGTTTCAACACCCCTATCTAAGTCACATCGGGAGTGTATGGATGTGTCATCTCCGTGCTGACAAGTGAATGACTTGTGTGTCAGGATCACAATATTTGCCTCCCATACCACAGCGTTGGCTGTATTTATACAGTCTAATCCAGCTTTAAGAGGACTATAGACACTTTTGTGCATACACATATTAGAATTCAATGGAGTGAATGTCCATAGGTGTAAAAAAGGAAGTTTTTTTGGAGACACACCCTGAGGCATATTTGCAATCTGAAGAGCCATTTGTATTTAATTGTAAAAGAAGATGTGGTATGAATAAAATTATTTTTCAGCAACAGTAGCATATTTAAATATTCCTGCCTCCTGAAGGAAGCTTTACAGTAATTCCCACTGGCCAGGAGACCATTGCTCATAGTTTCTGGGGATGCTGACCAACCCATCTTTACTGGGTTTTTCAGCTATACTAGTGATTGACTCTGTCTTCTAGGGACAATCACTTAATTGCTGTGAAATGCAGCTGGTCACAACATTAAAATGGGGACAGTGATACTTTTTGTTGGTATGTAAAGCGTTTGGGGAATTCTGTGTGAATATGACTTTTGCGGATTGTTTTGTGTGATCACGATGAAAAATACTGCTGCACTGAAAATATGACAAGAGGGCAGAGTATCCAGGCATGTCTGTGGGGGAAAACATGCATAAAGAAGAGCCCCAGATGACAGTACAGCCACCTGCAGCCCTGTATCAGGCATGCTTTGAAACAGCAGAATCCTGTCACTGTTGCAAACCACATCGTGATTTGCAGATGTCCAGCTGGATTCTGCAATTTATATATTGTTTACATGGCAGTGCCTACATATCTGTAACCATGTATCTACAGATAGCAGAACATTTTGTTTCTTGCCTTTTTTAGAGATTAATTGTAGTGCAATACAGATGGGACATTACCCCAGTGCATTTGTCCCCCTTGGAAATTCAGGAAGGATGCTGGGTTTGTAGCCTGGGTCATAATCAGGAAAGGACTTAACAAGGTGAGTAGGGGAAAATGGAGGTAGAGGAGACAATCTTTCCTTTTCATGAAATCAATTCTCTAATGTAGTTTAACTGCAGGTTTTGCAGCAAGTAGCAAAATCCATTTTCCAACTATTTAGGACTTTTAGTCCCTAGAAGCCTCAACCATGGAAATGAGGGAACCTGTTTACTAACATCGTGTGCTGCCACTCTGGCATGTTTTAAACGCCGTGAAATGAGAATACATAGGCTATGAATTTGTAGATATATGATGGCATACTATATGTATAGTTCCAGTTTTTGTAACAAAGACATAAAACTTAAAGCAGAAATGTGGCTGATTGTGCTGAATTATTAGTCCAAGATAGATTCATCAAATCTCCCAGCTGTATAAGACAGGGCTTACTAATGAAGTTCCCTATCAAAAAGAAAAGCCTAATTTTGATTTGGCTTAGGTAATGAACTTCTTTTTCCTGGTGTGATTATCTGCATGGGGTGGCTAAAAGAGTAGCAAGAGAGAGTGCGCTCACAGAAGCATTATGCAAAATGTCTTTTGTCTCTTTTTGCTGGGATATATTAAATTTTCAATGTAGTCTATGTAATATAAAATTATGATAATGACTTTTGGCCCACTGTGAAGGCAGCTTGCTGGTCCTGAGCATGTGTGTCTGGCTTGAGCACTAGGATACACTGTGGGAGTTGCCTTTTCTATTAACAAACCTCTAGATACCTAATGATGAATTTTCTTTCACCAAATGTTCTCCTTTTGTCTAAAATACAAGCATTTTCTAAATTGCTTTTGAGAAAAACAAGAGAGGCAGAGAGGTCTATGGCACTGACGAGGGATATTGAAACAAAGCAAGGAATACAGTTAGCATCATTCTTGTAATTATAAACCAACCAAAAGCCTGTTTCATGTAATAGTGAAAATATTTACTACCTTATTGAAATAAATGATGGCATTGCATTAGCAAAGGAACAAATCACGCAATTTGCTCATAAAATGTCACTGCAAGTTCAGCAGCATGAAACTTGACAGTCAAATTTATTGCAGGTAATTGTATCAACTTTCACTACCCATAGTCTCTTCAGTAATTGTTAAATCTTTCTCCTCTTCCACCCTTCTTTTCCACTCTTCATCAAAAAAAGGCCAAACAATGAAAAAAGACTCATAGGTGTTGTAGTTTCATTATAATTTATTAAACAAGATGTAAAATAAAAAATGAATATATTTTTAAAAGGAGGAGCGTTTTGTAGCTGAGTATAGTTCATAGCTATCTTGCAAGATCCTTTTCTATGTGAAAAAAAATATTAACAGTTTGACATACAATTTCTGTGTTTTTCTACATTTCTCTGGTTTTTCCTTATGGTTGAAGACACTGGGACAAAACTCAGGAGTCCACATTGAGCCGTGCTTCCTACACAAAACTATGGTCGTCCCTGTGTGATATCACTCTAACATTGTTATCATAGTGTCATACTCACTGGATTAAAATTTCAAGGAAGGAATGAGCTGCAGCAGTCCATTCACTGACTGGACCGTTTTCAGTCTGTTCCCAATAGCAAGAAAAGAAATGTAATGAAACACATATGGAAAAGAGAGGTCTGGTGCTGCCACCCAAACGTCCTTGGCTGTGCACAGAGGAGGAGGCTTCGGCGCATCTCCCCACAGAGCAGAGCTGCGGGATCTGGCCCATATTGTTCAGGCCTGTCATAGTATTAAGGCGATTATTTTTCAAGGTTTCCCAGGAGAGCTGAGCTGCCCCCCGAGGCAGCTCCAGCCGGTAGCTTTCTGTGGCATGTGTCAGGGAAAGGGCAGTGCTGCGGGTATTTACATACCTGATGATCACAACAGAATTATCTCTGCTGTCTGGCCGTTTGCATGGACTTGATTTTAATTTGGTAAAACAGGTTAGTTACCAAGAAACCTCTTAGTTTTGCAGAATAATTAGGATTACTTTATATCAAAATCGTGGGGAAAAAAGATGAAGTAGAATATGGTGGAATAATAAAAATAAAAGCCTCATTTTTAATTTTCTGGTACTACAGAGAGCCAACATAACCTTTAGCAGATTAAGAGCAAATCTCTCCAGAAATGGAATCAAACCTCCTTGCCTTCTTCTCTTCTTCTAAGTAAAGAGTGTATTGTAGGTTCTGCAATGCATAAAAGCTCTGTGAATATCTGAGAACACATTAGTAGGTCTTAAGGTTGGGAATGTGTGCAATTAATTAATTAAATTATTATACAATATAGCTTGTAGCAGTATAAGCCTGTGCTCCTTTGACCCTCCTCTCTCCTTAGCCCTTATTGCTTTGAATGAAGACATATAGGAATGAAGGCTGTCTCTTGCTGGCATTAGTTATGGGTTTCCCAGTGATACACATAATCAGACTCTTTTTCCTACATCTGTAAATGTCCTAGCAATCAGCAGTACAGAAAACCTCTCAGTGTCTGGCATTTCTTTGTAGCTGCCAGTAATCTCTGACTGTAATCTTTATTAAATCAGTCCTTTAGTTCCTGTGAAAACCATTTCCTTACTATGTATAGCTATTTAGATTTCATTTAAAAATAAATAATAAAACCTTCTGAGACATATGGCATTATACCACAGGTGTCATGCCCTCCGAGGCCGCCTTGTGCATAGCAATGGCTGCGGATCGATGAGAGAGCTCGAAGGCTCTAAGAAATGAGTCTGCTGAAAGTTCGAAAGGTGGAAGTCTCCAGTATGTAATGAGGTTATGTCTGTGTAGTGCTCGCTTTCCTACCAGTCGGGAGGCGTCGTACTGCTCTGCTCGTGTGGCCAAAAAAATATTGTTCTTTTGGTTGCTACCCAAGCTTCCATATGTTACCACTTTCTGTTTTTTCTTAGATGCAGCACTTAGGTAAATGCTGAATGGATCAAACTACATGAGGTTATGTTCAAATGGCAGAAAAAACAACTCTTGGCAGCCACATTCTGTGTTTTTATCCTTAATTCTTCATCTGTGTTTTATCAGCTGAAGCAGACAGCAGCAGATGCACAGAAACTTCTCTGTGTAAGAACTTTAGAAAAGTAAAACTGGTCATTTTAAAAGCAAATGGCTGTGCTGCATTTGGAGCACCCTGGAAATGGCAAAGTTATTGTTTAAAATGTCTTTATCTGGTGGTGTCTTATTTATAGCAGAAATTGTGAATTCAGCCTGATTATTTTCTAACCTCATGAACACCTTTTGGTGTTCAAAGAAGCCCCTTTTTCCTTCTTTTTTTTCTTTCTTTCCTTCACTTCTTGATCAGTTTATTTTATTATGAGATTGACTTGGTAGTTTAAGACCTTTCTTATTGCTTGGTCTCAGATGGTTGCACAGCAAATGTATCCATTTCACATGCTTCTTCATATAGAAGTGATTAGATCTATTTTGCCTTATCAGAATGCAGAGCTTTGAGTCATTCTTGGTGTTTATTTGTGTAAGGAGATTTCATAGTAGAGTGGGGGCTTTTGTCCCATTCACTTTTGGTATATGTGCTCACCAAACAGATTTCTGGGGGTTTTGCTTCTGAGTGGGATATTTTGCTGGAGATTCAAGTCCACAGAGCTCTGTTCAAATCCTCTGGCAGTGGCACCACTGTATTTGTATTAATGTATCTCCTGTTCTTGCAAGTAAATGGTTGGCATTCTGTTTTGTTGGTCTGCCAGCCAAACTATGAAGTGGTAATTGAGTCTGGTTTAAAGTGGAATGCTTTAGACAGTGCTTTAATTGTACTCGAGCCAATTCCATAAATATACACTCTAGTATTAAGTTATTTTCTACTATAAGCACTTACTCAGAATCCATTTGTATTGTGTTTAGTAAGTTTGTTTCACGTCTTTAAAAGAAAAAATATTCTGAAACACCTTCCTCCCTCTTGCATGCTTTTAAATTACAAGGCAGGTGCACGTTTTCAAAAGTGATCTCGTTGTTCTTGTCAAAATGGTCTTGTCCCTCTCTGTTCCCTTTATCCATATGTGGCAAACGTCGCATCTATTATCACACCCAGTTTTATGCATCTTCCAGATGATTTAACTGAACTGATGCTATGGAGGATATGCTGACTGGCACTTTTCCCATGCCTAATGTGTTAACAAAAGCCAATAGTGTCAGTTTTAACAGTTTTAGTTAAATTCCCATGATGCTCTTAACAAACGTTGAAACCTCTGCCATGTCTTACCCTGACAGATTCCCTGCCGTCATTGCACACTTAAAATAAATGTCATCCCCAATCAAAAAGTTCACATTTTTTCTGACAATATAATTTCTTACTTTGTTCCTGTTTTATCCCTTTCTTCGGCACAATAATCCAAAGATGCATATGTTATTTCTTTAAAGTGTTTTGTGCCATCTTTTGTTGTTAGAGCTGAAGCCACAGCAGCAAGTGATGGAAATAGCCCCTTCATTTGACTCAGTGCAAGAGGAAGTTTTCATAGCGGGATATGAATTGTGCCTCCCAGGGCTTAGTGACAGTAACCCAACACATCTGGAGGGGTGCTCAGTGGCAGTGTGTACCCACCACGAGTGTAACGTGGGGTGAGCCATTAGTAGCGAACTCCACGTGCTTGGAGAGATGCTTGTCGGGCAAATACCACCCTTTCTTTTCTACTACTTGTTTCTCCACCTCTTCTCTTTCAAAGACAGTTTTTGCAGTGGGTAGAGGAGAGAGAACCCTACAGAATGCATTCTAGCCTCTATAGGTTACCCTTGGCTATATACTAGAGCTTTGAATTGGCTGGAATATTCTACCTGCGAGCACACGTATTTATGCAAAGAGAAGCCCCTTTGTGAGCAGCAGCAGCGTCTCTTTGATCTAACCTGTGCAAGCCATTATGGCGAGATAGCAGGCAGAGTTTTTTTAATTATTGCATTATAGGTACAATTGGCACCTCTCTCTTTTCCTCCCTCCCTCCCTCTCGCAGTGTCTGTCGCGCGCTCAGAGACAGAGCGAGGTGGCTTTCACAGCAGCTGGTTAATTTCCCTGGCTTCACACTACTGTTTAATGATCCGTTTCTCCTGTGCCACCTCTCTCATCTACTGAAAGATAGGTACAAATTGTACCTATAAAAATTATAATACAACCCTGGATTATCTTTGTTTTTCAAATTGTGATCATCCGAACTGAGGTTTAATATTCTTTCCTTTCACAGTTCTTTAGAAATGGCCAAGAATAAATCACTCCATCCGGCATGAAGCATTTTGGTGTAAAGATTTTACATTTGGGGCATTTGGCAGCCTTTCACATGGTTGGTTGTTTTTGAAGGTGGAAGATAAATCCCATGGAGGTATCATCCAAACAACCGTATGGCCACTAAGCCAGCCTGCAAACCATTGCAAATGGCCAGATATGCTGGCAGGTCTGGCTATCGGGCTGCATCTGTCTCTGGGCGCCTCAGAAGACCTTGTAGCACTTGGTTCTGCTTGAAAGAGATGGGTAACAAATCTCTGTGCAGGAATGACACAGAAAGAGTTAATCCTTCCTGGGGACGGAGGGATCAGCTTCTTAAAGTCCTTCCCAGGGTTCTGATCCTATCAGTGGTGGGTAATAGGAAGGGGAAATTGTCACCCATGCTCTCTTATCTCTGGGAGTGGCCCAGATCAGGAATTACATAATTTAGTAGAGGACCAGGGGGAAGTTTATACCAATACTCACCCTTTGTTATGTCTGTTCCAGGGCTAAGCTCCCCTCCTAGGAAATGCCAATCCCTTGGTTTTGAAGAGTGCTCCAAAATATGTTTAACATTTCTTAGAGAATGGGAGCATTTGTGATTTTTGTGAATTTATTTCTTTATCTTTTTTTTAACCAAACTCTTAACTGGAGGAGATCAGGACCAAAAAAAATCTGGTTTGACACAAAAGCAGAATAAATGTTAGGACCATGTTAAGGGTATGTCCAAAATAAATAATCTCTAGGGAAAAGAAATCATCAACCCCGAACAAAAAGAAAACAGAGGAGAGTCAGTGCAGTTAAAGAAAGGTTGCGCATTTGAAACTGCAGATTTTAATTCAGCAGGAAGCCTTCTCTTGAGTATTATGACAGAGTTTAAAGGGACCTCCATAATGATTGATATTCAGTAGATTTTCATGTGTTTTCAAAGTTTCTTTCTTTAAGGAAAGCCATTCACAAGCCTGATTAGTAAGCAGAGAGCAACCCTTCTTAAAAGCTGTGCTAGGAAGCTGGGGAATTCACGTAATTTAGAGAAACGTGTTGGACGGAGGGATTTGGAAGTGAAGGTATACTCTCTTCCTAGGAGTAATGTACTAGAGAATCCTCATTCTGAGGCACTCTATTTTCTATAAAAATACTGGATCACAGTTTGGTGAATTTAGGCACTGGGTTTGAAGCCCCATTCTAGCTAGTGGGTTTCAGTCCATTTCTAAATGCCACAATTGCAAACAAAGCAAATGGAGAAGTAATTTCAGGCACATAACCAAGAAGCATTTTAGGAGGAAGTGAAACTGGGTTTGGGTGTAACAGCCATCACAGTCGACAGAAGGCAAGACAGACTACGGATAGTGGAGAAAGAAGTTGAAAGGGAGCCAGAACCAACGCCATCAGCAGTAAAGCCACTGATGGTGGGAACCAATTTCACTGAGTTTGTTATCCCATTGTGGGTTTCGTACTTGTCCTTCTCAGTTTCCTAGGGAAGATCTCACATTGATGACTCCTCCCACTCCCATCTTCTTTTTGCATTGTAAGGGTAAGACAACACCAGATACAACTTATCCCTAGTGACCTTATCTCTCAAGGTGCCCTACTCTGCATCCTCCTGCCATGAAAGCCAAGAACATTCTAGTTCTTCCATTTCCCTGACAGTCCCACCACAATACATATTCCTGATTTCCCCTTTCAGAGCACAGTACAAATAGAGGAGGTCATACCTGCCCTACTAATCAGTAAAGCAAAAACCAGAAGACACTTTCTAATGAAAGCATTGTAGAGCTAGGAAGACCCTCTGCAATCCAACCACATGAACAATGCAAGGATAAAATTTGTTTGACTGGAACATTTATCAAAGGGTTGAAAATGATAAACACGTACAAAATCCACCTGTAAAAAGTAGTAGCCAGGAAAAAGTGGGAGAATTACTGAATACGTTTTTCACTGTGAATTGTTTCCCAGCTTCTGCTTGAAATTCAGGTTGTTTATAACCAGCAATCCTTTTGGAAATTGCTTTGAAGAAAGCTTAATGATTGGAGATTATCGTAAAGCCAGATTTCCATGAAAACCACTTTAAGTGCTTTTGGCATTCACGGGTGTTCTTTGCTTTGTGACCTTCCACCACAACTAGGTGGTGTTCTGAAGTCAGACATACACTGGAGCTACATCTTTAGCCTTAGATGGCTATTCCAAGAGCACACCAGCCAGTGGGTACTCCGTGGTCTGTCCTACCTTTGCACAGGTATGAATCTTTGGAATAACTCAACTTCCACATGCTGTAGTTCCTCCAAGTCTTGTTAAGACATATTTAAAATGTTTTTATGTTGACCAGCAAATTGCCACAGCCCCAGGTCGGTGTTCAGCAACACTGGGTTCTGTCTTCTGTACCTTCCTGTCTTTTTTGAGCACTACACTTGGGTAAGAATCCTTCTTCACAGTTTCAGCAGGCTTATGACTGCAGCATGTCCGTAGTGTATCTTTTGTCTCTGATAACCATACACATGCTTTCTTGCAGCCACCTCTGAGCATGCAAAGCTTGCTAAGACATATCTAGAGGAGTATCCCAGCTTCTTTATGTCTGCTTAGCATTCTTAACCTCGAGAAAGCCTTTTCTCCTTGGAAAAAGTGATGATTTTCAATGGTGTTTGGAACATGTGGTGGGGATGCTTTAATGAATATAGAAATTAACATAGTGCATGTTTCTTTTTCCAAATGTCAGCAATTTATGGTTATCTATTATCAGTGTAATGGTATTTTCAGTATTCCATCAGTCTAACTCCTCTCATCAGTGTGATAGCATAATTGCATATAGATCCTGCTATACAGACAAAGATGTGGAAGAAGTGAATACTCAGTCAAAGGCACATGGATACAACAGAATGACATTGTGTCAAGGGAAGTTCAGATTGGACATTAGGAAAAGGTTCTTCTCTGAACAGGTGGTCAATCACTGGAACAGGCTCCCCACAGCACCAAGCCTGTCAAGAGTTCAAGGAACATCTGCAGGACACTCTTAGTCATATTATTAATATTAGATAGTCCTGTGAGGAGAGGGGAGCTGGACTTGATCCTTTATGGGTCCCTTCCAACTCAAGATATTCTATGATTCTCTGTTGTCGGTAAACCTGTACAGTACATATATTGTACAAGTTAAACAAAGGTAATTTTCAACCTATTACCTTGACCACAAGAGCAACACATCAGCTCAAGTATGAAGTCCCTGCTTGTAAGGCCACGTACCAACAAAACTTACCACTAAGTTATCTGGAAAATTAACAAATCCTAGCGCCCATAAGGATTTTTATTCAAAATCCTGGCTGAGGTTCATTTTCCCCCTTTTTTTGTTGTTGCTTGCTTTGTTTTTCTGATAAGTGCTCTGTGTTTTTGGTTTTCAAGCAGCAGAAAAGAAAAACATCTCCCTTAGTTTGCTATGACTTTTGTCTGACTAGGTCTAATGCATTGTATCCTGTGAAATCTATTAAAACCCTTCACACTTTTAAAAAGGAACATGGAGTATAGACGCTGTATAGGGAACGCTTTTAACAAGGCTGATATGTATACATATGTACACACACACACATATATATGTGTACATATATGTACATGCACGTATATATTCACTCTGTAGAGCAAATATACATCTGTATATTATTTTTTTTAAGTGGAAAGGGTTTCAATAGATAGATGAATTAAAGAAGTCCCAAGTGATTAAAGAAAATAAAGTATAGATAACATTTTAATACAGAAATGAAAAAATAACCTGTCAGAAATGATCTTTTGGAGTCAGAAGTTGCCTTTGCCTCCAACAACTCTGCCACTCTGCTACAAAACAGGGAGCACACGTTCCCTCCACCTTTCCATCGGCTTTGCAATCAGCCAGGCCCTGTGGGGAGGGAGGGAGGCTCCCTACTGTATCTTCCTTCATCAACATGGCATCTCTCAAGGGGCCTGCACTGAATCTGTTAAGATTAGCTGTGTTCCACATTAGTGACAGGAGCTGCCTGTCTCTCTCAGGAGTACACGGTGGCGTGGTACTGCTTCCTGTTTGAGCAAAATCAAGGCTTTAATTGCAAGGAATTTTTTTTTCATTACTTGTTAATTGATAAATCATGCTTGCAGATCTGTGAAACGAGCCACATTGTGAGCAGTCTTCCAGGTTTCTCTTCCTCCTCCCCTAGAACCAGGACATATCTAATACTAGGAGCAGAGCAGCTGTGGCAGGGAAAAGCCTCCATCCCGCAGGACCCCCATGAACAGCTCTTAAAGTAGGCAGAGTGGGCTTGGGAGCCTGTGTCTTCCTCTGATGTAGGTCCTCAAGTGATAGTGCTTCTGCTTCAGCTGGGAGACTTTGCACCATTCCCCTTTCATCCTGGGGTAACAGCAAAGGCAGGTTTCGCAGCCCTAGTTCCCAGGCTCATTCTCAGCTGCATGGATTTTGAGCAGACCCCAGGTTGCTGTAGCTTGGCACAGGCTTGGCTAGAGACAGCAGCAGAACTGGGAGGTGGAAAGGTGAATTTCAAGTCACCTTCATGCACCTGTGTGGGTGGGTACGTGCAGCTGCGTGCACACAGACACAGCTTCTTTCGTGCATGTTAGCCACAGCTATGGATCAGGCCTTTGATCTAAAATCAACAACAAAAAATGAGTTGGGCATTAAAGTCACTGTCTTCAGGAGGCACATAAAACATGCATTTTTTTAAGATCTCTTTTGTCATTTCTGTCCTTTTATTCTTGCTTCTATTGCGAGTAGCAAGAGGCCACCGTCTTGGGAGGAACAGTAAAAATCCTGAGTATAGTGAAATAATTTAGCTGATAATTCCCCACTGTATAATTTTCTACGCTTCCTGCTAGCTGACCTTGTGGGCTCCTGTCAGGTTGCTAAGGGAAATCCAGCAGGACTCCTGCTCTGCTCTTCTACTTTTAAAAAAGTATTACAGGAAATGGAGGCATGTTTATGTCAGCTTAGTTATGTGTGTATTTGATCAAGTGGCATTCTCTAACCGTTTTCCTTGCCTTTTATTTTCTTTCTTATTTTAAAATTGGGGTGACAGCTCTGTAGAGAGGAGCTGTTGCTAGCTAATCACTTGGCATTTTCAGCATGAGAAGCATCACCAAAAAAGGCAGGGAGCAGGCATGAGTGTGTGCAGGAAAGGTAAAAAGCATAACTGGTGTGTTTGAGGAAACTGGTGCAATTGTGTGCAAGACTGCCTGTGTTTGGTGCCTTTATACAAAGGTAGGGCATTGTCTGCAGTAAACAAGGCTAATAATGAGGGATGGGAGCGTTAAGGTTACTGTTGCCAGGTCATACCACCTTGGTGGTGTGAGCACAGCTGTTAAGACCTCCTGGACATTTGATGACTTGCGCCCAAATGAGTCCTCGCTCCCATTCCGGTTTTCGGCAGACAAATGTTCTTCACAAAAACACATCTGCCGTGGGTGGTGCTTTCATTGACTGTAGCACAGCAGTGAGGACACAGGCTGACTGCACAGAAATAGCTCTAGGTAATACAGAGATAGCTCTGTGCTGTATCTAGGTGGTCTCTCTCAGGACTGGGGAGGTTTGGATGGGAAGCATGGGCAGGAGGCTAGCACTGCTGCTGCCTGTGCTGTGCCTGGTGTGCAGAGAAATTGAAAATGTTGCTCGCCAGGACTATCAATCTGGCACCTTTGACATCCCTCAAAAATAAATGAATCAGTTGGAATGGATTTGGCTCATATTGCAGTTTTTAGTGCCATGATAGCTGTAAAAATAAAACTCCAGAGCTAAGCTGGGCTGTGGTGCCATGATGTGCCCTGGTTTGGAATTTTGCATTCTGAGGTTTGAGTTAGGTTCTTTTTATCCATTAGCATCCTTTAGGTTTTCCAACTTATAATGGCAGAGTAGCCTTTGGACCTGATGCCGGGCCAGAGAAACCAGGCTCATCTGAGGAACCCAGATTGTCCCTGTGGCCTCTAACCATATTACAGGCTCTTCAAGGTTACTCATAAGGTGTTTTGGCATGATAGGCACTGCAAGCAGGTGCAGCCGTTGCCTCCACTGTGATTTTCCCTGACCTAGCAAAGTTTCCCTGTGCAACTCGTACAGGAAATAACAAACCATTGATTGGTGTCTGACTTGTTTGTAGGTAATTGTAGGCCATTGATCTAACCAAGCTGGAGCTGTGGCACTGTAAGCTGTGCAGCCCTCATTACCTCTGACCTGGTGACTGCAGCATCGAGTCATTGGAAAACTCATCCAGAAGAGAATTGTTCCTTAAGTTTTTGTCTGCTGCAGAAAAAGGAAAGGTGAAATGGTCATTTGTAAGTTTTAGTAGGCTGCATGTGATAACTTTGCAGCCTGCTGTATAAAAGCGCACAGTATCCTTGGGACAAACAAGCTTCCTGTATTGTCCTGCTCTTTACAGGGGGAACTGGATCAGCTGGCTTGCATTGTGTCTCACCTATCACAAGCAAAACTCACTCATATTTGTGATCAAATGTCAGGAGGCTGTGGCACAGAGCTGGGAACGTGACATTGCTTTGGATCAGATCCTTTTAAAATTCAGCAATAGTAGCAAATTATGTCTGCAATGGATTAAACACAGGCATTTTTTGATCTACATTCAGTTGCATGCCCCAGAATTTTTATCAATAAGTCTACGATTTATAGGCATTGATTTTGCAAGGCCTTTAACAGGAAAGTAAAAAGGGTCCTCGAGGATCGAACGCGAAAACTATTGCTCTTGCAGAAATCTGGTACTTTATATTAGTGAAGGTGGCAAGTCTTTGATCAAACAGCCTAGAAAATAAGTTGTCACTGAAATTATTTTGGGATGTTTGCTGCTTTTAGTTAATGCGTTCTTTGGGAAAGAAGTAAACCCTTAAAGTAGTCATGTGAGTTCTTTGTCAGTTTGTCTGGTGTGTTCATCCTCTGTATTTCCAGTTTCACAACCATATGCACAGACTAAAGAAGCCCTGTATAAAGCAGAGGCTTTTTTCCCCCTAGTTTCTCTGCTCTTCTGCATTAAGAGTTTTGCAATCAGAGGAGAAAAAAGCATAAAATATGTTTTGAAGGAAAAAAACCTTCATTCATTTCTACTTTTTTTGCCAGCACCTGCATTCATGAATAAAGGAAAATATTGTACCTGCCAGGAAGTATTATACAAGGCACTTTCTTTCATGTCAAATTCCATTATTTTGAACAGGTTGTGTAAGGGCATTCAGCCTGCTGCATTGGGATATGCAGGGTGTGTTTGCGTGGTTTATATTTGTGCCCAATTTTGAATACATTTGATGTTAGCTGTGGATTTTTATGTTTGCTGCAGGATGGTATTATACCACAGATGACAGAAAAGCAGAAATTGCCATGTAAGTCTAGCTGCTGGGCTGTCGATCTCTGAATTCAAAGCACAAGAAGAGCGTATTTGCAAAACTGGTGGTAGATACAGGGCATTCAGACTATTTGGAGCAGGATTTCCAATGACACCAAGTATAGGCAGCCCAATGGACACGGCCTATAACAGAACAGGTGAAGAGGTGAACCCTGCCATCTGACACAGTCTAGATTGGTGACTGCTTCTACTAAAAAAAAATTGCCAGTTTGTTCTGTCTGGTAATGGGCTGGAAGTACCTCTGTGAGAGATGCTGTTTCATATCTACAGAAATGCTACACAAATAGCAATGCACTTTTCTTTTCCTACACACTATTATGTGTATATTTTTCACTGACAGACAGGTGACTGGTTCAGATGGGCATAGACGGTGTAATTTATGCATCCATTTGGCGTATGCATGTTTCCAGATCATGGCATTGTCTCCTCTTCTTGCTAGATAAGTTGAAACATTGACAGGCAGTGTGTTCACTTTTTCCTTTTATTACAGTAATTTATAAGATATTTTAGCTAACAGGAGAACAGCCCAAGGGGGCATTCTCATGTTAATTACCAAATGTGGGCTTGTCAAAATCAAATAGCTTCAGGAATAATGCAAGTAATACTGCATCATTATATTGTTTGGCCCTCAACCCCAATATTAGCTTTCAGAAGAAAGGGGGAAATACCCCTTATTTGATAGGGCTTTTAAATTAAAACCCACCCCCCTGAGTTTGACCCATCAGAGACCGGAAGAAAAATGCATGGGAGAGCATGTATTTTATGACTGAAAGGAGTTCAAATAATGCAGTGAGTTTGTAGTCTTTTTTTAAAAAAAAATCAGCTAAAAACAAAAGAACTGTCACAATGTTGATTGCCATTTTCTGACACTTCTTATACAGCTGAAAGAAGTTGCATTCACTGTAATGTACCATCAGAAAATTCTGCTTCCAACATTGTGGCGTAGGGTTTGCAGCTATTCTCATTTCTCTCTTTGGAACACCCGTGATGGGCCACCCAATATCACTTCCTAGCAGCATCACTGCTCCTACCACACAACGGCACACTCCACAAACCACCCATCCCATTCAGGTGCTCCAAGAGTCTGCCAACAACTGGGACAACAGAGAAGATATGTTCATAAACATATGTACACAGAGACATTGGCACTCATACAAACATTGCAGATACATACTGTCTCATCGCTTCTGAAGCTGTCAGCATGACCAATGGCATTCCAACACCATCATTAACCAACTTTTACACTGCGTCATTGAGGTCTGGTAACATGTACTTGAGGGTTTGAGATGGTCGGTCAATATCTGTGTTTTCTTCCTTACATTGCAATACTGCACAATTCACTTTAAGACACTCTACAGACTATCTCTGCCACTTCAGAAACCAGCAAGGAGAATCTTGTCATGCAATCTGATGATTCCTCAGTTCTGTCAATGTGAGTGAGGTGGGTAAGGGAGAGTTTCTTCCTGCTAGGCTGTTCTGTCACTGTGAAGTTTGACATTACTAATTTTATTTTAGTTAACTGATTTTGTGCTGCTCTCAGGTTTCATGGTTCAAAAGTAGAATAGACTTAACCAAATTTTTAACAAAGCCATATAAACCTTTCCTAGTTCCAGAATGTTAGTCAGAGGCTTGTCCTGCAGACCTACCACATGAACCCCTCTGATTGCCAACCAGCTTCTCATGAAAGCCCATTTCCAAAAGCAATCAGATTCCAGTCCAGTTGAATTCTTTTGGATAACGAACTCTAAATCTACAAATACTTGAACAAAACCTCCATACATTAGTATTTGCGTGGTTGTGCCAGAATAGTGCTGGTGAGTTGAGCATTTCTGACCACAGTTGTCACTTATTCTATGAAGGAAAATACTGTCTCTTATCTCATAACAGATAGGGCTTTAAAACTTAAAACCAACAAGCTGAATTTTACCTAGAAATCAGGAGTCAGACATTGTAGTTCTTCAAGGATTACAGGCTACAGTACCTGCAGTTACTGTGTGGGCCTGCAGTGAAAGCCCCATAGGTGCAAATATCTTACCTCCAAGGGCAAAGGCAGATAGAATCTCGATTAGTTCATATGCTTGTGAAAATATAAGTCTTCCTGCTAAGCAAAAGTGATGAGAAGAGCTCTTAGTAGTCACTATTACCTGAATAGCTAATACTTACAATTATTCTCCAAATAAACATGTTTAGAAGGTAAGCCTTAATAATTGTTTGCCAATGTACTTCCACGTATTTTTTTCATTTTACTTAAAAATGCAGAATTATCATGGTTTATTTGGGTGGAGCTTTAACCTGGCATCTCTGTTCATCAGGACCTATGAGATGCTTAAGTAGAATACTTTTCCCAGTTAAAGTCAGAAAAGATGGAGGTTTAGAGACCTATCTACCCTGGTACCTGAATATGCTGTGATTCATGTTGCTTTTCTTACATGTCTCCTGGTTCTCCCTTTACACCTTGACAACACAGATGACAGAGCAGAATCTTGCAGCGAAGGCCTTTGTCACCTATCAGGTTGTGGGAGGGAATCACCCTGTGAATCCTCCCTCTATAATGTCCCAGAATTGAAGGTAAATGTCAAAGGTGGCAAGTTTTGGAGCCAAACTCCCTCTCCTCAGTCATTTTTAGATCATTGATATCTTACATTGACAGAGCAGTTATTGTCTATGTAGGAAACACTTGGATTTGACTCTCAGGTTTTATTGTGTGCATCTTGTCACTTCCAGAAATTCGGGAAACATCACAGGCTGAAATTCAAGAAGAAAAGACTCATTATTCTTAGAGATTATTACTCAAGACTTCATGGTGACTCTTGCAAATTGACTCTGACAGGTAGCTAGTTATCAAACACCCCTATATCTCCTTTAGAGCTTGCACAGCCACAAGAAACCTGTCTGGATCTGACTAGATCCTGAAAATAATTCTTCACAGTCAGAAACACTTGACTCCATCACCTGAAGCAAACAACCTGGATTAACCAGCTTGTTAACCACCTGTTTTCTTTGACTCTTGAACAGTTACAGCAGATTTCAAATGCTCTTTTCCTTGTAATCAATACATTCAGAACTGGGCTTAATCCACTGGCATTTTAACCATCATCCTTTCTGCTTCGTTAGTTCGAGGTCATCCAAATTGTACAGCATAGCTGATCCTGCCTTAAGGCAGGGGGATGCTCTAGGTGACCTTTTAAGGTCCCTTCTAACTCTATTTTCAATGATTCTGTGATATGATCTGTCAAGACAAAATAGACAAGCGGGTACTTAAGGGTATTTAGGATATAATTTCATCACCAATATGGTTTGATACCTATGCAGTTTTCCTGCTTAGATCCATAGCAGTCAATTTCGACTTTTAAGAGATGCTTTTTAAATGCTAGTGGAAAACGTCTATACGACTCTTAGATCCTTAAAAAAAAAAAAGACAGGGATTGTTGGATTGTTGGCATGTAACAAAGGAGTATCTCACATCTCCAACTCTGTCTGCTGCTATCACACCACACAGATGAAAAAGGTGGCTAACTACACAAGGGGAACTCCAGGCTATCGGGGACATGTATTAGTAAAGTGTAATAAAAATCTGTTGATATGGAAGCTGAAAAAACACAGATTGGTTAGTGAAGATGACTTTACCATAGCAGTAAGATGACCTGTGCACAAATCCCCGTCACTAGATCAAGCCTCCTATTTATGATGGCCATTCTTTATCAAACGCAGGCTGAACGTTGAAGATTTCCAGTATTTGAGGCCAAGAGTATATATCAGAGACTCATTGTGTCCTTGAGCCTCTTTCTTAATGTATGCTGAGCAGTGTTCTCAGCTGTAGTGATTACCAAAGGTAGCTTTGATGGACACTGCAGGAGGGAAATGAAGTCTCTGACAGGGTTTCCATGCAGCCAGTTCATGGTGATGATGCTGTTGTGTAGCGTTGGCTGAAGTCAGCAGGTCAGATATGGACTTCTACAGTTAGCTTATGGAGAAGCTCCCTTGCTGGAAAGGATTTAAATGGGAACACTGTCAGGTTTGCTGCTCCTATTGAGCTCAATTTTCTTGGTGGACTCTAAGTGGAGAGAAAGTCTCCAATGCAGCCCAACCCTAGGTCATTAGGGGCTTTAAAAGATTACAGTCAAGACCTTGAATTGTATCTAGTAATAAACGGCGCATTAGCAGAGTGTGTGGAGCTTAAAATGGCTTTGTATAGTAATACCCCAAATACAAAAAAATTAAGTATACCACTTAGATGAAAATTTACTCCATTTGGTTGAAAAGTGGGGAAGGGAGAAAGCAGTGAAAGAAAAACACAGGATGCTTGTGTTCTTAAGCCACTTAGAGGGCTGAGGTAGCTAATGGGAGACAGATTCCTGCACTTTAAATTTACAGAGCAAATATGATCTTAGATGAACATACTGGATGATAGCAGATTTTATGTTCAAAATGAGAATTCAGCTCCTTGTAAATAAATAGCACCAAAATATCCGACTGGTATTTATCAAGAGGCATATTTTATCAGCAGTTTCAGAAGCTAGCTTAGAGATTTGAGTGGTTTCAAAAAATGAAATCACTCTTACTAGCTAAAATGAAAATCAAGGCACATAAAAAGGGGATGAGGTAGAAAACCTCACATAGCCGTTTCTGGTACTTTTCATCTTTTGTATGGAAGACGTTCAGAGTCCATTGTTGTCGGTCCCGAAAACTGATTACCAGCTTACTCTAGTTCCAATTTCCTCTTTCAGAATAAACGATGTAAGATTTTAAAATGTTGAGTGTCTGCAATTAGTGATTGTATCCATCTATAGGTGTAGCATGTTGATGCACTCACGAACTATCACACTCTTGGGCAGCAGGGTAGGAGGTACGCTCAGAGAACAGGAGTGGAGCGGTACCTGGGATATCCGTGTGCTCAGAATGCACGTGTGTGCAAAGGGAATGAGCAGTAGTTCACTGCCTCACCGCACAATACCTTTGTGATTCCAGAAGATATCTCCACACTGAAATCCGTCAGTATCTTTTGGGCTTCCCTCATGTTGAAGGTGTAGAATTGTTTGTCCACAAAATTGTTTTAAGCTGTAATTCTGGTTTGGTCCTGGGAACCTTGTGCAGCCTTATTTCATGCAGTCCTTAAAATCATCTGATTTTGTGACAAAGGGTAGTTGCTAAAAGGTATGTTGTGGTGTGAAAGAGGGGTATGTGGGCAACTGCATTTCTAGTTAGCACTCAAGTCTCCTCCCTTTGGAGATCTGTGTTTTATTGACCCTGATTCATTCAGAAGAAAAATAAACAGAACTCCAGAACTTACATCTTCTTTCAAAACAGAATTGAAGGAATTGAATGGAGACTAACAGGAGTGTTTAGCACTGTGGATGTCTATATTCTTTCTTGCCAAAGGGTAAATAGAGGACATTCATTTGTTCATCAGCTTCCAAATCTCCTCTCTTTCCCTCCCGAAGGGGG
This sequence comes from Atrichornis clamosus, assembly GCA_013400975.1. NCBI lineage: Eukaryota > Metazoa > Chordata > Aves > Passeriformes > Menuridae > Atrichornis > Atrichornis clamosus. The sequence goes on along the minus strand of WBMZ01004493.1, from coordinate 237,266 downwards.
GAGGGAAGAAAAAATAATTTGGAGAAGGGGGTTCTGAATACCTCATATTCTCTTTTGCCTATTTCTAGCAGAGCCAGGCATGAACAATTAAATCTAGGGCTTCCCTGTGGTCTGTGAATAACACAGCACAGTGCTAACCATCAGGGCACAAAGGCAGACAACAAAAGGGGCTTTTTTATTTTTTGTTTACCCTTCAGGACACTGTTTACCTTATCACTGAAGGGGAAGTTATCATCTCATCCCTTTTGGAAATGGTAGTGGGTTGATTCTGTACCTCCAGGTGTCGGACTGGCTCGTGATGAAGTGGGCATGTCAGCCGGGGGTTAGGGAAGTCATACTGGGAGCTGTTGCGCTCTCCGTCTTTCCCTCTGCCTCTTGCTCCTTCTCTGTCAAAGCATTCTCTCTCTCACTCTCTCTAAGCCAGAATGCTTTTTTTTTTCCTTCCCCCTCCCCTCTAAATTTACTTCACAGCAGATTGTCTTGTAGTAAATCACCAAAAACCCAAATAGCACTAAAGCATTCTGATACAACATTAGCATTTGCTTAACAAGCACAAGATAAACATTAAACAAAGAACTGCATTTCTTTATTAGAGGCTGCAAGATACATAATCCATGAGCACAAGAAACATGGGACCCAGTGGATATGCAGATGTGTGTTATTTCATTGGCGCTGGGCGGCCTTGTTAGAAAAGGTTTTCATCTGAAGGCTTGGGGGTGGATAGTTGACTGTCCCTGGTGGGGCTGTAACTAGATACGGAGACTGTTGCAAGCTAGGCTGGGCTCCCTGGTGGATGCGCTGATTGGACAGCCCGAGGAAAACTTGGGAAGCATCAGGAAGTGAACTCAATCACCTTGGGGATGAGAGGGGAGAACCAGATGAAGGCATTTGACTTCTTTTGTAACTCCCACTAAGGACAGATTGCCAGTACGATCCAGCCTCCATAACTGCAAATCAGGCCCTTTCCCCTATGCCGATTTCATTAGAATGGCCAGCATGGTGCAAAGAGGAGGGAGAAAAAAAAGGTTAGACACAGTAATTTTACAGGCAGGCGGGTACAAAAAAAATCTGCATAATTAAGCAGTCAAGGCTGCTAATAGGGGAGTTTATATGCTCTGGGACCAGGCAAGGGCAGCACATATGGATATAGCACTGGATATTAAATCTACGGCATGCAGACTTACTTCAGGGCCCTTAGAGAAAAGGCTAATTATAGAGAGAGGAATTGTGTTTACTGGTCTGTCTTGGGCAAAGATGTTGAGAGAAGTGCAACCAAGTTTTGCAGTTAGACATGAACAGTCTGTTAATAGAGATATCAAAAATATGTGCTTGTGGTTGCTTCACATCTAATCAACAGGAAATCACAGATTCCGAGACCCCCTTCTCCCAGTTAAATGAGGAGGGGAAAACACATACATATACATATTCCGGATGCAGGATGTGAATGTGTTCATTATTAAATTGCTGGAATTTAATCTGAACCAAGCTCTTTATCATCAATAAATTATATTTAGCAGTTTACCCTAGTTTAGCTGCTCCTGTTAAAAAATGTCAGTGCTTCTGGGTATAAGCTCCAAGTCAGCACTTAAATATAAATGGATAATATGAATGGAAGTTGCAACAGGCAGGACCGAGCATTTAGAGAAAGGGTATGTTTATGTAACAAGTCCTGACGTGGTGGACATTAACATTTCATAATGCAGATCAAAGGTACAGAGAAGACCCAAGAGCCATCAGTCAGAGGCCCCTAGCTACTGTCTAGTGTCTTCCATGAGATGTTTTCTCGAAATTAGAAAGCATTAGACTTTTCTTTATCCATATAGATAGAGATTTTTTAAAAATGCTTTTGGTAATGATCAGCCTTTTTCTAGCTCCCTGCCCACTCCCCACAGAAAGAAGTGTCTCATTCTGTGGAAGGGATTCTACTCAAGGCATTATCATGAAACAGTGCCTCATATCCATAACCAAGAGGAGAGGCCAGTGCCCATGTCCGGTTTTGATTTAGCATTTTGCTGCTTTAGGCTTTTGCCTTTTTAGTATTTTGATAGAATATACCAAACTCTACTATCCCTGTTCTGAGATCCTGGAAATTCTCATTCAGCAGAGTGCCAGAGCCACGTGTGACATGCTGGATATCTATCTGGAATTCAGTGTGATCATGAGGCATTGTGGAGCATACAGGACGAAGCACTTGGTTTGGCTTCCTTTATTGTATTGTTAGGGAAAACCAAACCAGCATTCAGGGACTTCACTGAAGTTTTGTGTGGAGTTTGGTACCAGTACCACAATAACATGCAGTGATAATATAGAAATATGCAAAAAGCAGCCCCTGTCCCAAATGCTTGCAAAGGCACTCTGAGTGCTCACTTTGCAAAGGAAATAACACTTGTCTTGCTTAGTAAATAACTGCATGCTGGCCTGCTAACAGTGACTTCATATCCCAAGCCATACAGCAGGTGGGCTCAAAGGATGTCAGTCAGGCTGACTGTGAAGACCATGCTCTGTTTTGGCTTTTTTTTTCCCCCTGTACTGTGAAGTGATGCATGGGAAGGAGTCTTGGGGTCACCTGGGATCGGTCAGGCTGCTCAGCACTGGCTGGGACTTGTAGCACATGGCAATAGAGTGACAGTCCTTGGGGCACCTCAGCCAGCAGAGGTTTTTTCTTCCCCATATCTAACCCAAAATGCTAAGTAAATAAATGATATATATTTAGAATGCTGTTGTTTATGTTACTAATAAAACCAGAGAGCTCAGAGTAGGTATGAAGCCCTTTCTTCAGGGTTCCACGTTATGCAGCAGTCACATGGCCACAGTACATCTGTCTGAGTGTCAGTCTTCCCTTTTGTTCATGTCACAGGAGGAGAGGGGGCTCAAAGACAGCTGTACTTCTAGACTTTGTGAGAATGCAGTTGAATGGAGGACAGGAATCTGTACAGTGTTCCCAGACAGGGAAAAATGTGTGCCCAGATTCAGCCCTTTCTAAACATTACAGATTCTGTAGTACGGAATGGAAAAGTAGGACCTGGGAGAGACCATGCATGCACATTCTTGGACACAATCAATCAACTGGGAAACACAAATCTAGGGAAAGCAAGTATTTCTTACTTTCCAGTGCATGCAGAATGGTTTGCTTGTTTTTCATCCTGGGTAACTTGTGTTCGTCTTCTCCTTCTGTTCAATGATCTCCCTGTACTACACTTCCTCTCCAATGCAGAGCCATCTCACTTACTGGTCTTTACCAGAGTTCCCCGCAACTTCGTTTAGATTTGTAAATTGGATATGGAAACAAACACACGTATGTGCGTATGTGTGCACACACTCACTTTTTCACAGTTTACACAGCAGTTAAAAGGATTAATGCAAATTCTATTCCAGCAATTTTTTGCATATGGCGATGAGAAAATCTGCCTTAAAAACACTTGCAGAGTGTCGGTATTGATGGCAGGAAAACATCGGGATTACCTCTGCACATTTTGGGAACATTTGTGTTATCAGTTTAGGTGTGAATAATATAAAATTATATTTTCATTAAAAAAAAAAAAAAAGTAAGTTGCAATTGCCAAAATACAGAATAACTTTTCACTAGTGAGGAGCAAGCAGATAACCTGTCAATAGTGGTGATCTAATGGCAGTCTCCAGGCTGTGCTGTGTCATCAGCCAGCTGTCAATCCCACCAGCATGTCTCAAAAGCACTAATTGTTGTGATAGTATCAGTGTGAAAGCTGCTAAGAAAAAACACAGTCCCTTGGTGCTGCTTTGTAAAAGACAGGTTGAGGATCAAAGTTCAACTTGCCTTGACTGGATTTCATTTTTGTGTGCGTAGCTACCTGTTAACACATTACTAAGTACCTAATTGTAGCTGGTTGCAGCTGCAGTTATTTGCTGGTAGAACACAACAATCAAGCTGACTACAGTCTCCTACAAAAAAAGTATTCGCCAGCTCCACATAAAATCACCTCCTCTTCTCCTGTGCAGCCCCATTAGGCTTGGATTGGGGGAAAAATGCCTACTCCTCCTCATTCAAGTTGATATCAGGGACTTGCTCCTGCTATGGTTTCAGGAGTAATCCTGCTTAAGTAGCCGTTCAAGGATCATTTCTATATGCAATTTGAAATGCATATGCATGTATCTTTTATTAATACACATGTATCCATATTGCTGCTCTTACAGCTTCTCTCTCTGCAGCATACTTCATTCACTGCTTGATTGCTAAGTCCTGTAAAAGAGAGAAAGTATTTCTTCTTCTCTTTTGATTAGGAGCTTCAAAGACAGAAATAATATCTGTGTTAAGATAGAGTCTAATATAACATTGGCATTAGAAGAGATATATAATTATAACTAGCAGACACCTGTCAGTAACATTCTCTCTCAATATTCCTCCACTGTTATTTTTGGCTTCTTTTTGCTCCTTTAATCCACCCATTCCCATCTCTAAATCCCACTGCTTTTTCCTTCTCATCATCTCAAAGATCTCTCCATTTCTTTCCACCTCTACAGCTAGTACTCTTATTAGAAGCCAAGTTATATTTCACTTTAACCATGTTGTTTTTCTTCAGACCAGACAACTGCAGCTACCCAGCTGCTTTTGGATACCAATTTAATGTGGTTTACTTATGGTTATTTGTGTTACTCTTAGCCCTTTATCAAGTATAAGCATCCTGTGATCATTTTCAAAGATTTTTATATAAACCTGCTTGTGCTCCCTTGTTGAGATTCCTTTATCCCAACCTCTGTGCTCCTCTAACGCTCACAGCTTTGAACACCTATTTCTGGAGTCACAGCCAATGTCCCATTATCTTTTGTCACAGGGCTCTTGTGCTTTGAAGAAATGCTGTCAGGACCCCTGCACAGCTCTACCTTGTCCAGCTTTGTGTCCTCTTCAACATCTAAGTTCTACTATGCTTGCCTGGAGTGACTATTTGTTTCAGAAAAAAGAGCACAAATATGTGTGCCTTATTCAGTATTCCCAGTCACATTCTTTTCTGGCTGCTTGTCCTCACACAAGAGGTTCTCTGGTATAGGGCCACCCGCCTGGAATATAGTGTGAGCTGTGGGGAATGGGTAAAAAGGCCAGGTGACAGCATAGTCTGCTGTTCTTCTTATTCCTTCAAACTCTGACAGGTTACAGCCACAGAATCACTTACTTGCTGACATCTTCAGATGGTCTAGAAAAATACATTTTTATGAAGATTCAAGTGACTGGGCATTAAGGATTTGGCAAAGCATATGCAAGCATCAGGATTAGGGGCCTGATTCTGCAGATTCTCAGGGCATTTTACAAAGACCTGAGTACAGAGAGAGGCAAGAGAAGAGACTATATTTATCCTGGTAGGCAACACCAGAGACATGAAAACAATTGACCCCTTTGTTTCTCTTTCTCCCCACTTTTGCAACCCTGCCAGGCCTAATTTAGCATGTGTACTCACCTTCCCTGAAGGCAATGCAGTCTTTTCCTTGGCTTGAGACTGTTTTCCCAGAAACCAGTATGTCAGCTGGCATAAGGAGAGATTTCTTGGAGAATGGGTGAGTGGGCTGGGTTCTGTGGTTCCTTAGTTTTTCTGCTGCTCCGGTTGTACCTCAGGAGACTAGCAGCCTGATGAATGCATTGTTCTAAAATGTCAAAAGGACCTCTGGGCACAAAGTGTTGCATCCTTCAGAACCACCCAACTCGTGCAAAAGCAAGAGAGGTGCAGCCATAGGGAAAATGTCAAGCTGGGACTGAATAGCTGCGAGCGTCATTGCCACAAGTAAACAGGATCACTCATTTGACCAGGGTAAAACAAGTGCTAAAAATACCCTGTGTCCACCCAGTTCTCTCATTCAGTATTGCAACCCCACTGCTGAGACAGGGAGTTTTATCTGCATTTGTGACCTACCCTGCATTTAAATAAATGAATAAATAAATAAATATATAAATAAAAAATGGATAAATCGGGAAACATACAGTAGATGCATTTTACTGCCAAAGTGGAACTTCACAATCCTACCAGGGGACCTTTTTGTAATGTTTATAATGTGCTGCTATCATGCTTTAGCAAAGAAAAATGTCACTGCTGGGCTTTATTTTTAACAGACTTTTTTAAACATCAATTAATGCAAGCAAATGAAATGAAGCAGATCTTCCTTTTTATGTATATTTGGGTGAAAGCAGTGATGGGGCTTGGAATGGCATGCATGGGCAGGGACCAGAGGGGCAAAAAGGGTGCTGCTGCAGTTTCACGGAAGTGAGGTGGATTATCCTTTTTTAAGGTGTGTAAATGCAGATGGACACACAGCTTCCGCTGGCAGTGACTAGGTTTGAGAAATCAAGCTGCCTTTGAATGTATCATTCATGTGGCATCTTAAAAAACACACTGCAACACGTGCAGCTTAAGTTATTCAACACGAAAGACCGCGTGCTCCCTTAGTGTTCACCTGGCTGAAATCAGTCAATCCTCCATGTGCACTCTTATTATTATCAGAGGTGAAACGACATAAGAAGGGACATGTGTTTCATATTGCATGAGTTGCATCATATTATATTTCCCTTATGCTTGCAACCATTGTACTTGCAGTGTTAGCTAGGCTTCTGCTGTTTTTCTAACTCAAAGGCAAACACACATGTTCAGGACTGTAGGCAAACTCTTCCCTTCCAACACTGATTTGTTTTGTACTGCTGGGAAGGGGAATCACTGAAACCTTGGTCATGCAACACTGCATTTCTTTCATGAGGACTTTCATGGAATTAACAGTGATACCTGTTATTTGGCAGGTGTATTTGACCTACCATGATGTTGACAGAGTTTTGACTCAAGCACAGAGGGCAGAATGTGTCATTCAAAGATAATGTACTGTGCATGAGGTAATATCTTACTGACACAGTGAATTAAGGGCAAAGTAGCAACTTTAATTTGGAATTTTTGTGGTATTACCACTTTTTACTGAGACCTTCAGAGTGGCTTATTTTGTGAAAAATGCTGGTATTTTGATGTATCAGCCAACTTTCTGTTTGCTATAGCTCACTTTCAAGTTTTTGTTTTTCTCTTCATAGCCAGCTTGTTGTCTTTTACTCTTTTGGGGTGGAGTGGGGGATAGGAAGGGTGTGTCAGTCACCCAGATAAAATGTTGGAAAGAGTAGGGGGTGGATAGATGGCTTGCAAATACGGCTTTCAGTTCAGTTGCCCCACCTCGGTTTCCTTGCTGCTCTGCAGGTATTCCTCGTCAGCTATTATTTCCAGTTCTGATCTTTGGCTTTTGGTGCCCAGCTGAACTGCAGAGGCTGCCCACCTTTTCTGCTGTGTAATTTTCAAGGATTTAACACAGCAATTTTTCTTCTTCTCCGCTGCCGTGTCATTCATCAAGTCCAGCAATCAAACAGAAATGAACATCAACAAAATATGTTGCTTATTTGTGAAAGCGTCACGGGATCAAAATCTGCATGCTTCGCTTAGCAAAACGCATTGTGAAATCTAGCAGTGGGCTCTTGCTGGTCAGAGTGATGCACGACACAGCAAGCAAGTTTGCCTTTTTTTTTTTACTTCTAAAATGCCCCTGTTTTTCCAAATATGACTAGAGGAGTAATACTCCTCCTTGACCTTATTTTCTGTTGTTCAAATCCTGCCTAGTGTTAAATCCCTCTGCTCACCTCCAGGTTTAATAAATTTAAAATTGCTTCTTGAGTGAGGTGAAGGAGGCAATTGAAGGGGCTGGGGGATATATTCTATCTGCTTTGCATCTTTGCATCTCGAATACTTGTTTTCCCCACTTTGTTTGGAGAAAGACTGACAAGTAAGCATAACTTGCTGAGCAAGTAGAGAAACTTGCTGCCTGCAAGGTTTGTGATGAAGATGCTTTGTTTTAAACAGCATCAGGGTTTCCAAAGGATGGCCCTCCAGCTTTTAAAAAGAAAAGACGAGGCAAGTTAAATGCACGTCTTGTATAATTCTGTTAAGAAATGCTTTATTTCTTAATATCATTAAGAGGTTGATGGTGGAAACTGGCCTTTGTTATAAAATCATTATATACAATATTTAAATGATAGCTTAAATGAACCTGCTCAGATCTTGATCAAATTGTTATAAGGTTAAGAAATTAAAAATTTGCCCACAACAAAGGTACCCACAGCATCTTTATAGTTCGACAAGATAACTGTAGAAATATTTTCTTTTTTTTCTTTTCTTTTTGTGGGCAGTAATGCCTGAGATTGCTCTGTAAAAGGGCTGGCTGTCTTCACTGAAAGTCTTTTTGTCCCTGACGAAATGTAAAAAAAATCTGTGTCTGCAAGTGTTTTGCCTGTCTCATTCCATTCTTCTCCTTATTCTTCAACAACAGTAGGTGTGGATAAATAAAATATCATCAAGAATGCTGATATCATCTTCCTTTTCCCTTTTCCCTCCTCTAACTTACAATAATGTGGGGCAAAGGTCTACTTAACATAACACAGTTACGATAACTAGTACATTTGTATTTCTGCTATGATGAGAGGTCTGCTGTAGTGAGACTCATCCACTGTTGCTGCTTCTTCTCAGCAGTGTTAATTATTCTTCAGGCTCGTGTAGCGTGTGTATGGAAACACAAAATAAGCGATCAGGGAGTAGGATATTTTTGGTTTTATTTGTTGTGTCAGTGACACTTCCACTCTGACACAAACTCACAGCACAACACTCCTGATCTGTAATGAGGTTGTGTCCCAGGATGTGTGTTAAAAGCACTAAATAGTCCCTTGATTATTCAAAATCCTCATTTATCTGAATTAATTTTGTGTCCCCCATTTCATTTGGGTAAATTAGGTTTCACAGTTTCACAATTTGATCACAAGTCTCACAATGTTCAGTACTTCTTTTTCAACCTGAGCCCCTGAAATGACAGTGCTACATCAAAATCTCAGTCTTCATTTAAATAAAAAAAATTGAAATACTCACTTTCCTTGTTACAGAGAAATCCTTTGAGGGAAAACTGCCCAGTGCAGACTTCCAGCCACACACTCAGTTAAATCTCATGGTTTTTAACCCATTCTGCTGATTCTGCAGCACATGGCTTTAATAAATTAGTTTCAGTGAGTGCTAGGCACCTTGTGCATGTACACACAGCACTACATGTAGGGTTGGACTGGGTCCTCCTCTCTTTCTTCCCGAGTTCCTCTGTTTTTCCTACCACTTCTTATTTAAATGACCTGACACAGACAATGAAAACTCAATGGACCTTTTGGAGAATATTTCAGCCAGCAAATGCAGTCTTGTAAGTTATTTATTAGAGTATGTCTTAGTAAAATGCCAATGTCTTACAGTGGTCAGCCACCTATCTCTTGCTGTTACAGGCATGTTTTTCATATCACATTTCAGATTTCCTCAGAGCCTTACAAGTGTTTTTTAGTTTCTCACTGATGTTAGTCACCTCACAGTCATTTAATGTCAGGCCACATTTTTTTCCAGCTCTATAACTTTTATCTGGAGAGACTATAGACTGGCCTGACAGCCTATACTTTTATTTTTCTCTTAATGGTCCTCCATTTTTTTTTCTAGTTTTATGCTTTATATTTGTAACCTGCTGGGTTTTTTAACTGCTTATTGGTATTAATGGTATAGTGGTAATTTTGTTGACTTGAGACATTTGGATGTAAAAATACATCTATCATTATTGCCATAGGAGCTGCACTAAATTGCCCAAGCTCTGCCTGGAAATGCATGCTACTCTGCATTTCTGCAGTGAACTTCGAATGATGGTTAAGTCGAGACTTTCCTGTGTCTTTTCACTTCCAGCAGGGATTCATGCCCTTGCCCTGCTTCAGCTCACCACTTCTTCTCCTTCATCAGCCTTTTCAGTCTACCTTCTTTTTTCTTTATCATTACTTCTCCAACCAATCTTTATATGCCAATGATATATCACTTTTCAGCCAACTCTTCTCTATTTCTTCTACTCTGATGTTTTTCCTCTTTTTCCCTTATTATTTGAAGTTCAGAACTTTGCCATTCTGCTACATGAAAGTTCACTGGAGGAGGGTCTGTGTTCTTAGGCACCACTCCTCAGTTGCTAGCATAGTGGGAAATGGTGTCTTTGCTTCCGTGAGGAATTAGGTTTGATAAAGGGTTGGAATATATCTGTTAACAGTGGCATTTAGAATTTGAGAAAATAAAGCCAACCCCCAAACCTGTAACAGACAGAGGAAGAATAACTAATTGGCCCTCATTATTCTCTTATCCACAAACGAAGAACTTTTAATATAGACATCCCAACAGCTGTTTGCTCAACTCAGTGTGAAGTCTTAGTACCAGCAGAGAAAGTGGGAAGAAGAGTGGAGTAGGTTTAGAATGAAGTCTGGTCCTTTTTTTATATGTGAACCCGAAGCTGCTTGCTTGCTCTATAGCAGAATCAAAGAGAGACACAGGGAAAGGTTAGTGCATGAGCTTTCTCATGTTTTCCTAAATAAAACAGTAAACTAAATCAGATGAGCAATATAAATAATTCTTTATATTAAATTTAGCTTTATCATTTTAATACATTGCCTAACAAGGAGATCTCCCCTAACTGTCAAAGCAGATTGCTTGTGTTAAAAGAATCTAATTAAATGCCCAGTTATCAGCACAGACCTGAGGGCCTTAATGGCCTGAACCACTTCGTCCCTGATTTTTCTGAGGGACGGGGATGAGGAGACGGAGGTTAAGAGGAAAGAAAACAGGAAGTTGATACACCCCAAAATGAGTTGAAGAGCTGAATCAATAGCCCAGCAGCTGCTGCTCATTTCAAAGTGTCCCTCACCTATGTAAAAAAGTGCCAAATAATATTTGACTCATATAATGTCATTCAGATTTGGAAAAAAAATCAATAGTAACTGATGTGTTAGGAAATATGAAAAGCACTGTTGTTTCTTCATGCTCTCGATCAAATATCCAATATAATAGAAAAGCCCTATCCTATCCTATCCTATCCTATCCTATCCTATCCTATCCTATCCTATCCTATCCTATCCTATCCTATCCTATCCTATCTTATCCTATCCTATCATCTTTTTTTCCATTTTTCTTTTTTCTTCCCTATCTTTTAAGAATAAGCAGACAATTCTTTGTAGGTTAAATAAACAGCATTTCAGCATTTAGAGACTTTATCTTCCAGACATCTAATAGATTCAAGCCAAAAGAAGGAAGGCAACCCTGACCCTTTCTGTATACTCAGAACAAAAGAAATACCTGATGAGACTTGTGTACAAAACATAATTTCTATTGCTGGCCCACTGTAGTGTAGAATTAATATTGACACTTTGATTTTCTCCATGCAAGATGTTTTCCCAGTACCACTAAATTTAGAACAGCTTGTGTTTAGTTTATGCAACATGAAATATCCTCCCCTACCTTAAAAATTTGTGTTTTCTTTATGCAAAACTTAAAGGTAGATGTACTTGGAGTACTTCCAGAAGTCCCAGATGAGTGGGCATTACTAGTAACCATGTAACATCAAATAACAGAGAAGGTTGGTTCTCCAACCAGAAAGCAAGAATGAGAAAAAGAAACTATAGCCTATATACTGAACAAAAATTTTGAAATTGGATGAATAATGCTAAAAACCCAAAAGTTTTTTCTTATGCTTTTACTGTGCTTAATTCTTCTGAGTACAAATGTGACACTTTCATTATTATTTTTCCCCACCAGTTTGATTATCATTAATATCTACTTACCTCAGGCAACCTCTGAGCCATTCAAATTGCAATTTGACTTTACTAGAGAAAATTTGGTCCAAAAATTTTTCTGGAAATAGGCATTTAGCTCACAGAAGAGAACAGAGTAAAACTCAATTCCAACCTGAATTCCAACACTGCTTTCATAATGATGGGAAGATTAAGCAGGCTCTGATTCTTCAACCATTGTGATTTAGTAAGAGGGTTTTCATTCTCTATTTGGGGTGCAGCTCTGGGGTTTTGTTTCTTTATCTGTAAAATTCAGGTAATAATCTGTATCTCACTGTGTAGTGAGAGGATAGACAGCTTGACCTTGCACACTTTGGCAGAATTTAGTCCCACAAAAAGTCTAGACAGGAGTCTAGTAAGATGGGAGGCCTGTTCCCCTGAGCTAGTTATGTCAGCATTTGAAGGATCAGTCACCAAGTTTTTAATCAGTGCTCACTAAGTGCTTTTTGAAAAGGTAAATGTTGAGCTGGATCATCTGTCTACAAATAACTCATACCACTCAGCTTATTCCTACTGGTTTAAATTTCTTTTTATATCCCATGGTAAAATTGTTTCCAAAATAAACTCTATCACATGGGATTTTATTGCAATGATGGAGTGTAACCTTGCAATGTTGTAGCTACGTGATGCAACACATTCTTTTTTTCGGAACGATTTTTAATACCTTTTTCTGGTGCAGTTACAGACAAGGAGTAGCAAATTATGCATGTCCCATCAGTTGGTGAATAACCCTGTTGCTGAATTCCTGAACTCTCTCCTGGTAGCCAGTTGCCCAGAAAATGCTGTTGTTTGATGGAGAGGTCACTTGCTGTATTTAAATCGTTCTTGCTTGAGCTGAATACATGACACTTATTAAGAAATAGACCCTGCCAGTTGCCCTTCTTTTATTTTCATCCAGCCTCACTGAAGCCAGACAATTTGAGGCTTTAATAGAACATGTAAGGCACATGTGGTAAGAAGAGTTCACTTACAAGCAGCCAAAGTGAGTGCAACCAAGCAAAAAAGTGAACAGTTGGTGAAGTGAAATGCATCCCTTGCTTCAGACAAAAATACAGTGGAATGAAAGATGCAGTAGACTGGCTTTCCCTTAAGCAGATCTAATTTCAAAATCTGTCCCTGGAGAGATGAACTTTTGCTTTAATTGAGGAGGTGGATCCCAGCTCTTTGTCACTCCATCAATCAGCACCCTTTGCTGCAGCTTTAGCAGTACGCTGCAGAAGGCTGTAGGATTTATTTCCTGCATGTTGAATAAAGCTTCCTACCCAGTGGTGCTGGGAATCAGCGTGGCCTGGCCTCAACAGCACGGTGCAGGTCCCGTCCTCTTCCTTCTGATGCTGGCTAGTATCCTTCAAGGCAGTGTCATAGCCTGGTCTCTACCTTCCCCTTGGGAGGCTACAGTTGTTGGTGACTCGAGAGTTTAGGATTGTTCCTAGGATCTTGTCCACCACCTTCCTTAGACATGGGAAGAGTCTTGCCCAAAAATCATTCTGAACTGAAAAAAAGCCAAGGGAAAGACATTGCTCGTGTTGCAGCCTGATGTTTTGAGTTTCTTCAGTTAACATCATGATTTTAGCTAAAAGTGGTATTAAGAGTAAGCACAGACCACCGTGCAGGTGCCTACATGAGCAGTAGTATGTGGCACAAGAGGGAAGGTATGCAGGATAACAGTGCCTGCGGGGTGAGTGAGGAAGATCTTTCCTTCCCTCACCCTCCTGTTTCCTAACATGTGGTGACTTGCCCTGGACAGTGCAGAAGAAACACAAGTGTACTTCTGTCTTTCTGTCCCTTTCTCCATCCTGTCCCATCAGGATTGAATCATTAGTCAGGACTTCAACAAAAACTGTTTTTCTATGATAGGTTGTTCTCTTGGCTGTAAATTCCAGCTGTATTCTTCTTCCTCCTGCAACTTCCAGCTGTATGCTTTGCCTTTACCATGTCTCCTCCCTGCTCACTATATTCCTATGCTTTTCATGTCAGCTTCCAAAATTGACAGTGTGATGGATAATGTTTTTCATTGGAGGAGTTATGATAATGTTTGAGAAATTGAAAATGACAGAAGCATTAGTACAGTCAGAGAGAAATTATGAATGTGGTGCTGGAGTCTTCAAGCACTGTTTCATTTCAGCTTCCAGGCTTGGAAGAGGTGTTATGTGTTCCTTGGCATGTGAGGGTACATGTCATGCACATACTTGCCACAGTGGACCATAAAATCAAATTTTGAGCAGGAATGAGGTTGTCTGTAGTGGCACAGGGAGACTGATGAGTGTGTAAGTGTGTAGCCAGTAGAATTAAAAAGATGCAGATAAGCACAGCACTATAAGCTGGGAAGCACAAGTGGCTGTATACTCTGGAAATTATGGTGTTATATGGCATATTTTGTCCTTCCCCAGTTTTCTGTGTGAGATGTTGTAGCTGAGGGGTTAGCTGTCATCCATGGCATTCCTTCCTTACTCCTCAGATCTCTGGCTTATAAATTTGTGCTGCAAAATTAACTCGGGGAAGAGTGGAAGCAATGTGAAGAAGGAGAAATTGGTTTAGGGGCATGGTTTGCTTGGTAAAAAAATTACAAAGAAAACACATTGAATGTGGGAGATGTGCATGCTTTAGATCTAAAAAAAATACAGGGCCTGCAGGCCATTTCACTCCTGTGTTTTGTGTGGAGGGCAGAGTTGACATGACTTCTTAGCAGATGCTTTTAAGTACAGACCCAGCCTCATGATGATTTATCAGGAGAACATCATCATCTTAGGACCTCTGCCTATAGATTTATTCAGAGTAGAAGGCACAAGGACCCTTCTGGACAATCTCGAGGGTGAATAAGAGAAAGAGTTACTTATAAACTGTTACAAATTGGTACTCTGTAAGGGCTGTAGTGTTGATCAGACAATATAAGAGGGCCCCCAGTGGTTACCAACTTAACAGCTGCATGTAAGTCAGCCAGTGAACATTTGCGTGTAGAGCTCTAGTTTTGTTTTTATTGAAGAGCAAGAAGCATAAACACAGGACACACAGTCTAGAAGCTGCTTAAAGGGTTCCACTTGTTTAAAGTGTATATAGAAATGTCAGGGCCTTCCAGGAAATGAACAAGTTGTGCCTTGAGTTGGTAACAGAAATTGGGCCAGGTCATCCAGAGTACTGCCATGATGGGAGCTGCAAGTGGGAGCATCTTGCCTGCTGTACAAGTTTCTCAGAAACTGCAGTATATGGGTAGCTGATGCAAAGACAGAGCATCCCCAAATATGAGTATATGCTCAGCACGAAGACTGATTATGTTTGCTTTTATAGCTGGTTGTCAAGTTAGTTGCTGAGGTAATGGGCTGCATCTCAATTAAAATCTACCTATCTGCATTGGAACATTTCATATTTGTGTAAATATTAAACATTTATATGAATATTAAATGCATTTATTTGGAATTGATTCATGTTTACATTTTCCTGCTATCTGAATAAAGATTACAAATGGAAAGTAATTTACTTATGAAGAAATTCTGCATACATCAAACTCATTTGACTACCAGTGGTGGTTACACCATCCCCATCCATGTTGCCAAGTCTTAACCATGTCCAAGCTCATATCCTAACCACGTAAGGGCAACAGTAAGCACCAGTCTTGTGCTGTACAGTGGGTACTTTGTTCTTGCCTTCCTTATGGCGTTGTTGGGCCCATAATGTGAAGGACGTGCTGACTTGTTTTACGATGTACCACACCAGGGAATGCAGTGCACAGTTTTGTGTTAGATTTGGAAAAGTGCAGGCTTTATATTAAAGGTTCATTTCTTTTTCATCCTTCAGCTAACTCATTTGCACTGTAATGTACTTTCCTATTCCTCCTCCTGATACTTGCTGCTTTTATACCTATTTTGCAAGCCATATTTTTAGTCTAATCCATACAGCAGTTGTCTAAAATTCCATAGCATTGCTTATTTCTTACCTATAACTCTTAATAAAAAATAGGGCTGTGCCAACCTATTATATCCTTAATAGAATATTCTAATGGTTATTAAATCAATTGACTCTGAATCTCACTTTAATAAATGAGTCAGACAGTATTTTCCAATTACTGTCAGCCGCCACCTTTCCAAAGAGCAGATTATTTTGATTGAATTTTTTAAAGCTGCTCAGCACTTTTTTTCTTTTTTTTCTTTTTTCTTTTTTTTTGCCTGAGTAAGAGCAAAGAGCAGTAGCTCTGTTCTGCAGGGAAGGAGAGCCCTTTGGACTGTATCTGACACTCCATTTCATTTCAGGTTTATCCCAAATGGAAACTGAAAATGTGACATTTCACTGGTCCTTTATTTATTAATGATATCATATTTTGCACTTCCATAGCACCCTATCAAATTGTTTGCTAAACATGGAGAGCTAGACATGGGCCAGTGTGTAAACAGAGCCTTTTGCATCCTCTTTCCACATCTGGCACCTTTGCAAGATTTGGCACACCCTGGCTCTTTCGTGCCATCGGGAGATAAAAGGCTGGCCGTGCTTTTAAATTGTCTATGTAGAGCAGAGGACAGGGACAAAGCCTTGCTTCCTCATCTTTCCACAGTGCTGTGTGACCCAGGCAAGCAGGCAGTTGTGTGCCTAGAAATGTAATCTTAAACCTTTTCAAAGGTAGATGGCAGTGATTCTGGGTCTTCTGTGTATGGTAGACAGTCCTGGACTCCTCTAGCTCCACTGTCTTGGTTGTATTAAAAGTCTTAAGGGATACTAATTAGGTCAGCTTGTTAAAGTAGAAATTAAAAATTAGCACCTCTTCTTTAAAGATGGGTAGTCTGAGAAACACAGGCCACACTGTCATGCCCAAGGTGATAAGAGTATGTCAGTGTTGGAGTTTGGAATGGAAGTCAGCACTCCTGACTCTTCTGCCAATACTGTATCCTTACCTGTCTTCCTTAAATTTAAATCATGCTGGTCTCACATTCTTGAATTCAAGGACTGGAATTCTGCCCTTTGTTCCAAGGATGTAACAGAGCAGGCGATGTGCACAAAATGGGGAAAAAGAACGTGAAGGGAGGGGTTTATAATACACTGAACACTAGGACTTAGGTAAAATATAGTCCTATTAGTTATACAAATGTAGTCATATTTTAAATACGGTCTTTGGAACTCAGAGACTAAAAACATTTTATTTTTAAGAGAAAGCTTAGATTCTGCACAAATGGATGTCTCTTGCCTGGGGAAGTTTCCTATCTGCCCCAGGCGAGTGGGTGAGGGGATTTTTCAAACCCTATTTATAAGCCTTTAGGAAAATTAGATTTGCAACATAGAGTAATCAAAGTGGTTTTGATGTTTGTGACCAGCAGATCACCTTGGATCTGAGTGATCTGGGAAATACAATAGGGTCACATTTAATGGGGTTCAGTTCTTCTTGAACAAGTACAAATTCTGTGTAACTAAAATTAGATTTGCTTCAGCATCAGAAGTGCATCCCTTTCTTCCTACTGTTTCCACATCAACTAAGGTAATGGAAAGACAAAAGAAAAGCTTTCTCTGTCTTGTATAGCTTCATATAAAAATATTTCTTTTGAGGAAGTCTTTCTTCCTTGGAATGTTTGAAGAACTCCTGTTCAGTGCTCCCATGCTCAAGAATGATTAGCATGGTTCATTTACACTTTGCCAACAGTAACTCTGTGATTTGAGAATTGTCATCGATTATCTTCGCCTTGACATGTGGAAGATCCTGAGACGGAGCTCCCTTTGTCCTAATTGCTTTGACTGTGTGTATCAGCACAAACAGTTTGATGGAGAAACTTCACCCTACAGGCTTTCTAACTTGTAACTGCCCTTTGTGGGGACTTGCAGTATCTCCAGAACCATCTGTTCAGTAATGACCACAGCAAGGATATGGATATAGGAGAAATATGTGTGTCAGTCTGTACTGTACTCATTATTAATTAGCTAGCTGGGGAAAGAAGAGGAATTTATATAAGTTTTGTTTAGCCCTCCTGCTCTTTTCAGGATGCAGTTCTGCAGATTTGCCCAGAGCTGTGGGTTGCTGCCTGTTGGAAGAGCACAGCAAACAACCTGCCTTGGAGGATGTGGCTGTCTCTCTTAGATGTAAAGACTGGTGCATACCAACTTCTTTTCTTTCATGCTCCCCTTGATGGTGCTTTCATGGGCCATACTTGTCTTCTCTCAGCAGTAGTAAAAGCAGAACACAACTGGAAGGGTTTGCCAGTGATGGTGGAAAATGCCAAATCCCAGGCAACTCTTGAAAATCCACTAGAATTTTCCCTGTTAATGAAATAATTAGCATATATTTGATAAATGGTTTCTAATTTATCTATGAAGAGTTACAAAAGGTGCCACCTACCAGATAAGAAAGTGTCACCTACCCTTAATCTGCCCCTGGGAGTCTTTTGCACTGGGTATTATCAGCCAATGGTACTTGACTACCAGTGTTTTTGACTGGGTGGGACGTGTACCTCAGCAGCCTGTGCTCCGCTGCCTCCATATTCCAGTCTCTCCAGAGGCTGCGGAGTCAAAACAGCTGAGATTGACCTGAGCCTTTGCCTGAGTTTGTGTTGACAGCTGCCCTCAGTGGATCCAGTTATGAACTGGTGCCCAGGCAGGCAGGCTGGCAGTCAAGTTCTTCTGTCTCATGTAGGTAACAGAGACTGGCACTTCAGTAGCAACATTCTGTGGGCATGGGATTGCCAGGACCACCAACATTTTTCAGCTGACGCTCAGATCAGGCCCTCCATTTCACACCCTCTGAAAGCTCTGCAGCATGAGGAGGTAGTCAGGAACATTGAATACTGCTTTAATCAAGGATTAGGTAGGAAAGGAAAGGAAGTTTGCAGATTGCTGTGTCTGCATGCAAGTAATGTAGTTTTCTGTAAATCTTTGGCTTTGTTGGGTTTCATTTGTCCCTTACCTTCTCATTGTGAAGAGGTCTGACACCTTGTAGAAACCACACAAGGGTCGTTTTCAGTAGTCCCACCTGAAGAACGGCCACCACCACCTGCCTTAGCTCGCACTGTTTAAAGCCCACTAATTCCCCCACTTTACTAAAGATACGATGACTTACACAAAGGCTAAATTTAGCTTTTGGACTAACAAGAAGTGAAAGCTGGGGGCTACCATTAACAATTCCTTTCCATTCTGGTAAGTCACCAAGGGTCATTTTGAGCGGGCATGTGGCCCCACTCAGCTACAGAAGCACCATGTCATGTTCTCTTTACATGTTCTCAATCCTAGGGGGAAAGGCTGTCTTGTGGGATACAAAACATTGTCTCTGCTCTCACTGTCGTCCACAAATGCCCGTCACCGCAGTCACTGATCATCACTGCAGGCAGCGCTGTGTCCAGCGGGAGGTCAGCAGCCTGGCATTGAGGTGTTCTGCACGGGCAGGGCGCTCTCCTAAATCACTCGTTCCCACCTGAGAAATGGCAGGGAGCTGTCCCAGTCACCAAGCATTTCATTCCCGCTTGTTTTTTAATAATCAGAAACAGTATTTACCTGCGAGATCAATGCCACTCGTGTAGCACACCGGTGACATACAGAAGGACCTTTTCTAAGCGGCGCTGTGGGAATTGAGGCCTCTGCAGCAGGGCTGGAAGCCACTTCTCACCTAGCAACTGTTTCTAAGTAGGACAGCCGCTCACTGCCCTCATGGCGGAGTGGATGAATCCTGCAGCACCCTCAGGAAGGGAACCTGGTGCCAGGCACCAGCCGGCCTTGGAGGACAATGGGAGGAAGCAGAGGAACAAGCGGTGGGGAGCGGGAAGGGTTTTAAAGCCACAGGACGTGTACGGGAAAGCTGCGTCAGAAAGCACATTGGGACTTTTCTGGGCTGTTCTGAGAAGAAATGCAAATAAAGAGGGAAAAAATCCAGGATTGTCAGAAAGGGAGTTTTGAAATCCTGCAGCTTGCAAAAGGTTTTGTGTATGCCCACAGGACTGGGAAGGTGGAGTAGGAGTGATGTGAGGGTGTAAACTACCCACCCTTCTCACGCTGGTTACAAAAAAACTCCACCTCAGCCAGGGTGCCAAAATCTGCATTCACAGTTCTTACCCGTGGTAGACCGGATGATGTGGGATCAGCATTAAATTCCTCACGTGCTGTTTTGCCAATATACTTGGTCGTGACTGGGTGGCTCTGCTAAGAAACCATGTTTCAGTTCACCGTCATCATTTCCTACTGAAGGCTAATGCTCTGCATTCCTGTTTGGTGCTAATTGTAAGTGGAAAATCTGTGCCTTTAATGCCTGGTCAAGCTTTGCATATTCTGAAACATTCCCAGTAAGAGAACACTTCAACAGGCATAGGAGCTGAGGGGCATCCAGTTTCCTGAGCTTAGGAAAACAAAAAGCCTCTCCAGTTCACAGATTGTGTTGTACTTTCTCTTTGTAAGGGCTGTGTTGAATTTCACTTTTCCATTGATTTCTCCTGCAGATGAAGGACTGAACCATGAATGCAAACTCTGCAATCAGACATTCGACTCTCCTGCCAAACTTCAGTGCCACCTGATAGAGCACAGCTTTGAGGGCATGGGGGGCACCTTCAAATGTCCAGTGTGCTTTACAGGTAGGAGCCCATCACTGCTTGTCCCAGCATGCCCTTAGCTTGACCTTGCAGAACTCCACGGAAAAATGTGTCACGTGCTGGCTTTAGGTCTGTTTTAGGAGGGAACATTACATTTCGCTCATTAGTAATATTGATTAGAAATCGTTTAGAAAGCTGAGCTCCTTGGAAGGTCAGTCATCCATCTGTAGGAAGTGCATTTCAAGCTCTTCTATCAAAGTTTGAGGTTTTTATAATTACAGAAGTGATAGTCTGTTACCTTCCACAGTATCACGTTCATTATTTCCACGTTCCAAACTTGCCAAGGTCAAAACTGTCCATAAATTTGTGCTTTAAAACTACAGATGTTTCATCTAAACCAATAAAACTCAGAGCAGATCTTGGCCCCAGTTCCCAGGCATGGCCTGCGCAGCAGCAGTCTGCTCTGATGGGGTAAGAAAGCCCACATGCATGTGTTTGTTGGCTTGTGGTGAGAAGAAACACCCCTGTAATGTGCTTTAGAAAGCAAACCATGCTGTCTTGTCACAAGTCAAGTTCTGCTCTCCCCTGACACAACTCCAAGTGTGGAATAATCCTCCCCAAGTCAGTGGTGTTATTCAGTAGTAAAACCCAAGTGAGAAAATAACTTGACCCAGTAGGGCTAAGCACTGCAGTGTTTGGGCCATAATGAAGAACAGAAAAATGCTGTTGTTGGAAATGAAAACAC
Organism: Atrichornis clamosus; assembly: GCA_013400975.1. Taxonomy (NCBI): domain Eukaryota; kingdom Metazoa; phylum Chordata; class Aves; order Passeriformes; family Menuridae; genus Atrichornis; species Atrichornis clamosus. The sequence goes on along the minus strand of WBMZ01004493.1, from coordinate 216,382 downwards.
ATTAAAAGAATGCCAACTGAGTTGTTGTGAGTTTTTTTAAGGACTTCTTAATAGAACATTTCATAAAATGATAACCTAAAACATGAGTGTTAATATGTAGCTTGCATTCCCAATTTTGCTTTAAAAGATGAAAATCAAAGATAATCACAAACATGACAAAACACACTTTGGGTATTCACACATCAATGGCATGCTAATTCTGGAAGCCATTCAAGGTTTCTGTCTCCATTAATGGAAGTGAAGGATTTTCATTGATAAGCAAATAGACGCTTTAATACCTTCATTTTACTTCTCTTTGTTTGGCAGCTTCCTGCCCAGTAAAACCTAAGCGAGTGCTACAGAGGAAAATTAAATTTGAATTTTTCATCTTTCAGATACAGTGGCTGGTGATGATTATTACCTCACTGTGTTCAGGTTTCACACAATTTTGTGGGTTATAAAATTTAAAAAATACATAGTTCATCTTCACTGCACAGCTTGTCATAGTTCTGAGCATGGATAGTACCACCATAAATAGTTTGTCTGTAAAGCATCTGTGTTCAATAATTCTTTCACTTACACATTTTTTTAAGCTTTTAGTTTTATTAGTGATTCTATATTTTTTTTTTCCTTACCTTTGTTTACACATTAAGGTGTGATCTTTCCGTAGTGTAATGTCGTGGATTTCGATTTCCAAGTTTGGGGTGTTGTAAATGCAACATAAAATCTTGCACATGTAAAGAGTACCCACTGATGGTTCTCCATGTGAGCAAGAACCCTGATAAAACTAATCCTTTAATTTTTGAGCCAGTAGCCTTGTAAAATTTGTTAAAGAGTATGGAGATAAGTCGATTCTAATCTGTGTGAAATACTTTTTTGCTTTTTGCTGATGGGGTAAATAGACAGTGAGCATTAATCACAAACAATAATGCTTTATTAGCAATATGCCATTAAATGATTTCAGCATATCTTGCTAGAATATTAACAAGAAGTAAAAATCACCAATATAAGTTTTATATGGAAAATGGAATATGATCTTTTTTTTTCCAGGGTAATGAGAAATGTGATTAAAATGTATGACTCAGAAGAACAATATTCTGATGGTTTTTGTTGCCTTGCAATTAGAATAATTTTAATGATTAGGAGTGGAGTCAAAGTCAAATGCCAGCATCTTTAATAAATCCTTTCCCTGCCTATACAGATTAATATTGTAGATGCAAACTTTTTTAGGTCACAGTGCACCAGGCATCCATCAGAAGTCAGTGCTGCCAACCCAAACACTGCCTCTGGCATATACAATTTAATTATTAATAGTATGTCTCCTAGGTAAACTGTTACACAGTCTTAGGGCCTTGTTTTGTAGTCATTAAAATTGAACATGTTTATATTATTGAAACCCTTGCATTCAGTGTGTAGGCAGAGTTGATCTTAAAGTATCCAAAGAGAATTTACCTGCAGTTCTGTTTCACATTTATAGACATTGCCCCAGTGTAGCTGTGGGATATAATTTTTAGCATTAACACATTTAAATACAGAGCTGTTTGTTAGCTGTAACTGTAGGCACACAGAGTAAACAGGACTTTGGCATCTGTGCTTTCAAACCTGTTCGTTGCTAGGAAATAAGTTTGTGGGTGTTCAATCAAAAAGTGCAGTAAGCATGAAGAAATAATTCTGAACAGGAAATGGCATTTTTAGATACTTTATACTTGAAATCTTTATTGGTTGTCCTGATAAGGTATTTTCTTTTTCTTTGCCGATTGGTTTCTTTTTCTTACACCAGGGATCTGTTTCAATTCATTTGCTTTAGAAGAAGGATTACACTTTGTGGATACATGACATTCATTGGTACCCCAGTGTAAGGTGAAATCAGAATGTGCTAGCCTAATTTTACGTCTTGGAATTGCTGATTATTATTGGGAGGTTGTTTATGAAAAACTCTTCACTTGCAAGAGGAAATAATGAAAAGCTTGTTGTTTGTCTATTATTTCAGTGTTTGTCCAAGCAAACAAGTTGCAGCAGCATATTTTCTCAGCCCACGGACAAGAGGACAAGATCTATGACTGCACACAGTGTCCACAGAAGTTCTTCTTCCAAACAGAGCTGCAGGTACCACACTTGTTACCTGGGGGTTATAACAGCATTATATATTTGACAGCTTTGTTCAAAGCTTTGCTTGCCATGGCGTCCTCTGATACTTGCTTATCATCAGGATGGGAATTAGAGAGGGACAGGAGAAATTGCAGATAATTCAACTCATGCTGCTTCAAAAAAGTGCTGGCAGAAAGCCACTTGGTACAGACCTGAATTTTGGAATTCTTGCACTGTAAGCTGTTGCAGCTCAAGGTATTCTCTAGGAGAGAGAAACAGACATCCTATTTTTCTGTTTGATATCCATGAAACACTTAGTAAAACAGTGAAATGAAAAATAAATGTATTCTTTTGTCTTTAAATGTTAAAAACAATGCACTGAAGTAGGAATGTTGTGATGGGGGGGGAAGTAGACAGAATTTATCTTTTGACTTGGTGAGGAGAAAAAAATAGGATTAAATGAATGGTACACCATCTTTTTGTGGGCTGTTGTCAGACTTGTAATGATACTGTTTATTAATGGTAAACAAAAGGACAGAGAAAAAGAAAGAAAGAAAGAAAGAAAGAAAGAAAGAAAGAAAGAAAGAAAGAAAGAAAGAAAAAGAGAAAGAAAGAAAGAAGTGTTGAACAAATATGAAAAAAATTTTGGATGATGGAATTATTTACTATATATTAACATTCTGCACTGTGTCTTGCATTGAGAAATGGTGGTGTGTTATTCCTGATATAGTGTTACACTTTGAGACAACTGCAGAAGACTGTTTCTAAATTATTTTAGTTTATATTGAAGTATTAAGATCGGTTGACAAAGGAAAAATTTTAGGCATTAGGATTGGTTTTTTTGGTCAAAGTAGTTTTTGAGCTTTTTTTGCAAAGTGTTTCCAATAGGATGAAACTGCTTTTTTCAGGGAAAAAAAGGTGTATTTTTGACTTACTGATGCTGACAAATTGTGCTGTTCATCTCTGATTAATCAAAACGAGGGATTAGGGAAAAGCAGAAATATCAGCAGTTCCTGAAAAGAGAGAGATCATTAGGGAAGAAAGACCAAAAGGAATAACGAAAAATAAAATCAGGAAGAGAGAAGGTGCAGGTGTGCAAGAAGCAATTATGAAAAGAAAGAAACAGGAACACTTTAACAGTACTTTTAACAGTAGAATTTAGACTGGATCTTGTAAAGCAGAATAGATAACTGAATTATGAAGATGCAAAACACACAGAGTGAAGCTGTGACACGTACAATCACCTCCACACAAGTCAGTCCCATCTAAAATACGCTTTCATTTCAAAATACATGGAGTCCCAAGCAGCTGCCTTCATCTTTTTTATTGTAATAAACAATCCACATGTTTCTCCACTCAAATTTTTTCCTGCCCAAAACTAAGGAAAAGATTTTAGTCTTTCCATCTAAGCCTCATTCATTGAAACTTCAGCATAACTGAAGCACCTGGTTTTCTAGTGAAGGGCACAAAAGCGTGTTGCTACAGAGAGAAATTCTGCTCTACATCGCCTAGCTGACAGTGTGTTGGTAGTTCCATGATGCCGAAGGCTCTGAATAGACCACATCTCCATACCCTTAGTGACAGCCTTTCTCTGGCTTATCTACTCTTGCAAAAAGGAAAAGGTATTAATTTACTTATACACTTAATTCATTATGTTTATTATTTTAATTAACTTGGGTAGCCATACCCCAGTTGAGAATGCATTATGTTTTAAAAAGTCAGTACCATCATGCCATTTGTATTTATTTGTTAGGATCACTGGCTTTCTGCTCTTACCTCCAGTTACCTACCCAGGCTGGTGAAAGGGCAGCAAAGCACTTAGGCAGAGCAGTAGGTACTGACCTTTGGGGTCTGCTTTTGCTGAAAATACATTGATCTCCAGCCCATTCTAATTTAAAACCTATTCTAGGAGGCATTGCTTTGTTCAGGCTGTCTACCACCTGAAGCAGTGGAATCTTTGGCAACCAGCCTCCAGGTTATGCTTCTCTATCCTTTCACATTACCGTGGTTTGTGGTGGAGCTTGCAGAGTAGCAGAATGTTTATTCCCTCTGTCAGGAGCAGTTCCTTGCTTTTAATTTAAATGTGCATCTGAAGTGCTTCTCCCATGCACAGGACATGCTAGCCATGTCAGATTAGAAGGAAGGGACAGCACTCCATGGTTGTAGGGCAGGCAGAGTGAGAACATGAACGAGGTAGAGCAGGGCTGAACACAGTAGCATAGAAGTCCTATCCACATGTATGGTACAGCTGATAATTAAAGGGACTGAATTCAGAAAATACATGCATTATAATGGTGCTTAACTTGCTGTTTGGCCCAGCGTGATTCTTCAGTTAACATTTTCTGGCTGCTGTTCAGAAAGAGTAGCCTATAGGAACGTAAGAGTCCCCACATACTACATTCATCTAACCTTCTCAATGTAAAAATCAAGTAAGACTCTCTTTTCCATTATTTCACTCCAGATGCTTGCTAGGAATGCAAGATGATCCCACAGGACCACATTCCTGTGAGAGCAGAGAACAAATGACCAGTCCTGAAAATCAAACCTGCAATGTATTGCTTAGCCTTTAAGTTGAAATCATGAAATTTTACTGGAGTTTGCTCTCTGTTTTAAGATCCCTTCGACACTTCCTTAGTGCTCCATACACTTCCTTTAAACATCTTTTGTGCTCAATAGCTATAGAACCAGCTTTAAATTTTTTGAGATACTACCTGCATAGAGAGGAAGCAAATGGAAACCTTCTGTAGCAGTTAGAAGTGTATGTTTTAAGAGGGTTTTCGTACTTACATGTTCAAAAGGCTATGTGGTGTATTTATACTTCTGAAATGGAATTTTGAAAGTATGTCCCTAAAAATGTTTATTCTTTAGAATAGAAATCTTTTAATAAGACATACTTAACGCAATAAGGGCTTTTCAGAAAAAGGCTAGTAACAATCTTTAAGTATCAGATAAGGAAGCTGCAAGGTAGATGCATTTATAGGGTGCCTAGATTTCCCCCAAAAGATGGAAATCTAACTGAACACAGGACCCTGCAGTTCTCTGTATAGGGTGGATATAACTAAAACAGTCTTCTCCATCCATCATCCATAATACTGAAAGGAATTGATAAGGAAGTAAAGAAACTTATCACTAGTTTAACTTAGTATTGAATTTTCATTAAATTATGATAAAGGAATTTATACCTATTAAGACTTCTTTTTCCTGTCCACATGCTATTTCCAGTGCCTGTTTCTTTCTTCCTTATTCTTACTGGACATAGGCTTAGATGTTCACTCTGGTGTTAGTCCTTCTCTTCTCTCTGATGAGGAATAACTATTCCTTTCCTATTTCCAGTCCTAGTATTACTTCCATCAAATGGTTTGGGTTGGAAAGGACATTAAAGATCATCTAGTTCCAACCCCCTGCTATGGGCAGGGACAGCTTCCACAAGACCAGGTTGCTCAAAGTCCCATCCAACCTGGCCTTGAACACTTCCAGGGACACAACATATTGTGGTGTTTGTGGGGAGGAGTGAGGTTCTCTTGCGGGGTGTTACCCAGAGTAAATTAATGAATTCACTTTAGTTTTCTGCAGATGTTGCTGGACCAAAGAGGTACCAATATCTGGTAGAATTGATAAATAACTGTACATTTTTTAATATGATGCTAGCCAAGATTACATGATCTCTCAGCACCATTTTGCCCAATATAAAAATTGTATCTCTTTTTGGTGAATTAGGACATTTACTTAACTTTTTGTGACTAGTAATTACTTGCCCCTGGGGTAGTTAAATGTCCCCACTTTACAGACATGAAAACTAGGGCAAGAAATAATTGGATCAGCAGTTGCTTCTCATCCTGTTCAAAAGGGACCTGGCCTCAGTGATTCACGCCCTTGCTGCTTCCCATCTGGACTCCATCAGCACAGAATACCTGGGCATGAAGCCATCAGCCTGTAGGACGTTCCAGCTAATACAGAGAGCTGCAGCACTGTTCCTCAGTAGCGAAGGAGACCAGGAGCATATTCAGTCAGCTCTCTTGCTGTCTATACTGCCTTTCTACATGTTTGTCCGATTGTGTCCTAAGACTCAATCTGTAATATCCTTGGTGGACTGGGTCACGCACATCTCAGAGGTGACCTGAGAAGCTCTTGCTGTTTGATAACAATGTGGTAGAGTAGTTGGCAGCTCTGCTTTGTGAGTGTTTCTGTCAAAGAACTGAAGCCTGTTTCCTCAGGAGCTAGAACTTCCTCACAGACTGACCTGGGAGCGTGGAACAGACTTCCACAGCAGTTAAGTATTACCATGGATGTCCTCAACTTATGCTTTTAGGTGCAGGGTGCACCTAGATATGCCAAAGGTTCCCTTGTCTCACATATACCTGTATGTAAATTTCTAAACCTTCCCCAAAATCCCAATGCACAGCAACAGAGCTCTACCAAAACAAAATACACAGTTCCTTCCCCAGGGAGAGGATGAAAGAAAGGATGAAGCACTCATAGCAGATGTTACTCATGTCGCTTCAAACAGCAGGAGAACATTCTTAGCTCCCAGTACAAGCTGCTGAAACAAAGCAGGACAGAGGCTTTGCACTATAGAAGAGTCTCTGGAAGTTTTATGTAGCTTTATGCAAGTCCCTCTCTGGATTTCCAGTTTTAACATTTTTATGTTCCAAGATTAGCACTGTTGAAACTAATCTTCCAGTTTCTTCCTCACTTTTTTAAGGGTTAAACTTTCCAAAGATCTCAGCATTGAAAAATGCTCCCAAAAATCTCAACATTTTCAAGCCGCCTTTAAAATACCCTTGACCTGAGCTGGAGCAGAACTAAGCAAGCTTTAGGCTATTTCAAGAACTAAAGGCTTGACTGAGACCTTTAGTGGAGACGGTGGCAGAGCTGGGATTCAAACACTACGTTCTCTCATTTGGGGGTCAGCTAGAGAAAACTGCTAATTAACCTGGGCTGGGGTTGTCTCCTTGTGGCAGAGGCCTGCTGGGGCCAGCTGGGAAAGAGATTGGTGTAGGAATAGCATCAGCCATAGCAGCAGTGGCACCACTACCTCCATCTAGGACTGCTTTGCCAAGGCCCCCACCGTAGTTGATTCTGTGTACCATGTAGGTCCCAACAGCGAGCCTTCCATGACAGCGGGGGAGACCGTGAATAATTTATACTCTTTACACAAAAACAGGCACAAAACTTTCAAACCTGCAGGATGTTTTCTTCACAAAGAAAAGGCCTCAAAACATTTTTTTAAGTGAAATTGGAGATTAGTTTTGGCATTTCTAGGTCCCCAAGCTCTTAGGGTGAGGAGTGGAACATAGATGCTGGCTTTCTCGGCCCCAAAGGCCAGGAGCCAGCAGGGAATAAATTTGTGAGCTCTTCTTAAAAAGAAGCCTACCTGGAATCCAATTAACAGTTGAAGCTTTAGGCCAGCATTTTCAAACTCAGTGGCCTATTTCTTAGAAGGTGCTGAACACCTCGAGCTGCAGTTAAGGCCAGGGCAAGATGCTGGTGCTGAGTACATCAGGAAATCAGGTCATAAATGCCTGAAGTTAGGAACCTTGATAAAAGCAAAGGTTCTGAGCAGCCATAGCCTGGTGTAAAGTTTCAACAAAACACTTCTGATGCCTAAATACAGGTATCATATTCATTAAAGTTGGCCCTAGTCCTAAGCAGGCAGTCAGGCTGCATTTCTCAGAGCAAATGCCTAGGAGTCAGGAGAGCTGGATTCATTTGTGAGGTCAGGTACTAACTTGCTCCACATAAGCATGTATGCTCTCCATCTCATGAGTGAGGATGATGATAATAATATGTGTTCTAGCGATACTAGGATTGTAATTAATGCTTGTGTTCTAGAACTGTGAACTAGACAGAGCTGCATGCACTGCAAGTTTGAGTGCTTTATTTCCTCAACCCTTACTGTGCATTCTGTTTCAGATAGGTACATGTGCACCAGTATGTGCATTCAGTATCTTTCTATGTCTTTCAAGATTTAAAAAATTCAGGCTTGTGTTCCTGAGATTTGAGACTTTTTTCCCCTAGAAGGGAGAATTGTTTTCTTTACAAGTTTTCTCAAAAAGGCAATCAAGAGAAGCGGGGTGGAGGCACTCATGCATTAGCTCTTTAAGGACATACCTTCAAAGTGTTTCCCCTGCAAGTCTTTTGCTTCAATGTCAAACAAAGTTTAAATACAAAAAGAAATACTTTGAATTCCCTTCCAGTGCCCCTTCCCTCCTGGGGATTGTGGGGTGTTATGGCCACATTAGGTTTTCATACGGTAATTCATTTCTAAATAAGAAATTTCCAGGTTTGGAGCTTGTGAGTTCACCCGCCTTTGATTGGCCTATTCAAATGTAAACACTCCCTGTGGGTACTTCATTAGTTCATGAATATTTATAGGACACTGCAAAGCCCACCAAGCCCAAAGTGCCAGAGTTTTTCAGGGACCATTTTGATTTCACTAAATAGTGCTTGTCAGAGATGAGCTTAGTATTAATGCGTCTTATTTATCTCCACATACTTCATATGCTTATAGCTCTATGTACCACAGTCAGCCTGTGAAATTTTCTATGCTTTTCCCTGTAAATAAGCAGGAAACAATGTGTTCACAACATCCCTTACACATTCCCTGAGAGAGCATTCCTTAAATTTCTGAAGCAATTGAATCACAATTGTGGGTTTGTTTTTTCAGATGCTTGAGTGATATTATTGATGAAAATACAGAATTAATTGGCAAAGACAGTGTAGCAGTTAAGTGATGATTATTACATTTAAATACACCATTTTAATCTTGAAAAGAAATTCAGAATTAAGGAATCATAAAATGGTAACTAAATATATTGTCCTAAGTACTGAGTGACACTCATGGAGTACCCATTCAAAAATAAGTAAAAATGTATATTTCTTCTTTTTCAAGGGGGATAGAGTCATACCCAAAAGTGTTTGTGATTGAATATATGTCACTATTTTGCCTGCTTCTTCCTGTTTAAGCTCTTGTATGAAAGAAATCTTTCTGAAAAATATAAGCATCTATTAAAAAACAAAATAAGCTATACTTTGGATCTCTTCTCCATATTGACTCATACGGTCCATATTAAATATATTCTGCAGAATCAGGTAATATAGTATAGCTTGTAATCCTTATGACTGCAAAGACTGTATCATGCAAAAATGTTAAATGAAGTTTGCTATCTCCAGTCTGAAAGGAGGAAGCGTTGACTCTGAAACATATCAGTGATGTTACATGTCAACATTAAAATCATAATTTCTGATATTTTTTGCAGTGAAATGCACGAGATTTCAGCCTAGAGAAGCAAATCAAAAGTTGCTGCAGAAAGGAGAAGGCAGAGAAAGGCAGAAGAAGAAGGGAACAAAAGGCAAAAGATTAGAAGAGATGTAGAAGGGATATTATGGGACAAAGAAAGAAACAAGATAGAAATAATAGTGCTTGGAAAGGCAAATATTTTTTCTTCTGAGTGATGTTGATAATAATGATAAGGCACTTGTAAAAATGGTACTAATAAGGGGAAGTTCAGGTATTACATAAAGGCCAATATCTACCCTCAGTCCTTATAGAAACCTCAGCGAATATCAGGGAGTCCTGTGATAGGTTGAGGGCAGGGAAAGCAGTAAATGTATTCCCTGACCCACAGATAATCATTAGAAATGGAATTCTGCCCTTTGTAGAAAATGAGGTTTTATCATCTGTGCCCTGAACATTTCAGCCTACACCTTGCCATTAGTCAGATCAGTTGGCACATACACCTGGAGTAAGCAGAAGAAATAAGCACTCTGTTTGCATATGAATAATTTCCCTGGTAGATCAGTTCAGTTCTCTTAATTGTCCATCCATTAATTTCTTGCTAATGTAGTTGATATCGATGACTGATTTTCTGTGCTAAACAGGAAGCACCACTTCTTCATTCTAGGACGCATTCCTTCCTACAACTGCCCTGCTGTTAGCTACCAGTAGCTGCCATTATATTATCTTTCATCTGGCCCAGAGCTGACAACAGATGGCCATCTCCGGGACTGCCATCAGTGTGACTTTATGAAGCATCCAGCTATGGTGTATTGAAGAGCTTCATGGCCAGTTCTGCAAATCTGATTTCCCTTCCCCCTACCCCGCTGCTGGCCCCCCTCACTCCATCCCCGTGAATAAGCTCCTTATTCCTGGCTCCACTCTCCACTGGTCCTGTCATTTCCCAACGAGTGATGGCACACCATTATCACTGGAAGTTTGCAGCTCAAGGTCTGCCCCCTCTTCCCTCTGCAGCACTGGCACAAGGTTGCCATTGCTCTCAGCATCCTCACCCCTCCATTTTTACAGTGTACCAAAGCTTAGGTAGAGGGGCTTGATAGCACTTAAACTGCCACCTCGTAAGATCTGTAGTTCAAACCCTACCTTCTACCACCACAGAGAATCTCCTCATGCTCCAGGGATTTTTTTTTTTTTAAGTTCCACAAGACATGCTGCCAAAACAGCATTGTGTATATTAAGTGTGAAAGAAGCTAAAATACCAATCAAGATCTAAAGTGGAGAAAAGTGTAAAATTCACAAGCATCCTGATTCCATTGACATGTTAGATCATTTGGAAAAACTCTTTCAACTCTGTGGCTGCTGTGCATTTTGGAGAAAGATATATTGTTTGCTCTTGACAGAGTTTTCTAAAGCAAGGTACCTCCAGAGCCAACCGTATTTTATGAGAAATTCACATTTGTGTCCTTTATTGTGATATTTGCAGCAAGTCTACAGCTAGTGAGAGTATCTGCCCTCAAGCTATAAAGGAGTAAGGCTCCATTGTTGGAGAGAGAGCAGCCGTCTGTGAAAGGCTGAGATGTGGTAGGCAAGATGAATACTGCTTAAAAGCAATGCTTGCCATGCTGTCATTTAGAACAGGAACACTGAGGATTTAAATGAAAGTGAAAGGCATGGTAAATAAATCCTTCAAAATTGGTCAAATTTTCATCTGCCAAAAATAACAAGTTTTCTCCATTGATAGGTTCATTGAGTAGGAGGAAAGTTGGGAGGGGATGAATTCCCCTAGGGAGGAGGTGCAAATAGTTTGGGAAAACAAGGTGTGGTCAGTGATTCATAAAGAGACACTCCAGTAAACAGCAATCTTGGCTCAGAAATGGTGGGTGTTTTTTTTTTTTCCTGTCAGAGGCAGGGTAAGAGCATCATTGGGCCACTCCATTCCAAACATTAGTCAAAAAGACTGGTGCAGAATGGCTACACAACTGGAACTGTTTGTTGCAAAACTCCAACTAGGAGGTTTAGCTTTCCTTCTTGTTACTGGGGTTGGTTTCACCATGCTTTGATCAATCTGAGGCTGAAAAATTTTGGATGGGAAAAGAGTAGATTTTTGCAGGCTCTTGTTTTTTTTTTTTAAGTTGAGCTTCCTTTGTGTTCAAGGCTGAAATTGAGTGTCCTCCACCCTGTTAACAAAGGAAGAGAGAAAGAGATGATTCAGTTCTCATGAACCAATACTGCTGAGTTACACACATTTCTACGTGCAGCTTTAGTTGTTTGTCTGTGTTATTACAGTCTCTTTTTGCAGCAGGATCACTAGACACAGTCACGGATCATGGGTGTGCAAGTCTGCTTGGGGATACGCTGTGTGTATACTCTGCTCCCCCCATACTTCTTGTGTTTAGATGTGTGCTGTGTAAGATAAAGAACCTGTGATATTGTTAAATATTAGTGGTGCATTTTGCTTTGCTTTGCATTTGTAAAGGTGAAAGGTGATTGTGCAGGAAAATGGAACAGTGTATTTGCTGTGAGACAGGCACTAAGAACTCACTCCCATGCTCAGTTATAATTCATGACTGTACTGGTGGGAAGCCCTTATCCCTCTGTGGAGTTAATGCATCTCTACTGTAGCCTGCTGAGAGCACCCTGTGTCCCCTCCCACCATCTGTGCATTCACTTGCGTGCTTTCTCTCTCTCCCCCTTCACTGTGAGATCTCTTGGTGTTAAAACTGTCAGACTACTACTGCCTGGTAAAGGTGGCTTTATGATGTGTATTAATGTTGAATTGTCATTTAAGGGTGAGGAGGCAGGTAAAGGATATGTTACCATTTGTTTTAAGCTCTTGCTAGAAAATGCTGAGGAGCAAATAGACAGAAAACTAGATTTGTTGCTTCAAACAGCAAACAGCTTTGAACAGTATAGAGAAATTGCCACAGTTCAGGGTAAGAGCTATTGATGACAAATGCATCTTTCTTCCCAATCTGGGCATATTTTACTGTTTCTTGGTACAGTGGATCTCTGTTTCTCCATGTCAAGATCTGAACCAACAGCATTGTAAAATGAATAATATTTATTAACCCATCAGCTGAATTTTATTTTCCACAAGTTGATCTACTCTTTTAGCTGAAAAGATCTCTTACAGGCTGCTAGTTAATTGCTTCTTTGCTACCTGAAACTTGAAATTCATGTGACCAAGTGCTATAGGCTAGTACAATCTTAACAAAACAGGTAGTGTACGAAGATTTTTTATTATTATGATTGCTGTAAGGCACTGTCAGAAGACTGGTGAGACTGTCTAGCTTCGAAAGAATTGAACTCAGCTCACAGAGATTTAGATGATGCTTTATCAACCTGGCACTTTACCGCAATATTAAACTCAGAATATGGTTAAAAGACCATGTACTTGACTGTCATGGCAATATTAATTTGCAGTGTTTCACTGGATGTAATCTCATGTAGTCTGTTGTTTGTATTCCTTTAAAACTTATAAATCAAATCCAGACCTGGAATACCAGTGTATGAACTTAACAGATGTGCTGCCATAAGGGACCTGCTAGGTTATAAACTGCAGAAATGATCTTTTTCTATTTCAGATTTCTAGCTTATTCCAGGGAGATTTAGGAACAACAAAAGTAAGGTGGAAGGTCACACGTTAGGACGGTAGCACCCACCCAGCCCTTGACGTTGGGTGTAATTGTCAGGAAATCCACCTCTAATCATTTTATTATTCAGTCGTAGCATCCACCAAAGCTCCTGAGCAAAAGTAGGGCAAGAATGACTTCAGTAGCTCTGTGTCCAGGTTTTCTTAGGTGAAAGATCACTTTGAGATGACACAGCTGAGTAGTCAGGCTGAAATCCTAGTTGGTATTTTATTAATTTTGCACCAAGATAAATCTTGAAATTCTGACAAACTCCATGACAGGTGAAATTCCTTCTTGCAGAATCTGCTCAGCAAGAGGCTGCTCATTTCGTTCTGTTCAGAGGCAGGCAACAGGAGGGCAGCTTTATAATCAGCCCTCAAAGGAGCCCCGGCCGCCCCAGAGCCTTGGACTGATTGAATAACTCCTGGGCCTCTTCCCCTAGGCCTCCATCAGCAGGGGTCCTGTGGAAAGCAATCTCCCGCAGACTGGCACTGAAGTGAGCTTTAAACTACTATTTTCTGCTCTCCAGAGGAGCCTGGAGTACTAAAAGATAGATGGACTGCAGATATTTTATGAGAAACTGTCAGAAGAAGAGCAGAGTAAATGTTTTTTTCCCTCCTTCGAGTCACACGCTGTATCACTGTAGAATTTTTCCCAGAATCTTTTACACTGAAAGTTTGAAATTAATTGGTTGCTAACCTTAATTGTCCCCCTCCCTCTTATTTTTATTTTTTTCCCTTCCCTCTTTTTCTTCTTCTCTTTCTTTTTTTTTTTTCCCTTAAATATTCACTCGGAGGCCCTTTGCTTAACCACAGTTGCAGAAAATCAGTACCATTTGCACTGAAATATTTATAATGACAGAATGAAAAATTGGATTCATTTTCTGGCCTGTAGCCGAACAGTCTGCAACTTTGCACAGCATTGTTTAGCATCTCTCATTCCTTCCTTTCATTGGGGTCCTTTTCAGACACACACACACGCGCTGCCCGTGCTTTCAGAGGAATGTTTAGCAAAACACAGAGCCATTTTTAATCTCAGCCTTGAGAAAACAACTTGTCTCTAACCTTGCCACCATTTGGGGGGGAAGCAAAGGGGGAGGTCCCCGGGAAGCATGTAGAATTCCTCTTACAGGAGAGATTATGGAGGGTGACATGCAATAGTCTGTCCTCTACAGCGAAGCAGCGTATGGCTGGAATTCTGCAAGTTGCTTCAGTGAGTTGCAGGGGAGGCAGGGTGGACTAAGTACCAGGCTGGATAGAAGGATCTCTCCAGTAAACCCTGTTCTGCCACCAATTCCCTCCGTGGCCTTGGGAAACTCATTTGCTCACGAAGGAAGAGGTTGTCAAAAGCTCCCTTTTGTGCCTGAACAGAGACTGTAAAAATGCCCTGTGCTTCTTTGCACCTCCAGAAAACAGAAGATGCTGGAACTGTACATATTTACTTCCCTTGAAGCAATGGTGTGAAGGTGAAGTGGTTGATGTTTGCAAAGAGCTTTGAAAATGAAAGTGCAGATCCTCAGGCTCCAATTTGCATCCCCTGCCAGTATAAAAGGTACCTTAGTCAGACAGCCAAGGATTCCCTCAGTACGCAGCAAATCCTGTTTATTTTGCAAGCTTGTTCTGTATCACTCCCTTTTGGTCCTCACAGGCATGTCTTAGACTCCGATGAATTCCAGGGATTTTTAATTGGTATAACAATCCCATGGGGCTATTATGAGCTGGCATAAGTTTGGGCAGTCTTAAGAATGTTTTAACGTGCACTGAGGACTATGGCAGCCCACGATTTGAATGTTTAGGCCACATGGATTTGCAGTAATATACAGTGATCAGGTAGGAATTAATCCGAAAATGTACAAGTTAGCAGACAATTGTAAGCCTCTACAGATGTCAGACTCTTGTGCAGAACTTAATAGAAAAATATATCTATGAAAAGAAGTATTTTAAAAACCCTTAGAAATTAGTCTCTAGTGAGTTTGTAGATTTTCTTGGCAATGTATTTTTTTCTGAAAAAGCAAGTCTTGTGGCCAATGTCTTAATTCATAATGCCTACAGAGAGGCATCTTGAGACCATACAGGGTTCCCCAATGAAGTGGGTTGGGTGCAGGGATCAGATTCTTAAGATGTTGAGAATCTCCTGAAAATGCAGGTGACAGAAGTTGCCCATCAAGGTCCAGAAATGTCGTCTTGCTAACTTTATCCATCTCAAATTTATGACATAGCTCTATTGTTGATAGCAGATATCTGTGTATAGTACTAAATTCTGGTCTCTCAACTCCACATCACTCACCCGAGCACAAACTTTTTATTTCTTTGCTTTCTTCTGTGAGAGCTACTTAATGCTGGCTCCCTCTCAATGCTCTTAGGAGCACAGCCTGAGCAGGTGTGCCTAGAAGCAGTAGGAAGGGATGGACATCTGCTGTAGGCATCAGTACAGCTCAGTTAACACTGCTCAGCATAACGTGGTTTGTGAGCAACACGTAGTTCTTCTCATTCAAAGTTTCCTACGAACTTGCAGATTTGTCTTCTTACCATGTTTCCCAAGATATTTTGACAGGTCAGACTGATGTGATGAGTGACACAAACTGCATTGTGTCTTAGAAATTTTGCCTGCAGTTGTTTTACTTTAGTATTGCTTTGATTTGAAAAGGAACTTTGTACAAAGTGGTGTGGTTTAGGATATAACAAAAAAAATTCCAATATGGTGCTGCATGTATGACAGAGATTTTCTGCTTAGCCCTTATTATTGTTTTCTGATTTTCTTTTTTTTCTTTCTTGTATGTAAATGGAGAACAGTATCATTTTTCATTTTTAGGTTGCTGAAAATCAAAACTAATAGAGATGAGAAAGAATGTAAACTTTAATTACAAATATTAAATATTTTTAAACTGAAAACTTGAAACCAGATTGCCCTGACTATTTAATGACACTTTAAGGGAAGTCATAAACCCAGAGCAGGCTCTTTCAAAACCCAAAGTATTTCTTTGTTTGAGCTGACCAGGACACAAATATACAGGTGTGTCATATTTCTTAAGATGCTGAAAAGATTTTTGGGGACAATAGACTACAGACCACAGTGAAGTGACAGTACAGATGTAATGGGCTGGTGCAGAATAGTTACTGAACATCAGGGACCGTAAGAGTAGCCCCCAAACAAATATTATACCTCACTGTTGAAGATAGAACCTTTCTGAGAAAGCTGTTTTCACTGTGGGCCTGAACTGTTGTGTGGGTTTTGTTTTTCTACTTGGAGTGCCAGTCTGTTTACTAAAGTTATTAGTTTATAAATTTTGCCATGGTAAAGTAACTGTGAGAGCTTTAAATTAGAATAAGTGCCACTTCTGTGTGGCAGGTTCCTTTGAGGGCTTATTAGAAAGCAGGCCTCCTGTTGCCTGCCACTTTATGCATGGCACTATTGCTGTGGGTACTTGTTTATAGCTAACTTTTGAATTTATATAAGTGTGCATTGTGGTATGATGAATTGCCCTCCAGTTGTGAGATTCTGCTTTTTTTCTTCCTGAGTTCAACCTAATACTTTAAAGAGTTATTTTTATTAGGCAGGTTTTATTTTGACGAATTAAAATTAACTTGGAGTAGAAAATTATATAAGACTGTGAGAGTTATAGATTAGCCTCACCATAGCTACAGCACATGTTTTTGTAAAGGAATTAAAGTTCTCTGTTTCAGGTACCTTGGCACTAAATGTAGACAGCAAATGAGTGTAAGTGTTGTCTCCAGTTATTTTCCTTGTAAATGTGATTCTTTTCACTCAATCTGAGGATTGCCACACTAAAAAACAGTCCTAATGGGCAACGAGGGGTGAAGGCAGCAGCTGCAGGAGGCTGGATCCCCTAGCAGGAGATAGCCAAGGGGACAGGAATACTATGGCATCACAAGTCAAAGCCAGAGGTGAGGAGTGGGAGCATTTCTTCAACTGTCAGTACAGGGTCAAGGCAGGATCTCATGACATGTCTGACTTGCAACGTGTCACTGGCCAGCTGTCTGACAGGAAACAGAATGACCAACCTCAAAGCATGACATTTGGTAGGAGAATACTTCATGTCTCACGGGGAGGAAAGAAAAAGGCACAAAAGGATGCTTCTTTGTGTGATACTTCTTGTTTGGGGGAGGAGCATCAAATTGTAGGAGTTGGATTTCATTGTATTCCCCTTTTTTCACATTCTGGAAACCGGAAAAAGTGAGAGTAAAATTCCTCCTATTTAGCTGTGGTCACATTTCACACTTCTTTTACAGAAATGCAAATGACAAAAAAAAAACCCAAAAAACAAAACAACAAACCCAAAACAGAAAACAGAAGACAATAGAGAATTTGAACTTCTGCATTTTACAACCAACAACCACAATGACAAACATGAAATTTTATTGTCCTGGTACCACATATTAGTAAATGCTAAGATTTATTGATTTACAGTGTGTGTCCTCACAAAATTTAGAGGAGTAATGACTTTGTTATAAAGGGCAAAATAGCGTTCTGGTCTCTCTAAACGTCACCTTTAAAACCTGGAGTTTCTTGGACTGAAAATAGGAAAACTCAGATGAGGTTGCTCTAAGAACAAAATGTTTCAACATAGGGTTCTTAGCTGTCTAACTAAACACTAGCTATAAAGGGATAAATACTGTCCTTAGTTTCTTTTCCAACAAGTAGATTTGTAATTCTCACACACCCCAAGCCTGCCACATAAGCACTGTCCCAGTTCTTGCTATTCCTTGTTTGAAGAGCTGTAGGAAAAAGGACTGTAAGAAGTCCAAGATGGGCTGGCACAGTAACCGGTTGTGAAGGAAGTCAGAGAGCAAAATCCATGGGGGCCTCTGCTTATCAGCTCAGAAATCCTTGGCTGTTACCATCAAATCTGCTCAATCTGGCTTTCCTTGCAAACTGTCTTGAAGGAAAAAGATGCACCAATGTGCAACAGAGTTTGGAACATTTAGAAGAGGAGGAGAGCTAGCAGAACAATGTCGCTTTTCCTTTTCTATCCTACACATTCTGAAATTGACATACCATGGACTAGGGGACAAATTTTCATTTTCATTCCTGATTGCCGGATCCAAAATACGCTCCAGTCCAGTTCTGCATTTGGTTAACTGGGTGTGTGTATTCTTACTGGATGGATAACTTCCAAATATGATTTCCACATGTGAGAGGCAGGTGTGTCAGTTTTAAAACTGGGCTTGTTCAGGGTTTGCTTTTACCTGAGTGAAACTGTTGTTAGTCGCTGTGAGTTAATCTTGGGCTGATCCATAACCTCCAGTGTGCTGAGTGCTGTTGTACAAGACCCCACACACAGCTGGCAGTGTGCGGAGAATCCAGATTCCAGGCTGTCCCCATGTCACCTGGTAAGCACAATACCCAGTGTTATGTCAGGAGGTAGGGAGGTGAACTCGGCGATCGATACAAGTGTGGGATGTGTCTGTCTGTATAATAGGAGAGCAGACAAGTTACAGCACTTTTCTTTCAGGCTGTATCAAGAAACTTGTAATTTCACTTGTAATTTTGTTCAAAGGGATTCTTATACATGCACCTGTGGAAAATTGGAAAGTATCATTGTTTTAAAGGTTGCCCTTTGCATATAAATCACAGCTCTGTGTGCTTCCCCATTTTAATTGGGTGACCTTTTGAATCCTATGGACAGGAGCTTAAATTCTGGACCTGCTGGTTGGTTTAAGATTTGAAATAAATTCATGATCTAGCTGTTACTCTACTTTAAAGCAGAGAACCCAATATGGAAATCTGAGGAAAAAAATTCCCCTTGGAAGGTTCCTTTTTGCAAGTCATAGAAAACTTAATTGCAGACCAAATAGATGTGTGTAAAATCCAGAATCATTTGTCACTTTAATCCTAGAAAAGAATCAGGATTCGTTGAGTATAAGAGAAAAAAGAGGAGCAAGAAACATGTAATGTTTCCAACAGGACGTTTCTGTGCAATTATCAATTTAAGCTTCCATTATTTGTCACTAATTACTGCACTGAGCTGTTAAATATTTAGTAGTAGTTTGTTTAATTGGTTTTGACCTATAAAGGAATCTGTGCATAGCATAGCTCCAGTTCCAGGAGCCAGTTCCTCACTCCCAGCTAGGCAAATCTGTATTCACATAAGATGAACACATGTTGTCAGACAAAGGGGTTTGTTTTTGTTGTTTAGATTTGTTACGTCTCTCTCCCCCACGGATGTATTTGTCTTTAAGGTATCTGAAATCAGAGCACAAAGTAAGAATGCTGCCTGTGGATGTAAAATGGGAGGTCAGTCAAACTTAAACTTGTTTACAGATGTTGTAGTTTAGAAAGCACCAGCATGATAAATTAAACATAACTAAGAAAAAAAATTAAAGCAGAGCAACAACTATCCCATGAACACGTGTCTTGTAAAACTGACTTAATCCCTGAATATCTTATTAGGCAGTATTGCCTATCAAGGCTTGTCGTCCCCTGTTACTCTGTTGTACAATAGCTGCAGACAAATCCGTATTTGTTCAACTTTAGGTTCTGCTTGCTGTGTCTGACAGGGTGAAGAGACTTCTGGCTGTGGCCTCTGTAGTGCCTGTGCAAGAATTGATCAGTATACAAGAAATATTCACTTTGTTTTAAACCCTAAAGGCTTGGCTCTATTCTTACTTGTTCCTATCTTGAAACTCCCTTGATTTCAGAAGAGCTTTTCTTAATTTATACCAGGGTAACCATAACCATATTCTAAAGTAATAAGACTTTTGATATATTTCTCAGAAGTGCCTCCTTTTGCCTTTTCTGTTTAAGCTTTTATTCCCACTTAATGAACAATTTTCTTATTGGGGAAGGATGCTTGTGTATTAATTTCAAACATTTGTAGTATCACAAAAGCCTTCTTTTTCTACAAAGAAGACTTAGACCTGGATCCTGATTAGCAGTACAGCCCCTTTGCTGCATAAAAGAACAGAAAGATTTCCCAGTTTTGTTGAATTGCTGTGAACATGTCCCAGCCTTTGCCCTCTCTGCCCATCACCTTCTCATTTGTGGGGGTAAGGCACACACCTCACCCGTGCAGGCAGGCACACCCTTCCTGAAGTGGAAGACATTGTTACAAGTTCCACTGCATTTCAATAACCAGCAGACAGGGTAAGGGAGGCTTATGGGAGGTGATTGCCTGGCACCATAGGTTAAAACAGCCTTCGAGCTACTCTGATTTATGTCAGAGGCTTAGCTGGGAGCCCCCTGCCAATGCTCATAATGAGGAAGGTGCAAGGATGGTGAACAGGCATCTGTGTTTGTGTCTGTTCTCTTCTGGTGACAATGATGAAAGTCTTATTTGCTGTACCCAGGAATATATGTCATTCTTTTCCATACAACAAATCTGTGATATATGTACTTGCATATAGTAATGAATCCAAAAGGAATCATTGACATTTTCCTAGTGACTTACTGGAAGTCTCTCAAGAAAAATAGGTGTCAGGGGTTTTAGTTTGGTTTGGGTTTGGTTTTAATTTTCAGTTTGCATCCCTGAGAACATGCTATCCAATTTGAGATTTTTTTACAGGTAGGTATTCTCTGGCACAGCTGGAAATGCTTGAGTAGAAGAACCAGAACACTGGGAGTTTTACATAAATATGATAAAGAGTAAAATCTGATTAGCAGTCATGCCATTTCAGGGGCATTAATACAATATCAAATCACATAGCTTAGGTGAACTAATTTATATGAATAACTGCAATTTAGTGTAGACTTTCCTCAATTATCATTGTCAACAGTGGTCAGTCATGTCCTAAGATGACCACTTAATTGGCCATCATGTCTGAGTACAAACCTGATTCTCAAAGGTTTGTAAACATCAACTCACTAAACACAAATGGTATTTATGGGAACACAGATCCTCTTGGGATTTGGCCCTTCTTTTGTTGTGGAAATAGCTATGGTTTAGTTCAGATCAATCTCCTTGGGAATCTGAAGTTTCACAGACTGTATTTTGTTAGGTCTGTGCTGGTGAGCAAGCTTGGCCTGGATGAAACTCCATGCCTAATGTAGTGCATTTATAAATTCATTGGTTCTTCTGCTCTCCCACCTGCACTACAGTACTGGAGATGCTGCTGGCAGGAACACTTTGCCTGGAATTTTTTCTGTTCTCCCCAAAACTCCAAAATCTCCATTCAGCCTCCTATTTTTCACCCATGTAAAACTATTAGACATCATCTGTTTCCATCTTCCTCATTCACTCAGCATAAGTGTGACCATTGAAATCTGAATGTATATTCATTTGTGTCAGAAGCATTGTAATTCCTGGGATGAAACACATCAGAAACATTTGTTAGTTCAGACATTTCAGATACAGCAATTAAAGTTAATTTATTGTAGTTGGTGTTTTATGAAAGGAAGGGAGGGGCATGAGAGGGAAAATAATCTATCCTTTTCAAGGAGCTTCAACTGAAGTTGCTCTTTTTGTATTTCACCTATGCGAAAAAGCCAGAAATGTTTACAATCTGAGTATTCATGGATGCTCTGTCAGTACAATTAAGGATTATATAATCATGGAAAGGACCTGGATATGTCCCCAACCTTCAGTTAGTTCATTTGGTGGAGGTGCACTACGGCAGTCTTTACCTTTAGTATGGAACCCAAATCCCACCTATACTACATTTTTTCCTATATAGCAACTGAGCCTTAGAAACCCATGTAATGGAATATTCTTATTTGGTTGCAGCAGTGGTGGAACCAGGGCTGTAATGTTTTGGGGCATTGAAAGTAAGTTTACTGCTTTCAGGTGCTTTGAAATGGCCCAGATATTCTACTGAAACCAGCTCCTGACTATGCAGATTTGGTTTCATGTCTGATTTGGGGTTGGCTAAGCCTCTTCCTCTCCCGGGATGAACATCAGGAAAAAAATACTAACCCTGAGGTCTGTGAAGCTGTGAAATAGTCTCCCAAGAGGAGCATTGGAAGCTCTAATTAAAATTGGACTGGGCAAAACACTTGAAATTACACTATAGGCAATAATCCAACACTGGCAAGATGGGTGGAGAAAACGCCCTAATGGGTCTTTTCTCTCTTTAAATCCTATGAATTCTTGTTCTTCTCTTTTATTATGCTATTTCACCTCTTTGTTTAATGGTGACATAGTGTCATCTAGAAAGTATTATAAGACACTATTGTGAGCTGAGTGAAATTATGTTAAATGTCAAAAGAAAATGCAACAGTTTTTCTGCAGGTTCACAGTGGTTATATGGAGACAGGAGAAAGAGAAACTGGCTGTAAGCGAGGGACATGAGTGCAGTAGATTTGATCTTTAAGACGGCAGCAAATGCAGTGCATGCCTGCAATATGCATGTTTATCATTTTTGACATTGTGTTTCATATTCTCTGCTTATGAAGAACAGCCACATTCCACCAAATCTAACACAGGTGTGGAAAAGTCATTTACTGTAACTGTGTACTTCACTCAGATTGCTGGAGACATTTTGTATCCCAGTGCTTCACATATCCCCAAAGACCTGAACTAAATAATATATTTTTACATCTTAATTTATAGTGTGCATTTAATCTTAGTATCGTACAAATCTAAGTAACTCATCGATTTAATCCTTGGGTATAATCATATTACAGTTTACCAGGAAAGAATCCTTCCGCAGTATAATGGGGCTTTGACAAGAAACTCTGTGCTGCAATACTGAAGCAGCACAAATCTGAAGAAACAGTGTAAAAATAATCTTTTCTGATATCTTTTTGATAGGTTAGTCTGAGTAAGTATCATTTATTTGTTTTTGGTGTTACCACGTAACAAACACTCCTCTTTCCTCCTCCCTTGCCTTCCCACATGGTGGAGTATTTCAACAATGTCCAATACAGAGCTTCCTGCGTGAGAGGTCGTGACAACCGGTTAAGTAATAAAGCATTGAACTGAAGTTCTGGAAACCATGTTGATCCTGTGAAACTGCCAGGTTTTGCTAGGCCTGCCTTTCCATAAGCCTTCCTTTCTTCCCCCTTTGGTTCTGGAAAATCCAACATCCTCTTCTTAGCTGCAGATGGTTTGAAAAGTGTGGTACAGGATAAGAAGTTGGAATAAAAAGAAGGGAAGATAAGCAGAAAATCTTGATTAGAAAGTATAATTTAATAGAACGTGTATTGAACCAAATGTATTGATTAATGTGGTAGATATAGTACTTATATTGATTCAAACTAGAGATTTAGTACTAAAAGCTGTAAGCCAAAAAGCTGTTGCAGATTGCTACAAAAGTCAGTTTAATGCTGTCCTTGAGAATGCCTTCACAAAGAAATTCTTCTAATGTTTGAGGAGTAGGTAGAATGCGGTATATGTCAGTTTGATCCCGGAGGGTTTTATTTTGTACTCTAATAGCTGTTACGAGCCTACATTATATCCAAGGAGTAATTTTCCTTAGGGGTGCCCAGCTCGCTTTGTGTCAATATTCTAGCATTTTAAGTCACGTACAGTATATGCTTCTGGGAACAGTGCAGGAGCCAGCCAGACTCATAATGGTCTGCATTCATTAATAAAGCCAGAAGCTTCTGTCCCTCCATTGCCCACTACAGGGATGCCTCCCTGGTCTTCAGGGACCCGTACAGACACATTTAAAGAAAGCTTTATTTTGAGTGGGCAGGAGATGAAATGCAGGACTTGCAGGCATTTCCTAAGTCAGCTATATGCCCGAGCACAGGGGTGACCTTAATGGGTCAAAGAAGAATGCAGGTCAAAAGACTTATTATCCAGCCTGTTGGAAACCAATTGCTTTTGTTAAAAAAAAAGTAAATTGTAGCGCTTAAAGGTTGATAGTAATGTAGAGTTCTGTTTTACAACCTGGAACTGTATTGCAGTGCGGTGGGGTGCATTTTTATTTTTCTAAATGCAAAAAAAATACAAGGTGGTCTGTAATGTACACAGATAAAGGCTTCCAGATAAGTGATAACATGTAGGGTACCATAATTACTTAATCAGTGATGATTGATTACTCATGTTTGTGTTCTTGAACTAAGGAAAAAATAACATGCTGCTGTGGCACTGTTACCATCTGTTGAAATAATGCACCTACATTTCATCTTTATACCTCTTCACGTGTACCCTCTTTGCACTGTTTGTCAGGTACAGCCATGTCTTGCTTCATCTGATCATAAAACACAGGAGTCCCATTTAAATTGAATGCAACCGCAGTTCACATTAAGGATTCTAATGGGCTACTGAGTCTGTGGCTATCTGTGGGTATTTTTTTCTTCGTTAATTTTGATGCTGTGGGCGGGAACTTTTTGCTAGCTATTAGTTCTCATGTTCCCTCTGAAACACAAAGGCATGCACCAAACAGCAAGAAGTATTATTACCTCTTTTGTCTCAGGCATTTCTGCAAAGAAACCTTTTTATATTTATTTGCCAAGGAGATTCTTCCACACACTATTGTCCTGAAATTCTTTGCATGTTTTTAGCTCCTTAACACTAACAACAGGGATATCTCAAAGCATTTTCATCCAGAAAAGTGGTGGCATGTAATTTTATAGTAGGTCACATAACAGTTGGTATTCTGGATTCAGCTAACAAAAATAATTATTTCTAGGAATAGGGCAAATGCATTTAAAGAGTTTATTTTGCTTATGAAATATATTGAATTCAGGTTTTTCCAGGTAATATACCTGCATTCCAGATTACACTGAGACAGAGAAATTTGGGATGTAGGAGTTTTCCTGGCTCGATTTGTGTCTACGCGATGACAAATGCAGTGACACACACACCCCTCCTGCTTCACTGTTCCTCCATTTTGTGCATGCGAAGCTTGCATTTGTGTTTGCAAACTAGTGTCTCCTCATGAGATGCCAGCTTTTGGAAATTGGAACACAGCTGTTGCTGAAGTCCAGGAAAGATTATATAGAGAAAAAATATTTTCCCCTTTCCATGGCTAAGCAGGAAATTGACATTTTTGCTTTGTAGGGAGACTACCACATAATTAAACAGATGTGCTTATGCGCAACCAGATTTGGGGGAGGCAAAGAACGGGTAGCATATGATACCTCCTGTACTTCACTAAATGACTTCCCTTTGGCAAGTGGATGTACTAATTGCTCCAAACTCAGGCAAACTAGTTGAAGTTTCTGGAGGAGGCGTGTTTCAAGCTTGCCTAGTGTGTCTTTAGTGAAGGGCAGCGCGCTCTCCGAGCCACACAGGGGATCTCAGGTGTAATATTGTGCTCTCCCTGGGTGCACCGCGCTCCCATGGCCCTGCCGTGTCCCTGCCGGCGGGAGCTCCAAATTCTGCCTTCCCTGCCTGCCTGATCTCCCACTGCCGGGGAGGCGGGAGCTCACTGCACACAAGGCACAGAGACTATCAGAGTCGAGATCTGCTGTGTGGATAATAGAGGAGGATTTTTGCCCTAAATTTTTAAACACAACACCCCTCATAAAAACAACAACAGTTCATAACTGGGATTAATGTTTGCAATTTTCAGTCACTTAGACATGGGGTCTCCAATAGATGGCTTTTGGTGGAGAGGAATATGGCTCTCTGTGGGATTACAGAATTTTTCTCCTTTTCTTATCTCTCTCCTCCCATCCTTCGCCTGCTTGTCTTGTCAATGTTTTGTTCCTGAAGTGCTTCCGCTTTGTATTTTTTTGCCACTTAGCCAAATAGGTATTTCTCCCTAGTCCCTCACATTTGGAGAGCCTTAATTACTTTGGAAACCATGTTTTATTTTGACTGTTTGCAACATGTATAGTTGCCTTTTTAAGGCCTAAACTGTTCAAAGCATTTCCTCATGTTCATATCCTGCCCTGTCTCCTTCTTCTCTGCTATGCTTGTTGGGTTTTTTCTATTATTTCTTCATTATCGCTAGAGAATCTCATTTTTGCGCCAGGGCACAAGAGTCAGGGACACTGAGAGCTGGGGCAAGTCAGTCCTTATGCTGTGTTTTATTTTGTCTCCTTCATATTTGTGCCTTTTTATTTTTTAATCAAAAATGTCGTTGCAATGAGAGTTACGGCTGCAATTCTAAAACACCTTTTGACTGCTTCATATGCAACTGTTCATCCAGCCTCATAATGATTATGCATTTCTCACTTAGTGAAAAGAAATCAAAAATGGGCATGACTGACGTGCTTGCTCTCAGTAGACTAGAAACAAAAGACCCCCCCCAAATATCTGTCTGCAATGTAACAATTGGTATATTACTTCACCTGCTCAGAAGCAGAGAAAAAAAAATCAGAATTCAGGCTGCCACCCCATATTTAAGTTGTCCTGTTGTTTCTAGGTACTGCAGGGTCTCCAATAAGCCTGTGGTTTTATGCTGTAAGTGCTGCAATAAATGGACACAACAGGATGACAAAAGGACTGACTGTCAGGCTTAACTCTTAATTTCCTTGCTTTTGTGCTTTAAAGTCAGAGCCCATTACCTGTGACCAGCCAACATTTTTGGCTGCAGCTATTGTTACTGCTTTACAGCATTTTGAAATGATTTTATGGGAAGGATGAGGAACTAGATGAAATCAGGTGGTGGAGTGTATTTTTTTAACACTCTCTGGCCTTGGACAGTATGGAATTCCTGCCATCAGCATTAAATCATTTTGTATTCACATCTGGAAAC
This sequence comes from Atrichornis clamosus, assembly GCA_013400975.1. Lineage (NCBI taxonomy): Eukaryota > Metazoa > Chordata > Aves > Passeriformes > Menuridae > Atrichornis > Atrichornis clamosus. The sequence continues at coordinate 189,896 of WBMZ01004493.1, read as the reverse complement.
TGCATCTTTGAGTGTCACTGGGTCATTTTCCTTTAATCTTGAGAATGGCACTACATTAAAAATTCCTCAGTCTTACTGTAAGGTCCTTTCCTTGCCAAATGTCCCATGAACAATTATTTGTGTGCGTGCACAGTTTAGGGAGAGAGGAGGAGGATGGGAGAGAGGATTCTCAGGCTGGTCTGCAGTCACGCTGTATTTCACATTCGTTTCACTGAGGCTGTTTTCATGTGCCCTTTCATGGGTGGCTCTGGAGGGTATGGTTCAGTAGATGTTCACTTTGTTGTAAATGATGACTGTCTTTTGGGAACAGGTTCATCCTAAAGTGCCTTAGTCCAAAGAGGTTTAAAGACAGATTAACTTAATAAAGTGGAGTGAAGGGTCTGGATGTGCTGGGAGCAAATCATGGGATGTGACACCCCTGCCCTCTGGGTCACTGGCCCAAATCTGGCCCCGATTACTAAGGGGAAAATTCATCACTAATCAGTGGCTGCTCTGTTGTCTGACAAGCAGCATTCACAGACATTTTCTAGTTATCTGTGGATCCAGTGTACATTGTAGAAAACTTATCATGTATTGCATTGGTCCCTTGCTCTTAGCTCAATGCTTGAGGAGGATCTGAGCCAGTAAAGCCAGCAAAATAGCATCTTCCTGAAAGTGGTCAACTTGATTTGAGCAGTGAGAGGAAAGAGGGTGAAATTTGTGTTTACTGCTTGATTGGTGCTTACTTGTATAGTAAAGGAGAATTTAAGACTCCAAAGTCCATGCTGTGTCACCTTCACATAAGGCACTGCATTCACTTCAGGAAAAATACTTATGGTTTCTGGTGACCAAGGGGCAGGCTGTGGCAGCCCCTCCTCTTTTCTCATCAGTGTCTGAGCTCTCTGCTTGGCACAGAATGACTCTTACCAGAAGATACTGTGCCATACCGTGTAGGGGGAAATAGGTTTTAATGCAATAATGCATTTGAAGTGATGCCACGGTCTAGGAAGCACAGGCCAGTTAGCGTAGGACCTTTATGACAAATGCACTTCTCATTTTCACAATGCATAAACCATGAGCTGTATGTAAGCGGACACCAGAGCCAGTGACCTGGTCTGCAGTTTCACTGGGGCAGATCAGCCAAGGCCGTACCTGGAGTGAGTGTGTTGCCCTTCTTGTGGCAAGTGTAAAAGATACCAGTGTGAAACAGCTTGAGAGAACTCCTCTGTACCATAATGATGCTGTTTCTGGCTAGTTTAAAACAAGGAGGGGTCAGGAATACTCTTTTTTCCAGCCCATCATTTTGCAAGATATGTTGGGAGAATTTTTTTTGCATCCTTCGTTCACACAGAAATGCCTGTCCTGTGACTAAGTTGTTTCTTTTGTTTTTGTTACAGAATCATACGATGACCCAGCACAGCAGTTAGTGCAAGGCCCATCTCTTCCAGAGAATTCTTTGTGGCACAAAAAGGGAACACATTTTACTCTTTGCACGAAACTTTCATTGTTAATGTATATTATTCAGAATCATTGTATTGTACCATAAAACTTGTATTATCGAAACTGTTGGATGTTCATGTGTTTGAACTTTTGAGCACCGGATAGACTTCCTGTATATAAAGTGTTGCACATGTATTATGTTGTCTGATACTAAAATGGTCTTATAAAGACAAGTGGACTTGGGCCCTATTCAAGAAAGATACAAATAATAATAATAATACTGTGTGAGGGGAAAAAAAATAGCTTAACTAAAAGTGTCATTTTCAAGGAGGAGGGAGAAGATAATAGCTATGTTCCATTACAGCTCTGTTTGGCCTCCCTTTCGTTTAAACTTCAGTCTAGAAATCTCTTTTGGTATACAAACGGATGAATCTAAGACTATTTTTTATTGCTGAAGATTCTTGCAAAAAATATGAAGAGACTCTTTCTCACAGAGCAAGAACCCACAGTTGAATAAGGCCCGTATATATATTTGTAAGCCTTGCGATATGACAGATAGCATTACCATATATGCAATAGTTGTTATGTAGTTTGTCAAAGAATTTTTTTTCCTGGATACCATTTGAAGCTTTGAGTGTTCAAGACTTTCCTTAATGATTTCACACGGCCAAATTCTTGAATCAGTTGAACTAACCTGTATGTTACTGTTATTAATGTTTACTCTGCGGTCTGAACCTGGAGATTACTGGAATTGTTTTCCAAAAGGAAATAAATTCAGTTTACCATTATGTGTGAGCGTGCTTTGTGTCTTGTCTTTTTCCTTGGAAAGAAGCATTATTATTGCTGCTGCTGTATTACATAAAGAACCACCAAGACCTGGAATCCCATTGTGTCAGGACCTCTATGCTGCTCAGTAGCAATAAGTCACTTTTCTCAAAGGTAGGCATTTAAATAAATATAATGGTAGAAATAGATCTGCTGGCCCACTGCACATCAATGTGTGCTTGAGGTTAATATTCACTGTTTTCTGAGTTTATTTGTTTATTTTATTTGGCTGTCTCAACAATTTCACACTTGTGCACTTGACATGTTGGTTGCCAGAGGAGTCACCACACATCTTCTGTGTATAATTATCAGTAAATTTCAATGTGATATTGTTTAGTGATTGGGTCTAGTACTGCTGACAGGGAGCCGCCACATCTCTGCCAGGAGTGCTGTTAACCTGACGTCCCTCATCCTCTCCTCTGACAAGGGTAGCAGAATAGGAGGCGGTGTACACCATGGAGTGCTGCTCACTTGCCCCACAGCCTTGGGGGAGCTCTCACAAGACCTCACAGCTCTGCCCAGGTCTGAAAGGGGATAAAAACTCTCCTGGCCTACCACTGTCCCCCACTACTGCAGCTCACCTACAAAAGAGGACCAAAAAACCATTCTCCAGCTATTGCAGTAGCTTATCCTATTGCTGGAATAATGGTTTTATCCCATGGAAACCAGTGTTGCTGAAATACTGCCTTTAAAGAGCCCCACATCACAACAAGTCCAAATGGCTGGAACTGCTTGCTTCATGCTGTCAGGATAGGTATGAAATGTGATTTCCAGTTTGCTGAATGTCACAATTTGACTCCTTACAGATGGAGGACAGAGAGAAAAGAAGTAAAGTCAGAAAGTGGTTGCCAGATATTCCAAGAAAAAATGTGTCATATTTAAAACTCTGGCTTTGAAAATATTGTGCAGATTTTGCTAAATACAAGAAAGAAATTCCCAGTTTTTGTATGAATATCTCATTTGTGCTGACAAAAGAATAAATGCAGGCATGAATACACAAGGCTTGTAAAATGCCAGTTCTATTTATAAGTCAGAAACCATTCCCATTCTTATTCTCATTAATATATTACTCATCTCAGCCAAATTGAATGTGATGATATGTTCTTTATTTTTGACAGATACCTTAAAGGATATAAGGCATTTCAGCCTTCATGTGTGAAAGTGTGACATATTGGTTAAGACTGAAAATAACATGTTTGTAGTAGAGTTCAAGTATATAAAAAATATTACACCCTACTGTTTTTGTAAATGCCAGAGTGCCACTGAGTTGAGACAGATGGTAGCTAGGAAAGATGCAATATTATAATCAAAAGCTAAAATATGTCAAAAATATGTTAGCAAGCAAAACATAGTCTATTACTAGTGTCTCATGTCATGACAGCTTGCAAAACATGCAAAGATGTTGAATTTCTAGATACGTAAATAAAGGAACAGTAAACACAGCAACAGCGAATGTGATGAAGACTTCATGCATCAATTGTCCCTTGAGGTCAGCACAGGGGAATAGAGGGGTCTTGTGGCCACGGGCAGCCCCAGGTGGCTTCTGAGTGCTGGCTGCTAGTATCAAGTGCTGGAATCCTCTTACCTTTTCTAAAGTAACAGGTTTCTCAGTGATACCTAAATAGCTGTTTAAATAGATTATGGAAGACATCCGAACTTCCCAATGAGAACTGAGTATTGCTTGGGGAATTACCACAGCATTTAGAAAAATCAACAGGAGAGGCAGATCATCTTGCCTGTTGGAAGAAGACACACAGCTCTGTGTGTGTGTGCACATTTCAGCTGTAGCGTGCCTTTCTCTGCCCTGGGTTAGCAAAAGCTAAAAGAGAAGCCCCTCCTCATGCCCCTAGCCTAATGTAAAAGGATAAATCTATTCAAGGGTTGTGTGAATAGGTTGATGGACAAGGTATCCTTTTACCTCTGAGACCGGCTATATTCCCAAGATTTCTAGAGGACATGAGTTTTACTCTAAGTGATAGTTTAATAAAACAATTAGTCCTGCATGTTTGCCAGAGCTATGTTTAGGAAATGTCACAGACCTAAAGCAGATATAAATATGGAATTTATACTGCAGAAGTGGAGCGATCTACCCAGATAATAACTGGGCACTGGACCTATGAGGAACTGCACAGACTCTTTGCTGAACAAAAGATTGTTCAGGAATAATCATGTACTAGGTCTTTATGACATTCACCTACCCAAATCCAGAATTTCTACCATCATACATATGTCCATAGCCAGTTGCCTGTAAGTTAGACTTTCCAATCCATTTTAGGGGTTTCAGTTCACATGGAGGTTAATGGAATTTCTTTGATTCACTCCAAGACCAGTGCTCTCACTGCTTTCCCTGATTTATGAGTCACTTTGCAAACCCCACGAAAAATGTTTCAAAAGCTCTGCTTAGGACACTTTAATAGTTATCACTTCCTTCTTAACAGCAGGGGAAAAGCTGAAGTCCTCTCCGTATCTCAGTGACTGGACTTTATTAGTAATTCTGGCATGACCACTCACTTTGTTTCATTACCACTGTCCTCAACAACAGAAAAAGGGAGACGTCCCTTCCTTACCAACATATGGCATTTTCTATTTATAACAAGATTAACAATTCATTCACACCTTGATTGAATCCTGCTTTATTGAGATGTCACAACAGATTCTCACAGTCTGCAAAGGGAAAGACTTACAAATGTTAATATTGTGACAACCAGGACACATAAAAGTAAATGAATTATAATTGGTGACAATTAAAAATAGCTCAGTGTGAAAACAGAATATTGTGCCGCTGTAGCAGCCCCATCTAGGATGAGACAACGTGAAGGACTCTGTAGAATAAGACTGTCCATGAATTTGGAAATGTTACCTTGAGTCCTGCTTAATGTGTTCAGTCATACACTGATGCTTGATTAATGTTCACACGCCCTTTACATCTTAGTGGGCAATGTGCCATTCTCTTCAAAGTATTTGCTTCACTGCTCTATAGAAGCACAAAAATAAACAAGTTTAGGCCTATTCTACCAATTCCATTTAATACATTCATTTCCCCCCCCTATGTCACTTCCCTTATTTGTATGCAGAAGCTTTCTTTAATTATTATTATTGTTGTTGCTGTTGTTATTAGTCCTAGTGAACTGTGAATGCTGTAGCAATGCAGTCCCCCAGGAGCTGGACAGTCCCTGGCCACCAACTCTTGTGTGCAGATCTTCTTCTGTGTGAGGAACACAAAAGCCTGACAAGGTCTCACTCATGTTTCAAAGCTCGCTCTCTTTTCAGAGCTATTTGTTATTGTCTCCACCATCACAAGTTTAAAAAAGGAAAGTTAATTAAATATGGAACAAGACTGAGCAACATCTTTTAAACCATCATGTCATTAGAATTGGATCCCTCTGAGAGCTGCTTAAAAGGGTTTTGAGAACAATGACTGTTCAACCAGATATTTATGGGCATAGTTATGTAAACACACTCTTTATTGTCTATGTATATTTAATATAATTATCAGTTTTGTACTTGGACTCTCAGGAGACCCAACAAATCACAGTGTTGCTTTGAAAATGTCAGCAGAAAAGACAATTATGTTGCGAGCAAATATTCATAAATTATATTAAAAAGTCCTGTGAAAATGTACCCTGTGTTGCAGAGCTGCTTTTGCACTAGCAGAATCATCACTGTCTTTCTCTGATTTAAACTCTTGTTGCCAGTAACAAGGAAGTTGCTCGAAAAAAAGCCCTTTAACACTCTAGAGGCTTCTGTCTCTGACTAAGGGACAATGCAAGTTGTAGACAAATTCAGAGGGCTTATTCATTTTTTTACTAATATACTGGGGTAGTTTTAGAGATTTCTAAATAAGGTTTCGTGAAATCATAGGTAAAAACTGTCTGCACAATAGTGCCTAAGTCACTTACTTTACTTCTCTTCCAAGATTATTCCTGACAACTTGCCATGTTTTGCTCATTATGTATTAGGGGAAAAAAGAGTGGAGAACTGGGACAGTGTTCAGTAAATTAAATGTGCCACACATGCTAAACCAATACGTGTGCTGGAGTTTGATAAACACCTAGTAAGTGCCTGCAAATCATCTCTACTGCAAGATATACAATCAGCATATCAACATCTTAATTAGCAGCTAATGACATTTGAATGGGAAGGTTAACGTTAAGCACACAAATGCAGTTTAGTAAAGGGGAAAATTAAATACTTTAGTAAAGGGTAAAATGAGATATTTCATTCTCTGTTTATTTTCAAGTAGAAAACAGATGGCTTTTGTAGTAAGCAATCATCTAAGTGAGTAATATCCCAATCCTTAGATGTGTTTTGCAATAAAAACTCCAAGTGTCTTTTCTGGTTCATCTGGTCCACACAAAGAGATGACAGAACTCTGCTTTTCTGCAGGAAAAGGCATTTCCTCTGTGCCATTATATTTCTTTTGAGCAAACAACTAAATTTTAAGTAGGCTCAAGATGGTTTGGTCTGGTCTGTGATGCTTCTCTTATTCATTATTTCCTAAGCATATGTTTCCTTCAGCAAACTTCTCTGGGATGGTGTGAAGCAAAGCTCATTCATGGTTGTTTCTGCTGTAGATGTCACACTTGCTTGGGCAGTGATCCTACTGGATGCCCAAATCAGAACAAATAAGAAACACTGAACTGTTGGAAAAGAACCTGCTGCTATAGAAAGGGTGCTGTAGACTTTGCCAGCAGCATGGCTTCCTTCTGAGTGTCCTACCAAACCATTACTTTTGCATGGACCTCAGGGAGCAAGTAGAGTGCTTGTTTTAAGATTTAAAATGTAAAGCAGTTCCAAGAAGCTTATCATTCAAAATCTTATGGCTGTGTCCAACAAGTGAGCTCTGGAATACTACATGTCTCTAATCTAACAATCTCTTTCTTGGTGTTTTGTTTGTTTAATTTGTGTGTCCATTCTAGATGCTTGATCTCATGCAACTTGCATCCTTGTTTATGGCACCAATTATACCCTTGTTTAGAAAAGTGGTTAGAAGTTCAGTAACAAATTTGTGCTGCTTTGTTTGCTGAGTCACTTCAGCAAGATCAAATCATGTTGCCCCATGATATAACATCACCTCCACAAGGTGAATTCTGTCCTTCTGTTTGAATAATGGGCAGAGGGTAAGTGGAAACAAAACCGTCTTTGCAGACAATGAGACTAAAGATCAACAGCATCTGAAAGCCAAAAGGCACATTGAGATTTTTAATTCAGGGCAATGTCCACCTTTCAAAGTCATTCATACTTTTTTTTCAGAAAACAATTACTAGATGTTTCCTTTTTTCTTGACTGCCATAATTTTTCTCATTACTCCCCATGCTTTAATTGTTTAATGATTGATGCAGGATTATTTTGATTTTCTTAATTACATTTGTGAACCCAAATTTGATTTGGTGACTAGGTCATCATTCCTGATGAATTTAAGATTCATGTTAATTCATTCATCCTTTGACATATTTTATTTCCAAACACCTTTGTTCTTTTGGCTTAATTCAATATAATTAGTTTTCTGGCATAAAGTGAAAGACCATGGCTTTGATTAGATGTTAGCTTCTTGATGGGTTATTTCTAAATCTTTAACCTTACTCACAGCTTTTCCTAATCAATATCTGATGTTTTTTACTTCTGCTTTCCTTCTCATAGTAGTATCAGCCACATCTCCAGAGTCTTTCAGGCATTTTCATCTCACTGCAGACTGTCTCCTTCAGAAACTCTTACTTCTCATGCAACATATGGAGGATTAGATGGGGTTTTAGAGCTCCTCTCAACACTGCCTTGTTCTTATGGTATCTGTTGCTTTGGTATTCATAGTCTGTGGCATCAGAAGAAGAATGACTTGCCCACTTTCATATTGACAGCTTACGTTTTTAATGTTGCTTGAGTGGGGAAGTCTGAGTTTACTTTTCACTTATCATCAACTAAAGCCAATCAGTCTTTTACCCTCTTTCTGTCTGACTTTTAAATCCTAGGAGTCTCTCTTCTCTCAATGATAACATGTTTTCAGAATCTTTCAACACTTCCTTAATTGCTAAAATTTGCAAACAAGAGAAACACCCATGCCTAGCTCTCCTCCTGCAGTTCCCTTGGTCAGGCTTTTTCAATCTGTTGTCTTATCATGTTTCCCTTCTCAGATTTTCAAGGGGAATGGAGAAGATTAAAGGGTTATCCAGAGGTTACATTCAACTATTTGTTCATTAGATTCCTGACTCACTTGGTTGTTCAAAGGAGTTCCTGAACATATGAATGATGTTATTAAATTACACAAATTTTTTCATACACAAGGTTTGTCTGGTCAGATTCTTGTCAGGCTGAGAAAGGCAGGAGCCAATTTGAAAACCTTCAAGCCTTTGCTGAGAGAGCTACTGATAATTATCATCTGTCGCTGTTGAACCACTGGCAGAGCGAGAGAACCAGGCTGGATCGAGTGAGGCAGAAATCTGAATTTATTATTTAATTCTAAAACTTATATAGACTTTCAAAAGGTCGTCCGGATTGGGTCAATTCATAACCTCCCCCTAGGCCGATAGGCCAGGTAGAATGTCCATCTTTCCAGAGACAGTTTTCAATAATATCCAAGCTTTTATCTCTATTTACAAAACATAGAAAGAAGAAGAGAAAAGTTCCCGTGGGAAAGGTCTGTGTTACCACAATCATCCTTTTCTGAATTTCCTTTACTCATTTGCTTGCCTTGAATGTAGGGATGGAGCAGAGCTTCGGAAGCCTGACAAATATCAATCAGCCTGCTCAGCATTACAGCTCCACAACTCTACTTACTTCAGTTGTTAGATGCTACTAGATGCTTCTGTAGCGTTTGAAGTTACTAAGCAAGAGTTTTTGTTAAAGATCAGAAATGCTGGTGCTCATCTAGCTGTGGCAACACATCTGAATTTCTCTCAGAATGAGACACACAGTGTCTTGGGTTTGGTACTGTATTCCTACTACTACCTAATTTGGTATGAGTTGGCCTAAAATATTATCCAACCAACATACCCGTTTGTGGGGCTATGTTATAAATGTTCCCAATATAAGTCATGAGCTGGTGGCATGCATTTCTCCTGCAGTATGGGTAAACCCCTGCATGAAAAAAATGATGTGATTTTGCATTATTATTTTTTTTCTGTGTTCCTAAACTTGGGGCCCTGGGAAAACTAGTCTAGTGGGTCACATCTCAACCCAGGACAGGGGGGTTGAAACTAGGTGAGCTTTAAATTCCCTTCCAGCCCAAGATTTTCTATGGTTCTGATTCTTCCTTTTTCAAGGACATGCCTACAAGCTGAACACTTCTAATGGAGGCACATTGTTTTAAGTTAACCACAAGAAGCTCCTTGGGGATTGGAGAACACCCATGAGATTTGCTACAAACACAGCACAGTGACACCTGGGAAGAACTCTGCTGGGACAGACCAAATGCTCCTCTGAGCCAGGGCTGGGAGCATCACTGGCCAGCAGCAAATGACAGGGAAAAAAAGATTTGGGCAATGGAACAGTGACTTGTCTTTGTTGTAGTTTCCTGGCCTGAAGTGGCTGCTGCCTCAGGACTTCCTTAGCCTAAAGTGAGTCATGAAATTTGACAGCTTTGGGTGGCTTTTTTGTTTATTTGTCTAATTAGCTTTTTGAGCCTGTATAAATGTCCAATATACACAAAATACTGGCACAGGGAGTTTGATTCCTTAACTATCCATTGCATGAAAAAGTGCTTTATTTTCTTTGGTTTGAGCCTGTTTCGTTTAATCCCATGACAGAAAATAATCAACCCGCTTCTTACCTGTTCAGATTCTCCCTGTGGCTCAGGCCTACTCTAGAGACCTCTGCCACAACCTTTTCCTTTCACACTGTGGTCTTCCTCACTGCTCCTCTGAGCAACATAGAACATCTTTCCCACCAAAATCCCCTGTCCCACCCGTGTGAGACAGGAGCAAAGTGTGGCAGATCTCATTTTGGCTCAGAAGGGGATGGAACATCCTCAAGGCGTGACACGGCACAATCCCATGCAGAGACACTACACAGGGTCCCCAAAGCCATACAGCCAGGTTAACACTGCCTCTCGCAAGGGCTAATTAACTCAGGACTAATTAATAGCATCATACCACACTGACACAGCCATCCAGAGCTTGCTCTCTGGCTGCTTGCTTGGGGATCTCCTCACGGCATGGGACTCAGCACAGATACATCCTCGGGACACTGCCTGCATGTAGCCCAGAAAGTGGGGGTTGACACTGTAGACTTGATTATCCACTCATTTACAGTACTTTTAGCTCTGAGCAAGTTTCCTGAAGTTATTGAAGTTAAAGCAGTATCTTACCAATGAAATACAGGAGAAAAATCAAGTACAAAAATCTTGTGTATGTGTGCATGTGTATAAAAACGTATGGATTGCAAAAAAAAAAAAATTCAATAGATCAGAAGATTTCTTTGCACTGACTGTATACAGGATAAAGATCTCTCACTTTTATGCTTATGCACCCAAGTTTCCTCAGGACCTCAGCCTCAGTGGGTACATAAGGGGGACATCAACCCTAGAGTGAGCAGTAGCATAATATTTTCCTTTACCCTGGTGCTCAGTTGGAAGCTCTAAATGCTGTTTGCTGCACACTGTTCAAACCTGTCACCACGGACAGGAATATTGACTTCCCCCAGACCTGTTTTTGGTGCTGCTGCCCACGGTATCGACGCAGTGCGCAGCACAAACAAATGGCATCCGCACCCTGGGAGCTGAGGTAGACGGCCTTAGCTGGGGCCACAGGTAGGCACTTTCAACTCCCTTTTGACTTCTGAACCACTGAATCTTTTTCACTAACAGAATAGACCACATAAAGTGAATTTCAACTCATTGAAAATACCTTTTTCTGTTTCATTTTGGTATATCACCAGAATCCATCCCTTGGTCCAACCAAACGTGATCTCCCTACCTGCTCCTTGCTCACAGTTTATCCTTGAGAGCTACAGTCTAGGAGCAGTTTCCATCTCCCAGATCCCCTATGTCTTTCCTAAGTACTTTTTACTTCTCCCAGTCATTCCCAGAGTAATTTGAAAGCAGTGGCAAAATGTGCTCTTCAAGCTTTAACCAATATTTCTATTTCCTACCCCAAGCATTCCTCCCACTATGAACACCCTTCTGGCCTTCTTTACGTGTCCGAAGAGCAGACACACATTGAAGTAATTTGCCATTATGAGGCAAATATGTTCACCCCTTGCAGTGGTTTGGGGTGCTGCAGGTGTACCTTGGGAACCACCGACACCTGGGTGCAGCCCAGTGCACCCCCAGGATGCCACATCCCTGCACTGAGATGTTATATATTTAAACAATTTGAAGTTAATTAAGAGTATTGGCTTGGAACTAAATCCAGAATCTCACACATCTGTGTTCCCTTCTCAGAAAAGAGGCAGTTTAAAGAGTGCCTGGAGCTAAACACATTATTTCGTACCTTGCTAAAAAGTTGGGTTTTTTTCTTCTCTTTTAACCTACATTGCTAGATGCCTACGAACATCTTTTTAAAATGCGGGGTGATTTTTTAACTGATAATGAAAATTATTATTTCGTATGCAATTTAACTTCATCCTAACATCAGACTGCATAATTTAAAGTGAGTTTTCTTCATATACATAACATCATAACATAGCAAGACTCAGAGTCTCTCGCGTATTTAAATGCCTGTTGGTGAGGGTTCGCTTTAGATCCAAATCTCCAGCGTCCCAAACACGCTACTTGAGCCTCATGATAGCTAAAACTAGTTTCAATGGAATCTTCTCCAGCAAGCAGGTTAGGTTTTGCTTACCCTGTTTTAAATCAGATATGCTATGATTTTTATGTCTGCTATGAAAATGGCTTTGATCACACCTCTTCATGCCACTTTCACCTAAGCACTTTCAGATGTTGTGAGCCCCCAGTGATTTGTTCAAAGGTCTTAAGGAAAGGGGAAAAATTGCAACATCGGATTTTCAGGTATTCTATTGTCAGCTCTGATTTGCAATTTACACTTTACATCATATTTGTCACAGATCACTTTATTTTTACTTACAAAACTACGCATTTTGTTCCAAAATAATAAAATATATGGAGGGTTTTTTTTATTTTCTTAGCTTATAGTGGCACAAGTGATAAAGGACAGCAAAATAGTACCTTGGTGAAAGAGCAACACACTAACAGGTTCAACACAAACAAAAGATGGTATTTCTTCATCCTTAATTTGGCTACACTGCACAACTCCTTGCCACAGGACAGAGCGGAAGCTAAAAGGCTACATGGGTTAGAAAAAACATCATTAGGAAAATTCATGGAATAGAATGATAAAGTATTAAATATGAGAGTACCAGCTCACTGAGGTCTGTGATCTGGCAAAAGCCATTGGTCACCGATCAGTGCACGTAGGACAGAGGTGTGCATGAAGCCTTCATCTAGCCAAACTTCCTCCTGATCTCAGGAAAATGAAAGTACAGTTTTTAGCCTGATCCATGTGATGGTGAATTGGAAAAGCAGACTGAATTATCAGATGAAATTTAAAATAAAATAAAATAAAATAATCAAGGAAATCTTTGCCCTTATGAAAGCAGGACATCAGCAGCAATTATATGAAGATGTGAGGGTCTGAACCACAAAAGCAAACCCTCCAAAGTGCTTTTAATGTGGAGGGAGCAAAGAATGAGCTGCACACACCTGACAGTGACACTGGGATGGTAAGCAAGCAAGAAGCTGATAATGGTGAACTGCTTGTAGGTGAGCAGGAGAAGTAAATGTGACTGAATTACCAGAGCTGTAAGCTACATAAAAATACACCAAAACAAACATAGCACAGTGCAAATATCAAGAGGGAAGACTTAATTCAGGCTTCTCTATTTCCTCAAGTGGAAAAAACATTGCTGTGGGTCTGCATTTTGTCAGCACCCACATAATGAAGCTAAAGGAAATAGCATTTGCTAGAGGCAGGAGGGAATTGGACGTGTTTGGGGACCGGAGGTGAAGAAGATGTGCAAAGTGTCCCTTTACTGACCCACCTTTGCCACATGTCATGCTAAAATTCCTCTCCATCACGCCATGCTAAGGGCACCTATGGCTGCAGCAGTAGTAGAGCCTGAAATGGGCTGCTAAGAGCAAACTCAGTTTCATCTTTCACTTTTTGCAGGGGAATCTCTTTGCTAAATATTAATCCTGGGTTTCTCTACTTTAGAAACCAATGTTCACAGCATCTCTGTAGAACAGTAATCACTTAGCAGATCTCTATTATGCTGCAGTGCTTTGGAATACAATAAATAATTGCAATTAACTAATACTGTGTAAACATCTGTATAAAGAGATCCACATCATTCATCACAGATGGATCAGGATATATTCCATTTCAGGTTGCCTTTCCTCAAAGACTGAACTAGAAATAAGAAACCCACTGTTCTTGTGTTGTATGAAAACATCACACCTCATCCTGCCCTCTAATGTGTGGCATTGACACACAGGGCAGAAAGAAGCCAGTACGAAACAGGAGGTTGGGATTCTCTGCAATGCTCAGATTTTGGTAGCAGAATATCCGTAATAACTGGGGAATGTTCAGGGTTGGTTGATGAATGCACAAGGCACAGCTTTCCTGTATGGTTGTTGTTCTGTATTAAAGCAAGATGACTACAGGAAAGCAGCTACATGTACAGGTTCATACCACCTTTAGTGTCTTGGACATGGCAGAGCTTCTCCTCCTTCTGCAGGATCCAGGTCTGTGGTGAGTGAGGGTCACTTGTGCATCAGGTACAGCACCCTGCAACAAGAGGCGGCGTCAGGCCAAACATAGTCCTTCCTTCACAGAAATTTGGAAGGCCCATGTGAGAAAAGGAGACTCCTGTACAAACCAGTCAGACTGAGATGGAAGTGGAGGTCACTATGTGTGAAGTGCCCAATGAAGAGAGATGTACACTTCCTTTTCCTGTGCCCCATTTAGCAAAACAGAATATGGATATCTATATCCAGCAGGCATGATATGAAACCTGAAAAACCACTGAGAATCACTTTTTGTGAGCTCATTTGCTTTCCTTAAGTTTGTAGCGCTGATTTTATCTCTTCAGCTACTGGTGTTAACTAATCCCTGTCATTAAGCAACTTGAATTCTGAAAAACACATGTGTTTTGGTTTGTGCTAAAATTCAGTCATCTGTGGAAATTTGCTTATGTCTAAAACATTTACACCTACTCAATGATTATCGCCAATGTTCACTCCCAGCTCTAAACACAATATGATATTTCATGAACAGGGACAACCATGAGACTCCTACATGACTGTGGATCTAGGCTGGAACATAATTAATTTAGTGTGGAAAAGCTTTTCCAGACTTTTTCAGGCTACAGCTACAGAAAATTAAAGTCAGATCCTGAGGACAACAGAGTGCTTGTGTCACTGTCCCGCCAGTCTCCGGCAGGGAGCTATTCATAATGGCATGGAAGTGGGCATCCCTTGAGTGTGTGAAGACGAGCATCTGTTTCTGCAGCTGCCAGTCAGGTGGTGTCACCTGTGTGCCATTGCTCCAGCTCCCACCTATGCGCACCACTGCGAGGCAGGGGCTCCGTTCCCACCAAGGGTGGTGGAAGCTGCTTGTGTGACTCTTCATCAGCGTGATGGAATGGTTCACGGGCTGGCCCCAAGTGCACACTCGGAAAGCAGGTGAGGAGCTGCTTGTGTTTGTCACTGTTTCTGTCATAGGCAGACTGCTTTGCAAAATTAATCACACAGGAGGGGAAAAGGAAAGTAATGGCTTACTGAAATCTCCTACTATATATTAAAAATATAGGGCACAAGAGGGAACAGCTTGAATATTCCTCCCCCAGGTTACAGCTTTAAAACCAAAGCTCTCAGAGATGAAAAAGAGTGAGATCTTGGCCCCTCCTGCACTCACTGGTGCCAGTGGCTGCACAAGAATTTGGAGAGATGGTTTGTCCAGCAGGACTGGGATTTCAGCATCGCTCTTGCAAGCATACATCTCACGTACATTAGACTCATCTCAGGCTGGGAATCGGCACAGACGCAGTCTGGGAGCAGTACATGTGAGTGCTTGGGCACCCAGGCCCGGCATGGAGGAGCACACATGGGAGGATGCTGTGTCACATTGGTGTTACAAGCCATAAGCTGACAGCATGGCTGGTGTCCCCAGCACAGAGCTGGCCCCTGTCCTTGAGTTTAGCAGCCTGCTAAATCTCACAGACCTCAGCTGGCATTCAGGTCTCTGTGGCTGCTCCCTGAAGGAGAGCACAAGTTTCTGGCTGAGTTTCTGTGCAGCTCAATTAATATTTCTAATTGCCATGGTCACTTTCCAAGGGGACTAAAGGAAACAAGCTGAAACCTCAAACAAACCCTGCTAGACTTCTTTCAAGCAGTAATGCCTTCTCCACAGGACACAGAGGTTGAGAGGCAGAGTTCATTGGGTACAAATAGTCATTCCTTAGTGTTGTTGACCTGGCCGGGGTTTCAGGAAAGAATGAGATCTAATGGCTCCAAAAATAACCTTTGAAAAGTCTCCTGGTATCTGTTAAGAAAGTACAGCAGAAATGTAGTCATCTGCTTCTCCTAAAATAAAATAGAAACCAAGAAGGGTGTGTTTATTTTTTCTCCATTATTTCTCTCTTAAATCTTCCTTTCCTTCTTCCATAGAGAATGAGTCTATGCTCACCAGAAATGCGTCATTCAGCAATATTTACTAGTCTGCTAAATGGCCTGTTTCATCTAACAAAGTGGGAACAGATCCCTTAGGGTCAATCTACTCCATAGGACCAGAGGTACATGGGAGCTTCTGGGTTGGGAGATCCAAACTCATTCTTCAGGTCATGGTCAGAGCTCATCTCACCTTCTCTCTCTGTCTTACACTCTTATTTCTGCTGTAAGAGGACTTGGATCACCAGGAAAGAGGGAGCTGTGACATCCTCCAATCAGAACCTCAGCTGAATGATGAGAACACCAAAGCTTGTGGCCAAGCTGAGATCTACTGTATTCACAGTCCTAGACAGCCCACACTGTCCCCAAAACTGACCCCTTTTTAACCAGTGTTCCTCTGAACATCATGTCTACCTACTGTGATGGCAGTTTTGTTATTTTTGGTTGTATTTTTTTGCTCTCACTTTACATACATTTGAGGTCGTGGACCTGTATTTTTCTAAAGAAAGATGCCACTTGTAGTCTCTCAGTATTGGAGGAATCCACTCTGAAGTACCATTAAAGGTGCTTCAGAAGTGATACCTGTCAGTTTTAAAGATGACAAGTACTGCAACACTGCAGGAAATGCTTCCCTGCCTGAGACTGAAGAACCCAACGAAGGCCGTGCTGAAATTCCTGTGATGATGAGACCCTGGACACAGAAGGACACTAGCAAGTCCTGGCTTTTCCAACTGATGACGCAATGACATTTTCCCTTTAGGAATCTCCCCTCATCTGCTTGTCCTGATTTTCTGTTTGTGTAAAAGTATCTGAATTGGTCAGGTATTTGGTCTGGGTATTCAAACCACTCTGGAAATTTCCTGCTGCTGTGGTCAGTGAAATGTTTAACAAGCTGTGTATGGAAGGGGAAGAATCAGCTGTTAGAGTGAACAGCCAGTACCGGCAGGGGAGGGAGGAAAAGATGAGGACATAGGACATCCTTTCTCCTCCTGTGTTTTCCAGCTGCAGGCTTCATTGTCCCCAGTCTCTTACTGCCCACAGCTTGTGCCTAGGCAGCTCACCTATTTTCTTTCTGCAAACAGACAATGGAAATCAGTTAGAGAAACAGCCATAGTCCCCAACTGACACTTTTTGTCACCTCTGTAACTTTTCTCTAGCATGACAGGTTGCTAGAGAGGGACATCTGTCAGTGTGAAAAAAAAAATGATGGGGGTCTCTTGCTCTGGGCTTTGTGCAATTTCCTGGCTTGAGTCCCAGGGAGGCAGCAGCCCTCACAGCCCGGCCCAGCCGCAGCCATGCCATGTCTTGTCTCCCAGGTCGGATACACAGTCGACAGTGCTTCCTACACTTCTTTTGTTCCACGCTCATTTCCTGACCTGCAACGCTGTGCTCCATGGGGACGTTGCACATATCAAAATTGCAGGGTGAAAGTTGTCTAGAAATGGAGACAGGTTGTTTTTGGCAGGAGGCCCTTGAGCCAGAAACATTTTACCAGAAGAAATATGGTCGATATTTATGGAAAGTAGGATTTGACTTTCAATGGGGCTTATGTTCATAAGTCACTTAAGGCCCTTCTAAAAATCCCACTAATAATTCTTAAATTAAACAAGTCAGCATTTCCATGCAAGCTGAAGAACGACGCGCTGTGTCCCACTTGTGAATCTGAGCTAAGCAACTGAAGAGCCAAAGAAATCTTCAGAGGCTTGGTATGATCACATGGAGTGCTCGTACATTTTTTTATGTGCAGTATGTGACATGTATCACTCAAAAGAGCCTAAAGAGCCATTGCATTCCAGCAAGTACTGGAGAGACCTTGGCAAAATGTAGTATCTGGCCTCTTGTACTCACAATGTAAGATTTAATGACTGCTGATTCATAGTCAGGCTGGATTGCAATAATTTTCAGAAAATGTCTAGAGTGATAAAGGGTTCTGCCATTAGAAATATATCTTCACAAGACTTGATCCCCATCCCGGATGGTTCCTCTTTTCGACTGATGGTACAAAATAGCCCATTAGAGTAGACTAAATTTTCTTTGGGTATTTTGCAGGATGTTACATCAAGTCCAGAGAATCCCAAGCCAAGCCAGCTCAATCAAGTCACTAAAATAATCTTCCAGACTACCACAGACGCATCCAAGATAGCAAAGGAGTCTGGGTACTGACTGCCTGGGGAGCAGCTCCATTACAGAGGGTCTGGGGGTCCTGGTGGACTTTAGGCTAAAAATGAATCTCCAGTGCACTGTGGATTCCACTGACAGCAAGGCAGGCAGGCAACTTCCTTGGCTGTGCTTACAGGAGCTTAGGAAGGGTGTCAGTGGAAGTGATTACTCTCCTTTACTTGGTACCTGCTGGATCACAACTGAAATACTGTGCTCAAGTTTGCCCCCCACCCCAGTTCAAGGAAGATGGTGAACTGGAGTGAGATCAGTGGATGCCATCAGGACAGTCAGGGTTGGAGCACTTCCTGTGGCACTGGGACTGGTTCAACCTGGAGGGGAGATAGCTTTGGGAGCATGTGATAGCTGCCTGCTGATGCCTTGAGCAAGTGCACTGATCCTATGATTGTCAAGAGCATTATCATTTGCAATTGCATTATGAGTGCCACTGAAATCCCAGCCTGACCTCACCCACCCAATTATTAATTGGGTAAATTTCAGGCAAGCTGTCACTCGTTGCTGGTAGACTGCTTAACCACAGAATTGCTCCTGTCTCCTTAAGACGTATCAACAGATGGAGAAAGTGATGGAAATGAATTCTTGCAATGACTGCAGTTGGTAAAATGACTTCTTAGACTCCTCAGAGCACAACTCCCTTTACAGAATGAGTTAAGGGGGCAGGAAGCAAAGCTTTCAAGGCTTCCCTCAGCTTTCAGACCACCTCCTGTGGCAAACTTAGTGATATTATCCCACAAGAACATAAGGGATGAGAACACGGAAGGTAGAGTAACAGGATCCAGTCTTCTGAAGAACATCCAAAAAACTTGCTCCAGCTCTTCTTATGACCAATAGTGGTCAAATACTTAAAATACCTGCCAGATGTTTCCAACAATGAGCAGAATGGGATGAAGAAGGGAACTGATGGACATAAATCAGTATTTGTAGCTGTATAAGAGTGCTCTCCAGTGGTAACAGTACTCTTTCCCTTGTTGAGTGATTTAGACCATGTATTACTAAGGAAGAAAGAGCCCACTGGTTGAACATGAGTGGTTTTGGTAATCTTGGCAAGAGCTGGCTGGATAAATAGGTCATGACTGTGGAACTACGGTCTAAAGTAACAAAGATTTGAAGCTGTTTTACTAACAGGAGCAAATGTATTCAGATGTGAAAAAGAAAGGAAAGAATGAAGTTAAAAATGTCTCTATTACTTTTGGAACTGGAAAGACTGGAAAGACAGAAAAAGTTTCAAAATAGATAGATATCACAGATCCAGGAGAAAAGATAAAAGGATAAAAAAGGAGGCTTTTCTGATAGTGTCTATAGTATTAGTGGGTAGCTTCCACACAACAACATAAAAAACCCCAACAATGTCAGAGTTTAGAGTTCAAATGACAGAAGTACAGTAAAAAAAAACAAAGCATAAATCAAAAGACATGTGATTGCAGTGGTAGCTGTTCTCCTTAGCTGTGACTATAAGGGACACAAAAGTAAAAACTCTTTCAGGAAGCAGCTAAGGAAGGAGCGATCCCCATGAAATCTCAAGCCCACACCAGTGAGCAAGAAGAACAAACAACAGGAAGATGGAGGAAAAGAGACCCTGAGGATGTGGCAAGTGGGTCTTCAACTGGAGTGGTATCCAGCACTTTGAGAAAAGCAGGAAGAAGAAGTGTGTAGTGTCTGTGGGCAAGAAGGAAGGAACTGAGGAGTGAAGTTCTAGAATTTCTGGGTCATTTTGAAAGAGAACAGGAAGAGGTACCTAGCAGACAAGCAAACCCAGGAAATATGTTTTCAGTGCAGCTGGCTATCACAAGGCAGTGGAAACATAGGATAATGGCATATTTTTCTCTCAGTTTTGTTGCCTGTGAATTAGGAAAACTGCAGGACAAAGACAGAGCCATAAATTGGACCAGGTGAAGTGAAAACTGAGCTAATTTGAGGCAAACAGTTCAGCAGCGGATTTAATCACAGCACATACCACCACTTTGTTTTGCACACTCATCTAGCAAATTCACATATCTCAATATTCACATTTACTCTTAAGAGTCAAACAAAAAGCAAAGCATAGTTAGGAGGAGAAAATACAATTTTAGGAAGATTTCCACTGACGCATCAAGTGAGGCAGATATTGGCAGTGCTCCTGGTATCAGACACTCTCTTATGGAGATTGTTTGGTAGAATAAGACAAAGCTGCAAAGTCTGAATCTCCTACCTCAAACCTAGTGTAAACAGGGACATTTATGTGCCACATAGATTACATTAATAATCTACCCTAATGCTACAGGAAAGATAATTTCCCTTTTAAGAAAATAATTCATTTCCCTTTTAAAGTAAAATTAACTTCTCCATACCCTAGATGACTGAAATTTCTTTTAGGTCCTGACTGAGCAGGTCAGTTTACTTATATGTTTGCTTTCATGGCATGCCTCACTGTTCTCATGATCTATATCTACAATTCTTAAATTTTAATCACTTGCTAAATTAGACACTATGTTTACAGCCTTTTGTCCACTGCAAATGGCTTTCAATTTTTTTTTAATATAGAAAAGTAGGAATTGTTATCACTTTTCATATTGCTGAAGAAGGCCAAGACAGAGATTAGCCATTAGCTTCACTAAAGCCAAACTTTAGTCAAAGAAATGCAGAAAGTACAGTTTCATAATCCTTCCAAGAAGGGAGTTACATTATTCATGTGACTGCTAAATATATTTTCCATTATTTTGTTCATGTGAATGCGTTCTTGAACCACTCTACTCAAGATTTTTATCAGTTTCAGCTGCAAAGGCATAGTCTTAAAATACTCCAGTAATAATTTGGGTTGTCTAATAATTTTATACAGTGGAGCCTTCACCAAAGGTCACAACAGCAATACTGCTGACTCTGATCGGTGTTTGCTGCATTTATTCTTTTCATACTGCTCTTCGATTTCCTACAGGCCACCTTGAGAGGCAATAAGCAGACTTGAGTTTATTCAAAAGATTAATAAGAAGAAACTTGCTTCCCAAATACTTCTCAGATTCTGAGGCACAACTGATTACTTAAAAGGATTTGGTAGACTATACCTGCTGCTAAGCCTAAGAAGAAAGATAATTTGTTATATTTTAAAATGTATTCAAGCCTATAAAACCACTGGTCTTCAGGGATGGGTGTTCTTCATTTCAGATATCATGCCAAGCTGACATCTGGGAAAGACTCTGTCTGAGATGAAGTAGAAATGAGGGGCTTTTATGAGAGATACCAGATAGCCTTTAACAGAGAAGTATGTCCACCAGCCATTTCAGCAGAAATCTGGCTTTATACAATGTTTTTGGTACTCTTACATCCTACAGTGTTATAATGTCCGGCAACAGCAGCAGAAGGATCTTTCTGGCTTTTTCCTTCAGTGGTGGAGCAGCCAGCCATGTCAAATTGCATAACACTGTTGTATGTCTACTTTGTGCTGGGTGGAGACGCCAGAGTTATCCTGCTTGTTTTGTTAGCCAGAAAGCTTCAGAAAAAAACTATTTCTGTATAGAAACTCTGTTATTTTTGTAGTGGATATATGCTGCTAAATGAGCTCCAAAGCATTTGCTAGAGAAGTAATCTAGGGGGGAAAAATGTTGGTTTTGATGAAAAACTAAGGAAGTACTTTTAGAAAAGGTAAATGCCTGCCATTCTTTTGGGTTGAAGTCAAGAAACTGTGCAACACATAGTTGCTTCAAGCCTGGAGCCATTGCAAACTCAGAACCAACACAGTCCAGAAATAAGAGCATTCCTGGGTAGCTGCAATACCTGTTCCTTCACCAGACAGTGTGGTACAGCAATGAGGGTGGCTATCAGCATTTTGATGCTTTTTCTCTGAGCATTTCTAATAGAAGATCACAATGTCAGTCAAAACCCAATCCTACCTGTCATCTCCAAGAGTCCCCACACTGTTTCTGAGCCAAGCTGACAACCAGAATGACCCTTTAAGGGCAGCCAAAATATCTGCTCAACATTTATGTCATTAGGTTCTGGTTTGTTCCATAAAGAAATCTCATGACAGTGACGCCTAATCCCACATCATACGGTTTAAAGCCATGGAACAAGGGGAAAGAACAGTGATTTACCCTGAGTGACTGACAGATTTTGGGTCCACCCTGCACAGGGATGTGTGCCATTCATCTAACAGCAGCACAAGAGTGTCCCACAATGCAGGCCTATGCACTGCAGATTAGCAGAGATAAGCACTCCCAGCTTACTTCCCACCCAGTCCCCCATTACCTTTCTGTTCAACAATTATAAAAACTCTTCTATTCAGGAAGAAACAACTGGATTTCATAGCACTGGCTGGAAAGGCCCTTGAAGGTAGGACCTGTGAATTCCCACATCAGCATCACCGTGTCACCTTCGCTGGTGTCCTGAGCACGTCCTCACCTGCCTGGATAGGACTTCAGCAACGTGGAGATTTTGAGACCCTGCTTCCATAAGAACTGGGAAACAGCAGGGCACTGCATGGAGGGTAAGATCCAATACTCTTAAACCACAGACTCTGGTATGTGCTCTTGTTCTCAAGAAAACCTCTACCTTGTTATTCTCATTCACCAAGAGTTTGCAAAGTCTCATGCAGCTTCGTGACCTCCTTGCTCCTCACAGCTAGAAACTAAGTCACCTCAGCAGCTGCTGTAGAACATTCACAGTTTTTTGATCCAGCTCCTGTCAGGAAATCTATCCTGCTCCCATCCCCTTCTCCCTTGTGGGACCTCCCTGCTCTGCCAGTACCCTCAGCCTTGCCATGCTCATACTGCCCTGTCCTTTGCACTTATTCCGCTTAAATGCACTATGTCTAAATTAACTACCGGTGCTCTCCTACTGATCCTGACATCCAAACTGCACCAGACCAAACCACTGTCATATTTGGAAAATTATCATCAATAAACAGCCAGTGTTAACTACCACTTTCAACTTGTAATGCTCTTTCCTCAACAGTCACCCTGTTGTCATATGCTTTCTGGGCACAGACTGATTCCTGAGGATGAAATGATTCTTCTCAGCAACATGAAGTTCGAGGTTTCAAATGAAACTAGCAAGAAGCAGATTCAAAACAAGCCAAAGGAAGAGCTATAGTGCTTCTTGCTGCAAGATGTGGCCAATTTGAAATATTCGCATGGTCTCCTGGGGAGACTGTGCAATTTCATGGCAGACAAATGCATTGAAGATCAATAAATCTGTGGAAAGTACACCTGGTTCAGGAAGTCCTGTGCCACTAATAGCTGGAGTTTGGGAGAGCACTTGGTGAAGGTATCATTTTATACGCTTTTGTGAGCTTCTACTTTTGGCTACTGGCAGAAACACGGCTCTGGGTTGTACAGACTTTTGGTCTGATCCAGTATGGCCTTTCTTATGTTCTCAAGTTAATTTGTCCCAGACACATGTAGCGAGACAGCAGGGAGCCTCACAGCATGGCTGGTAGGCAGAGAACTTTATTTTCCAGTCCCTGTGCTCTGGGGATTAGATTAGAAACAGATTACAGCTGAAGGATCCCTGAGCAGACACGGACTGTGCCAGCCTGGGAGCAGGGCACAGGATAGCTGTTGTGCCCAGAGTAATTATCCTGGCAGAGCTGGGCTGACATGCCTAATAAATAAGAGATGTTTGAGCAAGCAGTTCTTTACAGTTTGCTCCATCTTCCTCTTTGCAGAGGAGCAAGTTGGACGATACAGGCATGTCCTCAGTTGTTTTCACCACTTAGTCCGCCCCCCCAGGGGATTTTGCACTGGAGACCTTAGAAACACTCACAGATGTAGAGTGGAAAACATGACTTTCCATGGAAGTCCACTCATTCAGTGCCTTCCCAGGAAGCCCCAGAAGACTTCCAGGCTAACCAGTAAAGCTCCCTGCCTTCTTGCCACCCAGATGCTGCTGCGAGAAAAATGTGTGAACAACTCAAGAAGAACCCTTAGCCTCACCATGAGAAAGACTCGCTGCCAGAGAGGAAGGAGTCAGGAGCAGGTCTGAGGGAAGGTTTCAGAAGACGGGATACAGAGAGGAGGTACAGGAGTCGGACAAGGAGTTGAACTTTCTGACCCTTTCATGAGCAGCCTGGGAAAAAGTTTTGGCATAGAGACAAGACTTTGCTTGCGATTTGTAGCATTGTGGGGGAAGGCTCCTCTCCATAAATAAGCCCCTCTTCTATTGTAGATTAGACAGAACGAAAGAGTGTCTTCCTTGCATATTGCTCAGTCAGGCAGCATTTCAACAGAGCAGAAAAACATTCCTTTTTTTTTTTCCTTCATTCCCCTTCAAGAAGCAGGCTGAGTGTTTGAAAGTTCTGTGGTTTGGTTTGGAGTTCAGTCATCCCTACAGAGAACTTGTTCTGCCAATCTCTACATACATGTCAGCCTAAATAGCAACAGATGTACAGTACCTTAGATGTATAAAATTTTCATAAAATATAACAAACGCTGTTTTTCCACTTGGGATGAGTCATTAACCATATGCTCATGATACTGCTCTTTTCAGGGGAAGAGCTGAAATCCTGTGTTTGGGCTAGACAGAGTCCAGTCCTGTGTGGTTTCCCAAGCGCAAGGGCAAGACCCCTTGCCCCCCAGTTCCCCTAAAGACGCTTGAGACCCTGCAGACGAAGAAGTCACAAGTCTAGTGTTTTCAGCTTCTTTGTAGGAGCAATGTCTTCTCTGGGGTATGCAATGCAGACTGCCAGTGAGGGAAGAATAGCACCCCACTGTAGGTCTGCAAAAACCTGCCAGCACGTGAGTGGGCAGCAGGGAACATTATTCCAGGGGACATCCAAGCAAACATGGTCTCATCACACTTTCCGTGCTTCTGAAAGCAGGGAGGGTGTGCCTGAGGCGTGGAGCTGCTTGGAGCATAACTAGGGGAGCTGCAGGTCTGCACGCAGACCTCGGTGTGGGCAGCGGCCTTACAGTCGTTTTGACCATTCCTGCCCCTGTGAGCAGTAATTAATTGAAAATGATCTCAGATAATTTTTTACATGATTTGGAGATGGGCCTGTTTTGCCTCCCATTGCAGCTGGCAGGGATTTCCCCCCACCTCAGCAGGAGTGGAAACAGCCTTAGCTGCTGCAAATATGTCCTCTCCCTCCAGGGTTTTTTGCTCACTGAGCCTTCCCTCCAGGTTAGCTGTATGTGCAAATAGGAGTTAATCCCCTGGATGAAATTTTATTTAAAGACAGAACTTACTAAATGCTGCTCCTCTGGGGTTTAAGGAGGTTATATTTTAGCTCATCAGCAAAACCAGGGCTGAGCCTAGAAAAACAGCAATCCATGAATATAAACAGGAAAGCGATAGTTGAACTTTGCTATGCATTTCAATCCCTTATATACAAGTTATACAAATGTAGACACTTATTTTAATTTTAACAAGAACTCCAAATTTCAGTTCTATTTGGTACACCAGGAACATCAATCCAGTTCCAGTGAGCTGAAACAGCAAAACTGGGTATGTCGACTTCCCCTGGATCCCACTGAGGTGTCCAGTTCTATGTCTTCTTGGTCTTAACCTTCATTTAATCTTGGCATGGTGTGAGGAAATGGCCACTGGGAATTCAGTTGGGGAAGAGCTCACAAACCTAGTTAGAGTTTTTGCACAATGAGGAGAGTTGCCATGTCCATCCTGTGCATGCACAAAATTTTCTTCAGTGTCTGGGAAGAGCCACTAATCTGGAGGACAAAGACATTTTCCCAAGAGTCCAGATAATGGCCCAAGTGAACCAGAGGAGACAGAGAAGTGTCTAATGCAAAACAGATAGGTCCACTAGGCAGCTCATAAGATGGAGAAGACTGATATGGTGCAGCATAGGTAAAGAAAGACCTCTCCTAGCAGTCCATGTGGTAGCAATCCTAGTGGATTCAAGTGGACTGTAAAGCAGCCAGCAAAGTGTAGTTGGCCAGTGCAGGGGGACTCAGAGCATTCTGCATCTACCATAACCAGTCTTTATCTCACCTCTTTCTTCACAGGCATTGTGCAGGTTATGATTAAATCACTGCTGAATTCTGGTGATCCTCAGTAGAAATGCAGACAGTATCTCCAACCCTACAGCGTCATGCCTGCTGAGTATGGAGGGCTATGATCCACTTTCCTTTAACAGCTCTACATCTGTTGTTTTGTGCACTGTTGAATGCTGTCATCCAGACTATGGTTTGTTTTTAATGACCTCTTCTTATTTATTTCAGTTATTATGAGCACTTAACACACACTTATCATGGTAGATTATGAGTTTGTTTTATGGGGATTACGTTTAGTAATTATCATTCCAAGTAAGAGAAATTAACTGTCATGCTCTCCCACAGCCAGCAGCTTTTAATCTGACCAGACAGCGAGGAACCCAGGATTTCACAGTTTAAACAGATGGAAAGGTCTGGGAAAGAGGTGCATCTTGCAGCTTCTTCTAAATGCGGCCAAGTTCACGCTGAAGCATATTTCTGTCAGGGGCTTGTTCCAGAGGTGTGAACCTGGAGTGCCCAGTGAGCATTCGGCTCCACCTTCCAGCTAAGAATAGTTCAAATGGCAGATTGGAAGTAGCAAGGCTGTTCTTAAATGTCCTGGCCTTTGGCTGTAGTGACCACAACCTTGAATTTCACCTGCCTATCTACTGCACAGAGAGAAGAGCACTGGCATAGTGTAAGGCTGGGGCAGCTCCTCCGGGTGTATTTCCAGGGCTGGTTTTGGGATTTGATGGAGGCAGTATCATAATGTATCAAAAACAGGAGCAAGTGGTGGAGTGCACACTACCCTGATGGGGACCCTCAGGAAGAATTGGAGGGCTTCCTTGAAACAGGACTTTTGCACCAAAGTAGGACCATGCTCTTTATATTGTCTTAGGAGCATAAAGCAGAGCTCTGGAAACAGGGGCAGGGCCAGAGGTATGGAGCTGGAAGGGAACATCTCAGCCTGGATTTGGATATGCAGGGAAGGAGAGCAGGGACTCAGCGACCTGGCTGTCTGAGTGCTGTTCTCTGGGGATTGGTGACACAATGCTGGGGGCCATGAGGAGGCAGACAGCTCCTCAGTGTGAACAGGTACAACTTTGCGTTGACCATTAGCTGTTACTCAAGCTCCAGGTGTGGTCCAAATGTTCAAACCAGACTGCTGCCAGCATAGGCCTGCCCAAGGGACTGTGGGATCTCTGCTCTACTCTGAGTTCTAAAATGATGACACATCCTAGTCAAGTGGTGTTTAACTAGGTCAAAGGAGGTAGCCGTGGGACCAGGTTGGAGAAGTTTTAGTAGTAAAAACAAAATTAGGCTAATGATGGAACTCATCAGTGTCCCAAATTCTTTCTTTGAATACAGAAAGCCAGACTTTGCCAGTAAGTAGAGGCCATTTGAGGGACAAGGGAGATTTTATTGTCCTCTTTCAATGTACCCTGGACATTGCTGAGAGCAGGTTGTGTGACAGTGGGAGGAGTCCTTTGTACAGTTCAGCAGTCATAGCAGTGCTGTGCAGTACTGCTCTGAATGGAAGGGAGATGTGAGCTGTTATGCAATGCCAAGCCCACGGATGGAAGAAACTGCATCAAGCATTATCTTGGTGAAGGACAGAAGTGTCGCAGGCATAATATGTCTATTTGCACGTAAGGTCTCTTCTCCCACAAGCAAGAGATCCATGCCGTGGTACTTACCAACTTCTGCTAAAATAATGAGCCTCACATCCTTCCCAACACATGGCCCAGCCCAGTGAGGTCCTGGTGAGGTCCATGCCCCACATTCTGTATCGACAGAAAGAAAGGTGTACAAAGGCTGTGCCATCTGACCCTTCCTGGAGCAGTCGGCCTCCTCATAGCTTGAGATGACATTCAGGATGTGGAAAGAGGGACTATGCTCAGGAGGCTATCAAAAATAGATCACAGTTTGACTAGGAGATCACACATAAATATATGTGGGCTGTGCCCAGGCGGTCCCACAAGAAAAGAATTTGGTCTGTGTTGAAGATGGACCAACACACAGGTATTAGATGGTTTCCAGGCATTATTGTTTCTGTAAGCAACACCAACAGAAAGATATTGGATCCCCAGCAGTTGTCATGCAAAATCATTCTCAATTCATTTCGTCCTCACGAGAACTGTTGCCCTCCACCTCACCTTCACAAGAGATGGTGATAGGAAGATCATGACTAACTGGGGATAGTTTTTGACTTGAGCTGAGTTTTAGGAAAGGACATGCATTGGACCGACATAGTTGTGTCAGAATGGCTGATAAACAGTTCTGCCTAGAGCACTGAATGTTAGAGGCACGTCACAGAGAACTTTATTGACATTTGAGCAGCCACAAACACCATGCAGGAAGAAGGACATATTGTGGGAGGAAGGTGGAGGAAAGGAGAAAAGAGGTGGCTGGGTTTGTGAGTTCCCATTACCCTGTGCCCAGCATTGTTTAAATTCAAACCAGGCACAAGGAGCATGGCTCTCCATGAGAGCTGTTGTCCAAGCTGCGACACAAAAAGGAAACCTGAACTGGAGCAGGGTCTGGTCTGGGCACTTTGAAGTGATTTCTTTCAGTAAGGAAATAATTTCCTTTGTCTGTACATGTTCAGGAAAACTGCCTCATTGGAGACTGTTCTCAGGACATTTGGATCATAATTGTTTTGTCCAGAAAAGCTCCATGACTGGAAATGAGAAAAAAAAATAAATTATGAACGGTAGGAAAAAAAGGCTTGTGAATATATATTACATCCATATGCGGAGGGAGAAAAAAAGGAATCAGGGCTCAGTTAAAACCACAGTCAGGGTCCCATTCTGCTCTCAGCTACACTGGGATTACCCCACCACAGTAAGACAAGCCCCAGCTAAAGAAAGATGGGGGCATCTGTAGGCAGCCCTCTCACTGACAAACACCAGTGGTTTTATTGGGTGCAGAGACAATTGGAGTTTCAAAGGATCATGTATTTTTGTGACACCTCTGCACTGTGAGGAGATCAGGAAGCGGCAACAGAGACAGACATAGGACATGCATTTAGAGGTGCTTTGCCAGGACAGAGAGGAGAAGGGACACCCGGTCATGGATGTAAAAAGGCAGCAGGCGCTGCCAGGGCTCGAGTTTCTTTTCTTTCTGGCTGTTTGTTTCAAGAGGCACTCGCATTCCCTACCAGCAAGAGTCCAGGAGCATTCGTCCCCTCTTCCTGTGTCCCAGTGCCCTGCTGCCTGCAGGCACAGAAATGAGCAGCAGCCCTGTGCCGTGGCCATGTGTGGGATGATGCCAAAGCCCTCATCCCACCTGGGGCCCAACCTGGGTCCCTCATGTGTGCGTAACTTCTACTGCAGTTGGTGCAAGTGTTATGTCTGCAGGATTAGGTGTGTCCCTGGGTGATTCCTAATATTTTCTTTCCTCACATTCTTCACATTGGAATATTTAACAGAGTCATAGGGATCTGGTGTCCAAGAGACCATTCCCCTTCCAGAGCAGGATCTCTCCCTTCAGTGCACTTGCCAACTTGCTGTCCAGTCCAATTTCAAGTGAGTCAAATGTTGGTGTTTCCATCCTTGCCTGGAAGACAATTCCACTGCTCAAGCAGTCCAAGCCATTAGGAACATTTTCCTGATATTCAGCCTAAATACTCTCTTTCTCGAATTTATCCTGTTGCTCCAGGGATTCATGTTACTGGAGATGGTCTCATAGTTAAATCTCCTGCTGTGCCTTTCCCTGGATAAATCCACTTAGTTCTTACATAAGGGAAAGAAGGAGAAAAGGAGAAAAGGAGAAAAGGAGAAAAGGAGAAAAGGAGAAAAGGAGAAAAGGAGAAAAGGAGAAAAGGAGAAAAGGAGAAAAGGAGAAAAGGAGAAAAGGAGAAAAGGAGAAAAGGAGAAAAGGAGAAAAGGAGAAAAGGAGAAAAGGAGAAAAGGAGAAAAGGAGAAAAGGAGAAAAGGAGAAAAGGAGAAAAGGAGAAAAGGAGAAAAGGAGAAAAGGAGAAAAGGAGAAAAGGAGAAAAGGAGAAAAGGAGAAAAGGAGAAAAGGAGAAAAGGAGAAAAGGAGAAAAGGAGAAAAGGAGAAAAGGAGAAAAGGAGAAAAGGAGAAAAGGAGAAAAGGAGAAAAGGAGAAAAGGAGAAAAGGAGAAAAGGAGAAAAGGAGAAAAGGAGAAAAGGAGAAAAGGAGAAAAGGAGAAAAGGAGAAAAGGAGAAAAGGAGAAAAGGAGAAAAGGAGAAAAGGAGAAAAGGAGAAAAGGAGAAAAGGAGAAAAGGAGAAAAGGAGAAAAGGAGAAAAGGAGAAAAGGAGAAAAGGAGAAAAGGAGAAAAGGAGAAAAGGAGAAAAGGAGAAAAGGAGAAAAGGAGAAAAGGAGAAAAGGAGAAAAGGAGAAAAGGAGAAAAGGAGAAAAGGAGAAAAGGAGAAAAGGAGAAAAGGAGAAAAGGAGAAAAGGAGAAAAGGAGAAAAGGAGAAAAGGAGAAAAGGAGAAAAGGAGAAAAGGAGAAAAGGAGAAAAGGAGAAAAGGAGAAAAGGAGAAAAGGAGAAAAGGAGAAAAGGAGAAAAGGAGAAAAGGAGAAAAGGAGAAAAGGAGAAAAGGAGAAAAGGAGAAAAGGAGAAAAGGAGAAAAGGAGAAAAGGAGAAAAGGAGAAAAGG
Organism: Atrichornis clamosus; assembly: GCA_013400975.1. Classification (NCBI taxonomy): domain Eukaryota; kingdom Metazoa; phylum Chordata; class Aves; order Passeriformes; family Menuridae; genus Atrichornis; species Atrichornis clamosus. The sequence goes on along the minus strand of WBMZ01004493.1, from coordinate 159,335 downwards.
AGAAAAGGAGAAAAGGAGAAGAGGAGGAGAGGAGAGGAGAGGAGAGGAGAGGAGAGGAGAGGAGAGGAGAGGAGAGGAGAGGAGAATAAAGAGGAAGTAAGGGAGAAAGGGAGGAAGATGCACGCCCATTGTGTCACTGTCATCATGGAAGCAGAGAAAGGTATCTAGAGGTCTCACTTCATTAAAAGACAAATTTGAATTCTCCAAGGTGCTTGTTAGATACACTGGCACTTGTTGTCCATTATTTACTACAAAACAGGCATGTCGTTTGTAGCAATAATAGAAGCTTCTTCCCATTCCACTAAAACCCTGTAACTATACTTTGGAGAGACTGCATCTAACAAAGTTATTCTTTTTTGGTGTGTCTCATGCAGTGGTTAACCTCAACTGGTAGTGCTCAGCTAAACGCAAACGAGCGACCAATATGGTGACAGCTTTGGTTCAGTAAAGCTAAGAGGCACATACTTAATTTTAAGGCTAAGTTTAGTTGAATTCAATTTTTGTGTTTTGAAAACATGTCAGATTTTAAATGTCCAAACCTACCAACATGCTTCATGCAGGTCAGTAAACACCACTGCAGAGATGGGGGTTTTATTCTCTGTGGTCACCCTCCAACCTGTGCTAAGCAGCTACATTTCAATCAGTTGCAAGCACTCATAGTAACCATCTCATGTAAGGGCGAAATAATGGAAAAATTGAAATCAGCAGTTTCCTGCCCTAATGTCTCTGAAAGAGTCCTTTGGAGCATGATTCCTAATGTGTATGTTTTAGTTTACATTTGACTGGTTCACTGACGTTCAAAAATATCATTCTTGTACTCCAAGAAAACAACACACATTCACTAATTAATGAAAATCTGAGGTGTTTATGCATCTTAAATTAATTATGGAAGTTGTGAAATCCACTTCCTTCAGTCTTTTCTTCGGTTATTAAAACTATTTATATTTCCTCTCTTTCTAGTTCTTTTGTGTTTGGAGAATAAATTACAAGTAACCAATCAGATTATTTCTTCCCTTTAGGGCAACAAATGTGATAGGGGTTCAGACATCTCTCTTCTCAGTTATTTACCAGCATTATCTACTAAAGACAACAGGTTTCTGCAGGTCTTATGCCCAAACCTTCTGGTTCCTTAGCAAAATGAAATGCCAAAGCTGTTGGGTGCAGAAGGTATTTGTGTATCTCTGTCCCTCCTCTGGAATTTATCTTCTGACTGCACTGGAATCTCACTCCCAAAGGCTCTTGCTTTTGTGGGGAATCCTTGCTGTGTAGCAGAGAGAAACACAGATGGGTAAATGCACATCAGTGTGTCTCAAAAACTACTGCATGTTTATCTCTGTTATGTAAAAGAAAACTCTGATAACAAACAGTGGCTCCAAGGATCACCAAATTAATTACTGGTTGTACCACGTGCTGCTAATAAATGCAAAAACCCAGCCGAAATATGAAGTGTTAGATAGCTGTGCTGTTGGCAAACGTGACAGCCCAATGATTGAACCCTTTGGGCTGTAATGCTGCCTCTGAACACTAATAGGGGAACACCATCCCTGCCCTGATTTATTGAGGTGAACAGCCTTCTTCACATCCCAGTTTGAAACCCTTGCCCTGCTTAAGCTAATACCCCCAGGAGACAAAGGCAAGAGATAAGAGGACAGAGAGTTAAGGCTGAAGCAGTGGGGTTATTTTAATTCTTATTCTTTAATTACAGTGTTTCAAATGCATACCTGATGAAAAAACACCAATCTGTTGTCCTCCACTTAGCATGATCAGGTCTCTAAATATTTCACAAAATCTACACTGTTGTCCTGATTTTACTGGGGCTCTGGGACTTTTGAAAAAAAATAAGGTGCTTGTGCTCCTTTCAGAGAAATGAATGCTTATGGGAGACTATTTGTACTGCTGTGTTTTCCATGTATGTCCAGTGGTCATGTACTGCTGTGAAGGCCTGACCTCCAGATGTCCAGAAGTTTTTGACAAAACTCCAGTGTCTTTTTTCTTTTTTTTTCCCCTGCCCAGGCAAATTTTCCAGTTGGAAACTGATGCCATAGCCAGGGAAAGTCAAACATATGGAAGTTTCACATTTTGCAGACAGGAAACACTCAGGGGACCAAAGGTCATCCACCAGACTGGGGCTAAAGCCAGGGTTACAACCCACATTTCCTGACCTCTGGGGCAGTGCTAAACCCACTAAACCCCCTTGTCCTCCTTTATACACATTATATTTCCTCTACTCTTTTCCATGGCTTTCAAGAGGACCTAAAGCCCTGTGGACATGGTTTCCACAGTGTATGTTCAGCTGGCTGACTCGACGGCCCTCTGAAGCCTCAGGCGTTGTTTTAGTAGAAATATGTGGTAATAATAATGCGCCCGCCTGCCCTGCGCATGTTAATGCTGTCACCACACTGCTTTGTCAGCTGCCTGGAGCTGCTGGCAAGCCCCAGTCAAAGTCCCCTCGCTGGCCTCCCTTTCTGCCAGCGGATGTTTGCCGCGTCCAGGTGCCTGTGTGGCCACATCCTCCCCTCTCGTGTCAGCACATTGCAGAGCAGTGAGAGCAGGCTGGGCTGGGATTGCTGACATGTTGTTGATGAACTGTCTGTGCTGATTTCAATCCGTCCCAAGCGGCTTGTTGTTTGTACAGGCTGGTGTGGGGTGCTGGGGTGTTCAGGAGGTGCCCTGGGCTGTTACGGCTTATTTGAGCAGACTTCCTTCCTACCCTCCACCCCACACCTAACCTTCAGACAAACACTGTTCTTCTGGATTTGGCTTTAAAGCTTGCTGTTTTGGGCTAGGTCCTCTTTTATAGGACCTTTTACAGGCAGTTGTTCTCCCTCTCAAAATAGTGGGTTCTCCGGGCCAAATCCAGCAAGGCTACTCTCCTTGAGAGGGTCCCCTGACACCAGAAAGCACATGTCAGAGGGATGGAGGAGGAAGATGAGCTCTTCCCTGGGTGAGCATGAGGATTGTAAGTTTTATTTGGACAATAAAAGTGTCCCTCCACGTTAAGCTGCATAAGCTGGAGGTCAGTTCACCCAAGGGACAGGACAAGGTTAAGCTTACAGCAAGAGGACATGGGGCTAATTCCAGGAACACTGTGGTAGTCCCAGGGGATTTGTTTATATTCTGTATATCATCTCCACTTGAAGCTTACAAAAAGGTGTACAACAGAAAGGGAAACGTGCCTGTATGTGTCTGTACATTTATGTTTGTGATGGTCCACAAGAACACCAGCAAGAAAATCTCTTTTTCACTTTTTTCCCCCCTCTGGACTGATTTATTAATAATTTGTGTTCCATTACAGAAAATGGGCTTTTATGTGAATTGTACTGTGCCCTGAAATTGTTTTAGTGGCAGATCATAATTTACTATTGGGGTTTCAGGAGTCAGTGCAGAGCACAATGCCATCTCCATATTCATATTTCAGATCTGTCAGAGCACCCGGATTGTTCGTGTAATCAGATGGATTTCCATTCGAGTCCTTGAGAGACAAGAAAACTGGCCATCACAGAGAGATCCTTGGCAATTAAAATGAATAAGAGCTGCCACTCTCAGTGGATGTCTTCTGGGTTACCATGGGGGACAGAGATTGGTATGAGGTTTAATCAGGCACTAACAGCACCTTGCTGGGAACTTCATGGCTGATAAAGGCAGCAGCATCAGACCAAGTAGCTCCTCTCTTTTTAAAGGGAAAGGAGCCTTTTTTTTTTTTTTAATATAATAAATCCCGTGAAGTTTTGTAGTGTTTGATACCAGAGAAGAGTTAGAGGGTTTGGGGTTACTTTTCTTCTCTTCCCCACAAATGAATCACCCCTCTTTGTGGGTTAAAATCAAGCGAAATGTGCACGCTGGATGCTCAATACATTTGCAGGGTGGTTTTTAATTGCTTGTATTTTGCTTGTGCGGTGGCTACTAATGTGATATTTGGCTTTTTTAAATTAATTTCTCTGTGACTTTGTGGCTATTGAAGGGTGGCAGATTGGCAGGCCAGAGTTGGAAATCCTTTACTTATCCCCAGAACAATTACAACACAGGCAGCAGCAATGAAAGCGTCCCCAGCCGGCGTGGAAGGCCCAGAACAAGGATGAAGGAAAGCCTTCCCAGGCTCTCTGCTGAGACTGCTATTAAAGATACCAATTAGTGCCAAACTGTATTTTGTGATGGAGGAGGCACCGTTCCACTAGGACAGGACTGTAACTGTGGCACCTTTACTCCTCAGCTGCCTGCAACTTTCAGTCCTTAACGAAATGGTCTGAATTAGTCCCTACAAGCTTTGTGGCCTGGTGCAGTGTGGTGTGAAGCCCCAGGTGAGCTGCGGTGCACCTTCCATGTGGGGCCATGACAAGGAGGGTCCATGCAAACCAGCAGCACAGAAAGTGACCCGGGGGTCAAGCTGCTGCTGCCTCCATGGCATCTGCAGAGCCCATCTCGCTGAACCTGTCTGTCACCTACTCTTTGTTTCACAGGCTTTACTATGAAAGGAATAAAAGATGAAGGAAATCCTCTCTTGCTGTTTTTGCTCCCAAATGGGCACGCCCATATTTCCGGTCCATCACCAAAAATATTTGTACACTGGACCACAGAAATATTAGGACTTTTTCTTGTAAGGCTGAAGCGCCACTGTTTCATTTATACATTTCCAGTTCCTTGGCGCAAAGTGGGTAATGGAGTGGGTTTTTTAAGGTACAGTGTGCAGTGCTCAGAGCATTCCTGTGTGAAAGGGTTTTCCTTCAAGAAGACTTGACGGTGACTGTACTGCATCTTAGCTGTCAAGCTATTTTTTCCTTGCTAGGTTTCATTTGTGTTTTTCTTCACCTTTTGGAGACCCCTTACCTCTCCCCTCTTAAATCTATGCTCACCACAGAGCAGACATAATCCCAGATTTTCAGTAAATCAACACTATATGCTCCCTACTGACTAAGAGAATTTGATACTGACAGATTGTTACACCTAAAAGAAAAATACTGCCAGAGTTTCTCTAACATGCTTTGCCTGCAACACCGAGCAAGGACGGATGTGTGATATCCATTATGAATGTAACAATACAGGTAGCCTACCATAATACAACTATTTTTAATTTATATTTCATGACGAAGAGCATGGGTGCAGCCATGAATCACTGTCCTCCTCTTTTAGCTCAGTAAAGCCACAGTATACAGAATATTGCAGCCATACAATTAACTCCCTTCAGCAGCAGCACTGCAGATTTTAGTCGTGTGCAAAGTCATTGTTTAATCTACACATGTATAGAAACCACCCTGTAGAAAAGAAACATTTTACATTTATATGACACCCGACATCTGAGTATTGGTACGTGGTGGACAGATGTGTAATTAATGTTGCCTTTCAACCTCTCTGTTTGGTGAGTAAATTCTAGACTGGGAACGAAGTTATGTTCAATCCTAAAATGTGATGCTGAGCATCAGCAATGCCTGTATGCTGTATAATTCTCCTGTGTACTCAGTGAAGGGATTAAATGCATTCCCCCTCCTCACCCTCAATTTTCTGAGATCCCTTAAAGGGCTACTACTGCCTACATAATCTTCATCCCTGAACTCAAATCCTTTGGATCCTCTGGGGCCCTTATTAACTGGATGTTTGCTATGCTCTGCCTTGAAATGGTCTTCAATCTCCTTATTGTTTTGCAAAGACCATGCCATGATTTCTGAGCAAATCCTTCCCTTTCATCTGCCCTCTATTAGCCCAGATGGACAGAAGTGTAGGGAACTTTCCTTTTAGCAGTGTTCAGTGAACTATGTAAAGATGCCATATGCAAAAAGAGATGTTTGAGTCTGATGAATTCCATCCTGTGCAGACCCACCACACTGTAACCCTCTCCAGCCTGGTCCCCTCTAAGGAACAATGGTACCAGTCTGACAAGCTAAGGATGTTCCTGAAAACCTTAGAGCAGCGTTTCAACATCTGGACAGATTATTCCACCTTTGTAGAGCTGCTTTGTAATGCTGCTTGGTTATTTAATCACTTCTGAGCTTTACCCTAGGAATAAGCATGGACTTGGGGGTGGCAGAGAGGAATAGATGATTGGAGGCTTTCCTGGACCAGAATGGTTGTATTTCTACCTGCCCTGGAGGAAGAGAAGCAGTGAAACATCAATGAAACCATGTGCCAAAACACCATGATTAGAAAGAAATCAAATCCTCCTCCTTCTCCCCATATCCCTTTGAGGCAGCAAAAGGTACCTGCTAGTTCCCTATCTGAGGGAAACTGGCTTTGGGTGACCAACTCCATGTGCAAAGAAGGCTGAGGCAAGGTCCAAAAGAGAGCCAAAGGCTGCCCTGGCACGGGTTCATCAGCTGAAGCAATTCACTGGCTCTCCCAGATGAACCAAGAACTACTGTGAGGGAGAAAGGAGATGTCTGGATCCAGGACAGACCTGGTAACAGCTATGGCATAGCCCAGGGCTTGTCTAGGCTGGAGAGGGTCTACTCCTTTCCAAATACCCACAGAACTGAGAGTCCAAACACTTGGACTTGCCAGGGGGAAAAAAGAAATTAATCGAAGAGCTGTATTTCAAAGGAGAACACAAGAATACTGGAATAGAAGACAAACATTTTATCTGTCCAGTTGGTTAGAGATTATACAGACAAATTTATAGGTGTTAAATTGGACACCAGAGGGCTTCCATATTGTTCTGTGAATGAATGTATTGCAGATGTAGTAATATCAAATACAACAGAAGCAAAGCAGTGTTAAACCCCCCGACATGTTCTGTATTCTGTTTAGCTGGGCTGACAGAAAAATTACAGCTGAAAAGAAGAATTTTCTATTGTTTGGCTAGGACTCACTTTAAATTTTTCCATCATCCAGTGAGGACTGTATCAGCAGAGCAGTGCAATGCCATGGGACAGTGTTTTAGAGCATCAGTTAAGGTTACTGAGGGCATTGGCCTAAGAAGGAAGAATGGCACCTACTGGTAGACCACCACTCACATGTGCAGCACCTGGGGCTTTTCTTCAAGGGCTTCTGTCCAAATACAAACCAGACCCAACCTCACCTAACTGATGAGTTTTGACAAGGCCACCTCAGAGCAAGATGCTGTGGCTACAGGCAGAAGGGCAGGGAGTGTTGCTTACCACTCTTGCCCAGATAGTAGGGGAGAGGCTGGGAATAGTGAGAGAAGCAGAGAGTAAAAGGAGAGTTAAGGCAGGGGAGAAAAGAAGAGGCTGAAGCTAAAAAGTGGTTCTGGAGTGAGGCTTATGTGTTGGTGCAGTGGCGGAAAGCATTCCCAGGCTCCTCTAAAAGGCTTATTTGAAAAGACTTGAATGAATTTCAGAGCAGAACCAATGCCTCTGTAACCACTGATTCTGGGATAGATTTACAGCATAACCCCACTGGGACAGATTCAATGTTGGAGTGAGTGAACGCAACTCTATTGAAGTTAATGGACTTGTGCCCGCTTATATCAAAGATGAATTTAGTCTATAGAGAAAGAAAATGGGATTTAACCTGCAAATCACCTGTTATAGAGACTAACAACATAATATGTGGTGAAAAGACAAGCAAGAATTCAGGTGTGCTTAAAATGCTTCATTCTCTGCTCATCCAAATAGCCTGCATTCCCTGTGTTTCTAATTACCCGAGACCTTCCTAGCACTGGGAAGAATAGTATTTAACATTCATACTATAGAAGCAACCAGAGGTCCTGTGAGGGTCCCATTACACTCAGTGCTCTACAAACAAAAAAGCACGCCTAATCCCCACTCCAAAGAACTTCCACTTCTTTTCTGTGGACATGGAGGCCAATTAGAACTACTGAAGTTCAGATTTGGAGTCAAGTTATTTAACACTGTGGGACTGACTTCCTAGGGGTAATAACTAGGAGACATACCTGTAACACAGCCAGTTTTTGGAACATCCAAATTAGAATACTTGCAGTCCAAATATTCAAATACCAGATTAAAATTGATTAGTAGAATAAATGAAGGGACTGTCTACCGTGTCTGTGTTGTTGTCAATAGGGTAATAAATCAACAACAGAGAAACACTGATACAGGGATAAATAATTACTCTTTGTATAAAATCTTGCATTGTGCTCTGTAAGTATTCTGAGAGATTTGGATGAAAGCAACTATCATCAAAGTGAACTACTAAGGCTGTTACTAATCATACTAATAATACAAATACTATTGACTTGTAATTTGAAAGTATCATCTGCTGTATCCTGGCACATGGAAGATGTGGCCAGGTAATGAAGCTATGACAGGTGACCCAGGAATTTTTTCTCTCGAAGGAACTATTTATGAAGTGGTTATAGGCACCACTTGCACAGACACAAAGTGATGCTGGTCATGTACTTACTCTGCCATGGCTGAGTGCCACTTCATAAGACAAGCTCCCACCCAGAGTCTATACAAAACATTAAAACCAAGGAAAAACCAAACTTGTTTATATCTCCTAAAACACTACTTAAAAACTAGTATGAGACCAACCATAGAGTCTTCTCCATATTACTTTCTTTCATCACTGTCAGTAGATGCATTTTCAAGCAGTTGTCTGAAATGGAACAACTTATGGTGTGTGTCTGTAAGTGGGTAGCTCTATGAAATTATTCCCCACCACCCTTTCCTCCTGCTTCTCCTCCGATCTGGCATTTCAGAGGCATGCCAAGATAAGGCAGTCCCAGAGGGACTGTCAAAAAACAGCACAACCCAGAGCAGCCCTGAGGCTGTTCTGAATTGCACCAGGGGTTAAACCTGCCTCCAGCCAGCCTCAGGATTGGGGGTGTACATACAGTATGGCACAGGCCACTATCTCCCCACTCTGTGGTACACTGGCTGATACTCGAGGGCATCTGACAGCAAACTCAACAGAGCTAGTCTGGATTCACAGCACTGTAGCAGGAAGCAAAGCCAGGTCCTTTACCCCTCCTTTGCCCAGAAGAAAAGGCCATCTGTGTTCTGTCTCTCAGTCACCAAACCCTAAATCAGAATGGACTCAGAATTTTTCCCAAGTACGACCTGTATCCAGACCTGCCATCTAGAGAAGTAACTACCTGTCTGTAAATACATTCACCATGCCAGCCCATGCTACCTCTCCCAGGACAAGCAGAAGTAGGGAAAAGCATTGCATTTTTAAACAGGCATATACTGTTGGAGGATGTATCCTTTGCCATCCAGGACTGGGAAGCCTCTAACACTGGTTAATTATCTCCAAGATGAAAGGTTTAATTGGGAATGTCACAAACTAAACTTTCTTCTCTTTGAAGAGCTGTCTACCTCACATGGTGCTCAGAGAAATAATAGACAGCAAAATCAGCTCAGTTTTCATTGTTTCAATTCCATAAAAATGCAAGCAGTTAGGGAAATATTTTTGAATGTGTCTCCTACGCTTCCAACTGCGTGCCCAGTGCTTCTGTGATGACACCCAGACTCAGACGAGAGAATGAAGATGAAGGTCAAGTGTGAAGAAAGGAAACTCTAAACAATAATGGATGATTTATTGCGTACAGTGAATCTTATTTGGGTCACACTTTTGAAGGGCCCCATTTCTCAACTCTTCTAATTCTTGAATTAATTAAGTTCTCATACCCATTATTTTGTTTCTCTTTTGCTATGCAGCTCGAGACACAGAGGTGACAGGCTGAGTGATGCACTTCAGAGCAGTGATTCTTCTTGCACTGCGTGAAAGCTTTCAGCAGAGCTTCATCTCTGCAGCAACGGGACTCAGAGACACTCCTCACTGAGTCTTCTTCACCTTGCTCTTGCTGTGCTTATTCAGACCTTTTCCATGTCTTCCTTAATGACGACTACCCAGATTTCACATCAGTGGCCTATTGAATTGGAAGTCTTTCCTCCAATCATGTTCATCTAAGGAGGATTAATACCTTCCTACAACCCCCAAGCATTTGTGATTATATGGGGCAATGGACTCTTTCCAAAGAGGAGACTACTTAAGGTGAAAGGCAGCGTTATTCTCTCTGACGTTCCCATTGTTTGCGTGGACCTCATCCATCTTCCTGCATTGACCCTCAGGTTCTGCAGCTGCAAGTGCAATGCAATCACAGAGCTTGTCAGAAGAACCAAGCAGTCATCTCCTTACAGTCTGATCTTCCACATTTTGTCCACAGATGCTTTGATCTTATAAAGTGCCCCCTGAAGAGCATCCTCGGTGTGTCTCCAGCATGGGTAGACATCTGAGCTCTTTGTAGGCTGCAGCCTGAAAATTGTAAGCTCAAGTTCAGAAAATTGCCTACCAGAATCCTGCGGCTCTGTGAGAAAAAACAAAAATAATAATAATAAATTGTTAAGGGCAATCAAGAATCAGTTGTGCAATAAATCTATATGCAATCTGTCCCTTGTACTCCTGAGTGTTTACTTATATTTATAAGATTTGTTTTATGAATGATTTGCCATTAATGGAGAAAAGAGAGATTAAGAAACAAAAGCTGTAGCTTCAATCCATCATTAGGGAATTAATCAATTGGCAGCCTGTGCAGACAGCTATTTAGATCTGTGGCCTGAACAGCTTAATTGGGGGAAACATTTTAAAAGGGCTAGAATGATGTTCAAAGTAGCATAAATTAGCCCGTTTTGGACCCATCACATGGCCTAAATTAACAACTTTTATACCTCGGAGTTTGGCAAGTGATCTCATCTCTTGAGCTTCTTAGCATCTTTCTATTCTGATATGCCTGTAAAGTATATTTCCATCTGAAAATGATTAACTAGAAACACTCCAGCTACTCAATAAAAGGAAAGGGGAAAACGCCTGTGAAAAATTGTCTGTCCTGACCCAGGTTTGCCTCTCTCTGTCCAGCTGTACGTGTTTGTAGCCATTGATGCAAGTGAGGATAGAAGTAGGTCAAGGCCTCCTTCACCATGGGTTTCAGCTCCCCATAGGACTGATGGGACTCCGATGCTCTTTGCACTCCTGCCCTCACCCGTGGAATGTGACCAGTTCTTATGCTACCCAAAAAAGAGGGTGCATCTCAGGATTTCCTGCTTTTACTGTTGGTTTGCAAAGTGTTTTAGCCTCTGCGATACATTAAATGAGGTGTTTAAGTGGAAAAACCCAACATTATCTTTTACTAGGAACAAGTGAAAATTCATAAATGCAAGTTTCCTGGAAGTTCAGCATTTTCTGGGATCTGGACCTTGAACTGGCTTTGAATTCAGCAGAAACCCTATTTATGTTTGGCCAAATCAAATCCCCATGAATTCCCTAACCCACTTGCGTGCTTGAAATCTGGGCCTGGTCCCAGAGGTGAATTTCTCAGTCTCAGCATGTTGCTGCCACCAGTGCAATCAATGCCTGTGTGCTCTGCTCCTCGTGCCATTGAGGCTGCGCGGTTCTAGCTCGTACGGTTACTTCTGTTACCTCACATGGGGTCGGAGAGACGCTGCCTGGGGACTTTCAAACAAAACCATTTAGCCTTAAGGCTCTAAATGTTTCAGTGTCTTTGCCAGGCAACACCCTGACAACACAGCTAAACCAAACTAACCTTATACATATATTGTACATGACGTTTGTTTTGGAGCAAACTTGTTGCCCTGCATTCCAGCCCTCTAGAGGCGTCATGCCATCCTCTTTATTCGTCAGGAGTATGCCCAAATCCCAGAGTTGGCTAATATGCAGCCCATCCACATGCTTCCCGTCTCTGAAGGAAAATGCAGAATAAAGCATCCAGATGCAGTTCCAGCACGGTTGTTGTCAGCCAGGCAGGTTTCAAATATGCTTGCTGACAGCACCATTGATAACTCTATACCCTTTCAAGCTCTGGTAGAGACACAATGGTACTTGTGCGATTCTTGGTCTGGATCTTCTCCTGGTGGGTCAATAAAATTCAGTCCCTGGGCTTTAAAGAGTCAAAATTATTACATATTCTATCTGAGCAGTGTTAAAATGTTTGGTCATTGAGCATACAGCTCTGATCTCAAGTTCTCTGGAGGTATACCTGGGTAGTTCTGATTTATTGTGACCTTTGGAAGGTATAAATGAGATAAGAACCTGGTTATCTTTTCCTACTGATATGACCGCTGTTAGATTCACAAACCTGGTGTACAAGCAGTTGGTATCTTCTAAGATGGTTTTTTAAAATCCATTTACTCACCACTAATTATTCACAAGTTTACACTTCTGACAAGATTTGGTTTAGAGGATCTCTTCCACAGAGCTCTGGGATCCACAGATTGTATATTTTGATATCCAAACCCACACTCTAGGAAGTTGCAATTTGGGATGTATCATCCTTTGTACCTCATTCTTTATTCTGCTGGCACTAGCTTTAAAAGTAGATTGCAGAAAAATATTTTCTCTTGAAAACATAGTAGCAGGAACAAAGCTAAAGCAACACCAAAGTTGTGGCAAAGACTAAAGAAACAGGAGAAAGTGTTCATTTCAGGAAATGATGCCACAAAAAGAGAAAGAAAAAACTCAGAAAAAACATCCCTCCATTTTGTCTCTCAAACCACCAGAAGAGTAACATGCAGACACTGTCTGGGAGAAGGTAAAATGAAGACACAGATAATGCCAGGTGAAGAATTGCCATGCATTACTTGAACATAATCTCAACTCAATGTCAAACCATCTAATAAGTGAAATAGAGTGGGGCCTGGGGCAAAGGTTTACACCATGTGTGACCACTGAGTAAGGGCTTAAGCTCAACAGCAGTTCAAACACTGGCAGTTGCTAAACATCTCCAGTACAGGACAAAGGCAGGAGTCCAAGAAGACCACTTAATTATCACCAGTTCCCTGAGAGGAAAAGACAGGATTGTCTGTACCGCTGGACATCTTTCACAGCACAGAACATTTTCCTCAGCATTTGACACCTCATCGCCTTGCACAAGCAGACCCATTCTGCTGGGAGATGTTCCCCTTGAATCTGCAAAGACAGGAGTAAAATGCCTGGCATCCATTAGTCCAAGAACTCTTATTTCTTTCTTATATTTCTAATACAACAGTATCAGCTGGCATGGGAGTAAAATCTGCAAATTCAATCTCTGTGTGGAAGCTAAAAGTGCTGGTTATGCTGTGCACTGAGTTATTTCAGAATAAATAAATAGTGCTGATGGGTCAGGACAGGGAGCAGAAGATTAATCTGTTCATTCTTCCTTCAGCCCTGTATATAACACTATGTGTTTGGCAGGCTACAAAGCTCTCTCCTTTCCATGTCTTAAAATACAATGCCAGATACTTGAAAAGGTAGCCTTTTAAATTTTGCACATTGAACATATTCAATGTTTAAAAGAAGAGAAAAGAAAGAAAAAAATGATTAAAAGATAAAGAAAAAGAAAGAAGGCATGATCTGACAACCTATGCAGTTCAAGCCCATGCTCCTATACCTCATGGAACTACACAGACCAATGCACAGGTTTCAAAATCCATTCATTTTCGGAGCTTTTGACTTGGTGTTTTAGTTAGAGAAAACTTCATCTCAGAAAATAAAAGCAAAATGGCAAATTTGGAGAAGAACTGACAGAAAAGAAGCAGACTTTCATGGCATAGGATTTTTCTACCACATTTAACTTACCTGTAACTTTTCCTTATTCCTGGTATGCATGAACTAATGAACTGAAGTGTGCAAGAATGTCAGCCAAGACCAGCTATTGATGTAACCCGAGAGCTTACTGAACATACCAGAGGACAAGCAAAGTCACATGAAAGAATTCACTTACAGCTACATATTGCTGCTATACTTCCTATCTGTAAGAAATCCCATCACTAATATCAGCAAGAATTTTCCTATTTTGTTTCCCCCAAAATTACAGTGGGCAATGTATGTTCTGTGCATGTTTTCCCAACAAACAGTTACTTTCACATAAACTGTAAAGCTGAATGGGAACTGGTCACTGTTTGAAAGATGTCTATTTATGTTTGTGAACAGGTCCACTTAACATAATGTAGGGATGTTTTGCTTTTAAACATTAAGTTATTTAAGGAAAATCTGCCGCAGTAAAGGAGTTCAATGCTCAGTTTTGAATGGACTGTATTTTTGTCACTCTTCTTGCTTCCCATCTTCTTATGGCACCACTGCAAATATCTAGTTCTTCCAATAATATTTTTGTCTCCTCTTAAAATGAGTTTCCACACTTACCTTATTTTGTATGGCATGAGCAAGAAGTGTCTAAGGCTTGTAGCAGTACATCATTTATAATACTCCTGCTAATTGAGGAAATGTGGGCCAAATCTAAATAGTATGTCAACTTCAGCAGTTTTGGGAAAATGATATGTCAGATAACATTACACTCACAGGGTATAGTAGAAGGAAATAGGCCCTAATCAATATGCTGTATCATTGAGTTGGAGCTGACTTCTTCTTGGCAGTGAGGCGTTAGTCTGTGTAGACAGACTAGCTCAGAAATGGTCTGAAAGCCAATTAACTTTACATGGAAGCTAGGATATTCCACAAGTCATACAAGAACATTTGAGTTAGGTTGTATTAAGATTGTCTCTTTCATTTACTTACTTGTGAGTTGAGAGGGTTTCGCAACATTGTTTTCCAGACTGAAATGGTAAGAGTAGTGCAGGTTGACATCAGTCGGTGTTCAAGGCTTTATCAAATAAATGCAGGTTCATAACCTCACTATCCCAAACTATATTTCTGCTCCACCACAGCAGCCACTGAATTATTCCCAGCTAAACTCCCTTTCACCATGAATCATCCTACTAATGAGGCATGCCTACTCGCAAATCCCGAAACCAGGCCCCCCTGCTGTGGAGAGCTAACACCCCATCAGCTCTCATACCCCATGTCTAGCACTGTATAATCTGTGCTATGTGCCACGCATATTATGTGCACGCAGCCACCCTCCATCACAGCTAACGCTACCAGGGCTTCGTTTGATTGGCTCAGATGGATGAAGCAAAGGAGCAGCTGGGAGGAGCTATTTGATTAATAATAAATAGATACAAAGATTTATGATTAACATGGAACGTCTTAATGATTTACCATAGCAATGAAACCAATAGGCTGATATTCCAATCCGATTTCTACAAATTTGTATAATCCTCAGGGTAAAACAATTTAATGTGCTGTCTCTTTTATAGTTACAAAAGGCCTTTCATATGATCAATTATACATAAGAGTATAATAAATGTAACTTTCTTCATACTAATCACATCTAACTTAAATTCTCTTGTCGGTCTTTGGAGTGTATGTAGCATTCCCCATAAAGTTTTTAGTCTCAGCTCTTAGCAAAAGTTAATATACCCAGAACTTACAAATAAATCATCAGTACAAGGGTCTTCACACTAGTAAAACTGTTCAGACAATGCAGTTTATTAGCAAAGCACTCCCTCCTAGTCAAGCCCCTTGTTTAACACAGCAAACTTGCTGCTTCATATCAGGGAGTTGTCTGGAGGTTATGGCGCTGGATCTTAAAGTTTTGATAAGCAGTGTTGTATCAATGTCGTGGCTCAAGGCAATGCAAAAGTAGCATAAAGATAATATAATAACAATATTTTGCCTAGTGCATAGATCACAACTAGGAAATGGAACTGCATGAACACATGCAGACAAAGAGTCTCGAAAGCCATGTGGTTTATTAAAAGTTTTGAGAGAGAATTACCATCTAATGTAATTTTGGTTTCTAATTTCCGTAGAATTGCAATTCATAAAAAGAAAACGGCATGAAGTCCTTCCATATGAAAGTAAAAGAGACAGGCAGAGACAGAGGGAGGCAGAGACAGAGAGAGGTTCTGCATCTCATATGCACATTGAAAAATAATCTTGAAGTTATATGGAGGGGACTATGTTGAAGGTGACAGCAGACACCAAGAGCAGTAGAAAGAGACTGTGGAAAAAGCCTTCCTACTGTGTTCTAGTTACCTGTTTTGGCACATACTATGTTCTTCAGGATGCACAGCCACAGTATGAAATGTGTATTCATTCATGATCAGACTTTCACAGAATATCGGATGGATGAAGAGTAAGCTGAAAAGCAGTTGAGACTACCTGAGCAGGTGAAAAAGAGTAAAAAAAGTATCATGTGTTTGAAGGCTGGAAAGAGAAGACTTGGCACATGGCTGCAGGTTAGAAACCTTCAAAATTAGAAACCTTCAAAATTTTGGTTAAGTGCTAAGACTTTGGGTTGCAACCAGTTACTGAAAATGTCTCAAAGACTTCTGATCTAATAAAGAATAACCTTTGTTCCGTGAAAGTGTTTTTCACTTCTGGATGGAGGGAATGAGAGGGAGACAACAGATGTAATGGAGATCCTTCGTGAGCAGGACTTTGGGGACTCTATGCAAAAATACATACACCAGAAGTTTTCATCCATGCCTGTGATGCAATTAATGGCAACATAAAATAAATCCAAATCCATTTGGTGCTTGTTGGGTTTTTTTCTCTCTCCTTTTGAAAGATGCTAGATTTAGGTTCTCCCTTTTAACCACATGTGCCAAAACTTCATATTTTCCAAGTGAAAGTTCCACCGTATTCACTAGACTACAGGAACTAGCACTTTAAGGATCCTCCTCCTCAATGTTAAAGACTCTTAACAAAATCAGAGTTACTCGACTAGCATAAATAACATTGAGTTAATTGCCTATCATACGGTTTTGTAGTATCTGCATGCACTGTCATTGGTGTACTGTTGTGAGTTGACCTGGCTTTTGAAAATATTGCCCTTAAAGTCTGGCACATTTTTAGAACCAGGCTGTCAGTGAAGGAAAAATGAACTGGAACATCATAATCTGCTTCAACCATAGTGAAGAGAGAGACATCTGGTAGGCCACTTGGCAGTCGGCCAGCAACGAAGGCTTGAATTAAAATGATGAACATGTTCTCAGGAGTATGTCTCTGAACTGAAAAAGTTATAAGTCTCGACTGCTTCTTGGAAGTTGGCTGTAAGTGGTGGCAGTGGGCCCTTCATCCTCGTGGTGTGCCACGCGTTTTCTGGTGCTGCACAGGCCATAAAACCATCATTTTAAATACACTTGTAGAGGGTCAGAAATTAAACAAAAAGTTAGAGGAGTAAGAATGGAACAGTTTCACACTTTCTAGAGCTACACAGAAACCAAGCCAACCTCCTCTGTCTAATGGAATTGATCTAACTTCCCAGTCAGGCTGGAAAAGCACCCTGAGGTCCTTCATGGCTGGCCTTACAGGTGTCCTACATAAGCCTAAGATTTTCTTGGGAAATAAAAAGTTCTGAGATTTCTGACTATAAAAGCCAGAGCAGCCTATTTTACCTCCCAACACAAATCACCAGCTCCTACTGTCTTGGGTGTCTAACAAAGGGACAGGAATTGTGCTTGGCCATCACTTCCCCGAAGAATCACTAAAATAGAAATCAATGCCCCAGCTGCAAGCCCTTTCAGGAACAAAGCAGTGAGGAAGTAAAGCTGTATCAGGTGACAGTAGACCGTAGCAGATTTCTCTTATTTTGGTTTCAAAGCAAGTTCCTAGCTGTGATTTGGCTTATGGTCAGCAAGTGAATGAAATTCCAACAGTGGTGGCATCCAGATCTGGATGCCACTAACCCTGCCCAGTTCTAACAAAATGTGCTGCTAGAGTAGATTCTCATCAGCCCATCTGCAGTGAAAAAAAAAAAAAGGTAATAAAATGCATGCTCTAGCCCAATTTTGGAATTTAAAGGAGCAGTGGTTATCCAGTAGATGTGCTATATTTAAATAAGGGGTTGGACACAGCAAAATGTGTCACCTAATGAGGCAGCACAGAAGTTCCTACATAAAACCATTCAAATTTGTAATGGTAATTACTTTATGGCATTGTGAGGTCATTACAGTTTGAGATTAAGATGGCCAAATTGTCGCAGGGAAGATCTTTAGAGAGCCTCTTACAAAGCCATTACAAGGCAGTATTACACACACAACCTGATTCCAAAGCATGACTTGGAGAAGGCCTCACTACAGTGCTCTCATGGTAAAATTACATTGTGAGACTACAATAGGAAATAAGACTGCAGTGCAAGTCTGTGGAGATTAGACTCAATTATGATGTCAAAACAAACTGAAACAATGTCAATGCAAGTTATACCATTAAGGTTGAAACTTAAACCTAGGAAAGCAAGGAAATTCTGCATTAAACCTGCCACATTACCTTTAAATCACACCCTTGTGCTAAGGTGTTGCAGCAGGTAGAGACCTCTGTTAAATTGTCTCTCAGCTCTAGATATTGTTACATACTGCAGATGATCTCTGTACAAAATTGTAGTTTCATTGCACAAATGTTTAAGTGATTAACCTAAAGTGTTTAAGCTATAACTGAAGATTCTATGAAACTCAGGGTTGTAGAGAGAGCTCCAGGTTCACAGCTGATATTTCACTGAGTGTGTTGTGTCCAGATTTTATGGTTGTAAAGGCCCTGATCCCTTGCGAAAAATAAATTGAACAATTTAGGCACTCTGAGATGAAACTGTTGTTTCCAATGTCCTTGGGGTTTTTTTTAATAGGAATACCCAGAGCAGCCCAGGTTGTGTCAAAATATACTAGGGGATGCTCCTTCTGACAGCTTACAGCATAGCTTGAAATAGGAGGTAAAGAGTATAACAGAACATTGATTTTTGCAATATGTTTTGTAAGAAAGGACTACCACTGAAAGAAATGTAAGCATGTACTGGGACCTGTCTGGGTGCAGCAAACTGTGGGAGGTAAAATCAAAGAAAATATCTTAAAATCATCCACATTGGTTAACTCAAGGAAGGCACCCAAAGGCCACACAATATCTTCACTTCAGCTTTGCTCTTTTGGGTTACTGGAACTATGGGAGTGTAAATGGTGATGGGCTGCAGATGTAGCTGATGTCAGCTAGTTGATCCCCAGTGACTTCAGTGGGGTCGCATCCATTTTTGTCAGCTACAGACCTGGCCATAAAACCCACGTATGGTTTCCTACAGAGTGTATCAGCTGACAGGGAGCTGATAGTCTGTATGTTGACTTTTCTTCCCAGATTTAGTACAGCTGTATGAAACACCTGGGGCTGACTCTGCAGGGCTCCCTCAGACAGTTTATTTCTTCAATTTTGTTTGTCTTGTGTTTGCTAACATCTGAGGCCTCTTCTGAGATCTATTCTCAATGCAAACCCCAACCCAGCTCCTTCCATATCGGCTCATTTGGTAATCCCAAGTTTCATTCGTTGTCCACACATCTGTACAAATCATAGCTAAAGAACCCCAGGTTCACTAAAACATCTGTAAGCCTTGGATGAGCTCGTTTCAGGTTGAAGGGATGGTAACTGATCCTCCTTGGTTTCTGCTATAGGATTTTCCTGCGGCTCTAAATATGTGTCCACTGTATTGATTTCTCTAAGACTGGTTCTTTCGGTTGTTTTATATTGGTGCCATCCACTGTGCTAATTATATCAGCATCACCATCTGCATATTGATATCATTAATTAGTATAAAGAGTCACACCTCCAAAATATGTGGCGGTGTTTCTCTGACTCATTTGCCATGAGGGTAATATAAGTGAAGTACAACACCATAATATACCATATTTATCTCTGAGCTGTAATCATCTTTATTAATTGCCCAATGTAGCAATGCCTACTGCAGGAAGTGCCATGCTGCAAGATGCAAAGGGTCCACATTTCCCCAGGAAGTCACATGCAGGGACAGACACTCAGGATCTTTGAGGAAGAATTCTGAATTTTGCCAGTTCAGGTCATTAGTACAGTCTGTGGCCCTAAGTAAAGACAGCTCACAACGAGTGTGACTACGTGTGCTGGAAAGGTCTGCAGATGGCTGCTAGCAACCAAGGATCTGCTCATGACAGAAAATCCCCAAGGTCCCAACAAAGGAAGTGAACCCTGGAACAAACAAACACCCACACGGCACCTCCAAATTCTTCCGGAAAATGTTCAGGCTTTGTTTGTTCTCTCAGTGAAAACCCATGTTATTCTCAACGTCAAAATAAGATGCAGTGAAGGGAGAGACATACAGTTTGGAGAGAAAAATAAGGGACATAAGAAAGAGTGGAGAAAAGCAAAAGTAACTAAAAGGGAGAGGAGGAGAACACTCAGACACCACAGCGAGGGGCCCAAGAAAGACTCAGCAGGATATGAGGTGTCAGAGACACCACAGGAACTGGAAGAGTAAGACTAAGAAACAGTAGGGGAGAACCAGACTGGGAGGCAACAAAGAGCAAGTGGGAGAGAGAAAGTAAGATAGCATAAGGTGATGAAAATGTTCTCTCTTCAGTAGTAAACTCAAAGATATGACTAAAATACCTTCCCAAGCTAACAAAAGGGGCACCAGTGCTGGTTTTCAACAGTAGCATTTCAAAGTAGCATTGCTGGGAAGTACCAAGCATTCCAAAGACAATTTTATTGCTTATCACTGATGAAGTGCTTGAAAGGGCCATTCCTTAAAGTTTTCTCACATCTCCGTCAGTCAGTGGTCACACTGGAGGAGTTTGTGGTACTGAACACATCTGGCTATGCAAAGGCAGCCTGACTATAACAAAAAAGATTACTATATGACTAAATATAACTATTTCTGATAGATTAATTTGTTGACAACTGGAAATATATTCCTTAAGCAGATGTCATAGATAATGCAGAACTTAAAGTATCATGGACCTCATTGCCAAGACCCATTCACTTGGCTCAATAGAAAGCCAAGTTTACATCTGGACCCCAAAATTAATGATCTGTTTGAACAAAAAGAAGTTTTAGTCATTCACTGGTTCCAGGCTGCACACAGGGGCTGTGCCAAAGAGTCACAGTGTGGAGACCAGCAAGGCTTAGTCCTGCCATCCTGCTCTTGGCAAGTTCCCCAAAGCCATGGCCAAAACAGCCTAGAATTCCATTAACTTGAGCTGATGTCTTGATCAAACAAGGCTCAGATTGAACCTGTGAAAGCTAGAGGCATATTTAGGCTTTTGTATCTTTATATATACACCAAATCTGTGCATGTTTGTACCCTTGGCAGTGTCAAGGTGAACTTAATGTTCATTGGAAAGCCTGAACCATTACCTTCAGTGTCTATAATCACTTCTCTGAGAAACTCACTTTTACTTGATTGACTTACAGGTAGTCAAATGGACACCTTTCTGACCCATTCGAGAGGACGGTCAGGTGAGTTAAAGGTGATTGAAAATTCCCTTTTCCATAAGCTCAAAGAGCCTGATGACTCAGGTCGTTAATGAGAGTCACATCAGGACCCCAGCTTTGTACATGTCCACTGTTGTAAGACAGCATTACAGAATCACAGAATCACAGAATTAACTAGGTTGGAAAAGACCTCTGAAATTATTGAGTCCAACCTACTCCCACTGACATACAGTGTTCAGTTCACTCTTTCTTCTGGTACAGAAATGACAGGTTCCCTTGAACACAAGATACACTCTCCTGGGCTCTGTACTAAGACCTGTAGCATGGCAAGGTGGCTACCTGGTGACAGAGGAGATACAGCAAGGTCCTTCCTGTGGTGGGGCAGGTGATGGAGGAGAGACTTATAGCAGAATTACAGCACAAGGAGAAGCTGTGTTAGTAACAGGTGGGCAAGAGCAGGCAAGTCCCAGTGGACCACTTGGAGATTCATCCTTACATGTCTTCTACCATTTTACTTAAGGTACCATTAATGTGGAATAAAATATATCTCCAAAGTGAAGAATTGCCTCTAAAACAGTACCATTGTTAATGTTTCTATTATTGATCTGCACCCATCTGTTGTGTGTGCATCTATGGAGCCGCTCGCTGTTTCAGTTGCTGCAGACTGCATCTGCTGTTGGCATGTTATGAACTCACATGCTTTAAGCAGCACTAATTTGAAGTGAATGCCTTATAAATAATCCACACAAACAATCTTTGGCATTAATACACATTTAGTGATACTAAACCCGAGCAGATAAAGTTCACAGTGGTTCAAGAAGACCTAGATCGTTTGTGGCCTTTAAATCCCCCAAGGGCTTTAACAGTAGAAAGAAGAGAGAGGCCATGTTCTTCTTGCCACCGTCTATT
Source organism: Atrichornis clamosus (assembly GCA_013400975.1). Lineage (NCBI taxonomy): Eukaryota > Metazoa > Chordata > Aves > Passeriformes > Menuridae > Atrichornis > Atrichornis clamosus. Next base: position 137,459 of record WBMZ01004493.1, on the reverse strand, counting down.
ACATTTCCTCCCCGTTTATTTTTCTTCTCCTTCCTCCCCCAGTGAAAATATTCACTCCAATTTTACAGGAACAGGAGTGGAAAATGAAAGAACTCTTTAGAAAAGTCTTTTCATGTGTTCTTGAGGCTGGACCGGGCTGGATAACTGGAGGCAGATAAAATAAACATGAATCTAGGCTGAAGCATTTAATCAGAAAGTATGGCTTAGGTTATAATTACATTGCTCAGGCACATAATTAATGGGTCTAAAAAATACAGGTGTACAGTACTGACTGAAAGACCTCTGTGGAGTACAAAGAGCGTGGTGATTCTCGAGATTGAGAGCTCAAATGTTCTGTATTTTCATTTGAACAGCTGTGTAAAGTGTTTGCAATTCAAGCAGCCCTACTCCCACTTCCAAACTGACTAACTTTTGTGTTTCACTGTAAATTAAAAAGTTTGGACCTTGCTTACCAAATAGGTCACAAGCCTTTGATAGAATGTCAGTCAGTTATGGTTTTGCATCAAAATGGTGATTTTGGAGAGTTCTGATGCAAAACCACATCATAAATGTGTGTAAATATATACTAATACATATATTTGTCCGTGTGTTTGTATACATATATAAGTATATATTTTAACTCAACTGAGAGTGGAGAATTTAGGTTCATTTGAGCATAAAGGTCTGAGCAGAATATGGGACATACAGTCCTGCATGGGTTGAAACAGATGTCAGTCTGTGAAATAAAACTGCTTATTTGCACACACCTCTGCTTGTTTGATTTCTTCTGCCTGTCCCTCCAAAACTAGTAAAGCTGCTCTTATTTGTGCAGTAAAGGAGTGTTCTCCATTTTTGGAAACCATATCCCATTGTACTCAGTGGCACTTTTGCTGTTGACCTCAATGACAGAGCTGAGAGAATTTGCAATGAATAATTAATCTGATGAATTTAGCCTACTTTTCTGCCTGCGGAATATCTGAGGGCAGATTGCACTGTCTTCAAACACATTTATTTGAAATTACTTAACACACTTCCTTAGACTGTGAATTTGTCCAGACTGATTCTCTGGGAGTATCGGTACTGAGCAGCATCCTTGCAGTCTTTGTTCCACCCAAGTGCTACAAGAGCAGCCCACCGTGGAGGGAGGTGTTAGGAGTGTGAGGTACTATTCAGGTAGGACAGCAAATAGAGTCTTGTGCAAATTATGCTCAGTCAGGCAAAGTGCAGTTTGTTGGTTTTGTTGGCTGGCTACATTTTCAGAAATTTCACAGAAAATAAAGTTATATTTGTGTTTCTGGACTTCAAAGTGCACACAAGTCAAACTTTCCAGTCAGATGTTTAGCAACTGAGCAAGGCTTCAGTCTTGTTTGGAGGTACTTTTTAATTTCTCTTCATTGCCTCTCTTTCTCTCTCTCTTTGTTTTCCATTTTTCTACAATTTACAGACACTGAAAATTACTTTTACTCAATGTACTTCTGTTTTATCACCAGTTGTGCTTTGTCACAGATTTATTATGCTGTCCAAGCTCCATTACCCTTTCCTTGCTTTTGACTTCTTTTTCCATAGTGTCCAAATCTTCCTATAACCTGGTATTTCTGGTAATAGCCACTCCTTGGCAAGGGTCAGGGTGGCTGTGCGTAAAGCAGCTGGGGGTGAACTTTCACAGCCCAACTAGTTTGACATGTCCTGCATGACCTTTGCACCTTGGAATGTGCTTGAAAATGTTGCTACCCCACCATCTGGGACAGTTGTATGAACACTGCAAGACATGCAGCCTCCCTCCTCATCCCATTTACTTCCATAACCTCTTTTCACTATTTTCCTCTGCCAACAAACAGAAGAGTCATCACTGTTCGCTCCTGGATTTTACACCACAGACAAGTCCACTTCTTTTTCCTGCAGTTCTTTATTATTATTATAATTAATAATAATAATAATAATAGCAATAATAATAATATAAAGGGGTTGAGTAGCTACTGTAGACAGGTAGCTACTGTAGACAAGTAGAAATCTTCTGAATAAGGACCTGCAGAATCACTGCATGACTGAGTACTCATGTTGTCCTCAGCACAGACTTGGTTGACACCTACGTCTACAGTACTCACTTCATCCCCATAGGTCACAACCCCCCTGCTTGTTCATTCCTCTGCTGCTTTTGATATGTACATGTGTGTGCAAACACATCTAAAAGCTGTTAAATAGAGGATAAAAAATATCTGAAAAAGGTTCCTATTGTGGGACTGTTGAACAGCTTTGGATACCTGGCACTAGCAGGGCAGCTGTGTTCGCCCTGCTTCTGGGAGAGGTTTTCAGTAAAGAGGAGACACCTATTTATATGCTAGAAGTGGTGTCCCAGTAGCATCTTCTGCCTTGGCCTTTTAAATGACAGCCGGCACTTAAATGACCCTGATGGAGAGAGATCATTTGCAAGGGCATGTAGTGACAGGACAAAGGGCAATGGGTTCAAACTGAAGGAGATTAGGTTTAGATTAGACAACAGGAAGAAATCCTTTACTGAGAGGGTGGTGGGGCACTGAAACAGGTTACCCAGAGAAGATGTGGATGCCCAATCCCAGAAGTGTTTAAGGCCAGGTTGGATGGGGCTCTGAACAACTTGGTCTAGTGAAAGATGTCCCTGCCCATGGCAGAGGGGTTGGAACTAGAAGATCCTTAAGGCCCCTTACAAACCAAGCCATTCTCCAATTCATTCTGTGAACTCAAAGAGCAAGAGCTTTGAAAGTGGGTTTAGAGGAAACTGCAGACAGGTACTGAGACTGCTCAGTGATTTCCCATTTCTCTGATTCCCCTCCATTCTCATGTCTTGGTAATGTTCATTACAGCTCTTAGTGACAAAAGAGGGAAAGAACGAGACACTAATCTGCAACAAAATCTGAAAGAGAAGGAGCATACCAAGGTTTTGTGGAGACTGAAGGTAAATACAGACATGAACATGTATGGTATACAGATACAGATGGGGATAGGAATCAGGCACTTGGCTCTGATGGCAAAGACATCTGGTTTCCTGCCATGTTTGTCCTCTTTCAGGCAGAATTGGGCATTCCCATCTCTACAGATTTGCACCATTTGAAACGTCAAGTGCATCTCCATGGAGCTGCACACAACTATACAAATCTCGTTCTCAAAATATGAATATGCCAAGGAGACCTGGGAAACCACAAGCTGGTTGTGCTGTTTTGCCGCTCCAACCCTTGGCAAATCAAGAAAATAAAACTTCATCCAAGGCAATTTCATCAACTCCATCCCTCCATCAGCATTTGCCATATCAGTTAAATAAGCACGCTGCAAACTCACCTGCTTGTGACGGCCCTTAGAGACAGTGTCTGATGATCAAACTGGTACAATACAAGATCTCAAAACCTTTTTGCTGAAGATCCATGGCAAATGGGGGAATTGCATGATATAGGACCTTAAGACGATAATATGACTTTAAGATGTACAAATACGTAAGATTGCTTGGAATTATACACTTTGCATATTTGAATGAGAGAGTTCTGAGAGAATCAAGGAACATTTCAGAGAGATTACAGAGAACACAAGGGAAATTTTTACTTAAAAATTGTATATACAGAGCCGACTTTAGACACCTGCAGAATAACTATTAAAAATTAAATTACTAAGCCTAAACTAACTAAAATGTCCTAATTCCCCTACCTGTGCCAAACCTTGATCAGCCAGTCAGGTTCCCATGGGGATGCTGCCTTCCGGAAGGTGATGGTGTATTTAAAGCACAGTAGTAATTATTCAGGACTCTACATTTAATGATATCTATGGCTGGCCCAGCACTTTGGCTGTGCAGTGCTACACCAGAGAGTGTATTTCAATCTCCAGACCCAGTCTCTCATTCCCCACGCTTGCAAATCCAGGCGTGTTGCAAGGAGGAATATGCTTGAATGTGGGACAAACTTCTGGAGGAAGTGCTGTCAAGATACATTCCATTCCTTCCACATTTCCTTGGGCCTATGTCTTCTCAGAAAATCCACTCCAAATTTGGATTTAAGCCCCGCATATGTCTCCTGTTCATCTTACAGACACACATTACTAGGCCATAAGGAAATACTGTCTTATTCTCCCCTGTCTGGAGCGAACCATTGTCATTTTCAGTTGCTATTTGCTCAGAAAACAGTGGCTTCTGGATAACAAGGGCTGACGTGACCCAGTCTGCAAATACTGTGTTGTGGCAGCCTGAAAGATAATGTGTGTTGCCGCTGAATTCACAAAGGAGAAAAACTTTGAAACATTTTAAAAATGCAGGTGCACAAATTACTCATGCCAGGAGCAGCAGTGGCATTTTGTAATAAAATCTTGTGTTTATTCTCCACTGTTGAATACACATACCTTACAGTTCCCAGGAGAGCATCATCCTGTGCTATCCAATGAACAATTTACAGGCAGATTAAATACATGTTCAAAATGAAATAAAACTTGCAGATTTATAATGGGTATAGTTTATCCTTGCAGTCAGCACAAATTTCTCATTCATATGAATGGGCATTTGGTTCATTTCAAAATGTCCATTTTTTCCCTTTTATCCTTTGTGCCAAATATCAGACTATTCTTCTAAGGTATTTGAATATTCAGAATATTACTGAGTTCTCAGTACAAAGCTACATCCAAATAATCAGCAAGCACTAACCAAAATATAGAGCTTGTCAGCATTTTCTACTTTGATTGCTTAGTCTTACAAAAAATTTTGTTTTATACCAATAGCATATCTAGAGTAGAGAAAAAGTGGGCCAAAAGTCTAATAATGATTTGAGGAAGGTCTTTACTCAATGAATGATGAGTCTGCGAACTCCAGGAGTAGATAGTATAGATAATAATAAGATGGGTTGCTGCAAACCCATCTATTGATCTGAAAATTTCAGTCTCTGTCATGTGACTGTTATTGTCTAGACTCTACATATTAGTTTGAAGAATATTTTTTTCAATACAAATCATTTGCTCAAAACTCCTATTGGAAAGCAGTCAGATCTGGCTGCCTCATCCTTTTGCAGCAGCTTCTCTGTATCCACCTTTGGCTAGTCTTCCTTTTCATTTGGAGCAACTCCTGATCATAACAGTCATCATCTGCACCACTTCTCACTTTGCCTTTCCTTCCTCGTTAGTTCCCCCAGCTTCTCACAGAAAAACATTGCCTTTAGCAGAGTGGAGGGACACAAATGTCCCATATTTTAAATCCATGAGAATCTTACTGAAGTAAAAGATATGGTCCCTGGAGTCAGCAGAGCTGTATTTGCACTTGTATGTTTTCACTATTGTTAAACATTGGGCTCTTCTGTGAGGGGTGGGGGGAAAACCCACACCAAATGGGAAACAAAAACATACCCTCCAGTACATTATGAATATTTCTCCCCCTTACTATCTGCTGCTGCTAACATCAAGCAATGGCAAGTGTAGATTGATCAGTCATTGTGGGCAGCATGCTGGGCTGATGGATCAGCAGTGGCATATGTGCAGCTGTGCAAGTCTGGTATCAAGGTGTGTCAGCCTGTCTCTGTTACCTCGCTGCCCATCCAAGCCATCTTTTGTTTCTATTGTTGTAGTTCCATCAATCTGGCACACAAAAAGAGGAATCACAATATTCTTCATTGCAGGTCTGTCTGTCTGTCTCACACCCATCAAGCCCTTGGCAACCACCAGCTCCCCCCAGCTGGAACGGGCTTTGTTTTGCCTTCATGAGACCGTTTGCATTTCGTTCTGAACCAGGCTTTCTTTCAGCTAGTTCCTTTTGGGGGAGTGAGAGAAGGGATTATATTTGGAGACCTTGATTCTCTTCTCTCAGCCCTTTTGCAAACACATAGCATCATTGGCATTAATCCTAATGATACTTAACCTCTGGAGAGACCCAGGACCTTAATATAACCGAAAAGCATCAGCTGTTTTTTTTTCTAGTGCTGTTTTTTCTAGTGATGTCAGGAGTCACAAGCTGGTGTACTTGGGAACAGAGAAATTCAGGTGACTGACAACATTGAGCAGAAATCCGTTTGTGCCCCTGGAGAGCTGGAATACCTGACAGACTGGCACACAGGTAAGCACTGCTGCTCAGGGAGGAAAATGCCGACACAAGGTGAGACATCAGCAGAAACAGACTGCAACACAGATTAATCGGAGACGAACTCCTTGCAGGATTTTTTCTTTCACATATATTTTGATTGTGAAGGCATTTCATTTGTAGCACAAATTGATGTTTTTGTCTATTGGTTTCTTTCACAGGTGTGCTTTGGCAGTAGGAGGATACTTGATGCAAGCTTCATCTTTGTTAATACCAGAGAATGTGTAATTGATCAGCCCTAGTAGGTATAGCAATTTATAATGCTTCTCACTAACTTTCTACGAGACTATTTTTATTTTAAAAAGAAAAGTAACAAAGCAACTCAATAAATGTAGAATATTCCAAGTTCCTTTCATATAAAATCAAACTCACCAGTATGTTGGTCCTGCCCTGGACAAGCAGCAGAGAAAAATGAGTTTTCTAGGACCTCAAACAAAGCTGCTGAATTCTTCTGTCTCCAGTGTATGAGGTGATAGACATGCAAAATTAATTACCACCTGGGCAAAAACATAAAACAAGGTCTCTAGGACTGGGCAACCATTGTCCACCACTTGGAGCTGCTGAGCACATGCTCCACTGTAATTTCACTTTTCATTTTGCTCTGTAAGCTGATTTTTAACATTTAGTTTTGAATTTTCAATGGGAATAGTCTCAAAAAAACTAAGAAAATCACTTTGTTCTATTTTGGTGATTGTTGGACACATCTGGCTCCTATTGACATTAGCATGGGCTGTGGAAACATGTCCAAGATGGTTCTTTAGAAATAGATGGTTCAACTACCACCAAAGCAAAAGTTCACCTAGTGTAGAGCTGCTGACCACTCTACTCTACACAGAGGATACAGATTCTTGCTTTTCTCTAGATTCTGCCTTACATGGCTTTATAGACATTTACTCAGTTACTTAGTGAGGAAAAACTTGACCTTTAAACCTTTCTAGGGATTTAACTTGGTATAGCATGATTTCTCTCCTGAGTTTTAGGGAATTCTGCTAGAAGTCCTCATAGTGATTTTTTATTTACTTTGGTCAGGCATCTATTTATACACTTAAGAGCAATTTATTTAATGATTTAGTAGGTAGAAGTAAGTTTAATATTTGCAATTTGTGTCACATTTTTAATGACATAGTTTTTATGGAGCTGATGTAATAATGATATTCAATTATATTTGGAAATTGAGAGGGGGAAAAAGCATAGTCTTTCATAATTTTCCTTTTCCTCATATTAAGATCACATTATACATACACACGCTGGATGTTTGAGGAGAGGAGAAATAAAGGGTCAGGATGGCAACAGATATGTTGACTTTGAAGCACAATTACGATGAGACAGCTTGTCCCTCTCCTTCAGGAAAGGTCACAGAAATTGCTACTGATTGGTGCCTCTGATATGCTGTGAGATGTAGCGCGTGTTACTACCTACACTAGCACATCATGCAGCGTAAACACACTCTGGAGTCCAGCCTCACAGAATGTGTGCCTTTTACCTCAAAAGTGTCCTTCCTTACTCCAAGGAGATTGCTGTTTGGATACCTTTTGGATACCTGCCATGCCTTGCGTTAGATTATTCAGACAAGAGAGTGAGAGGCACAAGGAAGTTCCACCTGTGATTACTTCATGAAACCAAAAGCTTTGTATGATCAAGTGATTAGAGTGCTGAATCTGAGCTGGTTATTATACACTGTGGTTATGCCATAAAATAGGAGACACCACACATTTATAAAATAGCTTTAGGAACAAAATGTTATCCTACCTTAGTATTAATCATCAGTTATATTGTCCTGCAGTACTGTAAAATTATACGTTCTGACCATACCTTTATTTCTGAATGGTTATAACATTTGGAGAAAAAAAATCTTTCCAATCCATTGTGCTCTAAGGACATCAGGGTCACAGCTGTGATTATAGAGATAACTTTTTTGTTCTGATGTATTCATTACATGAATTCACAACTTATTAATTGCAATTACTTCTCCCTTGAATTAATTTATTTTGTAATTCTTTATTTCAAAAGTAGTTGACACATGGAGTTTATGATGGTTTGCTATTGTTTTTTGCAATTTCTGTTCTTTACTTGTGCATTTAATGCTTGCAACACCAAATCTGCTTTCACATTTCTACTTGTTTAGAATGAATGTGAACGTGTTTCACCAACAGACAGGTAAAGTGGCTGGGATTAGAGACAATTACGGATGAAGTGTGTGGCAAATAGCCACCAACCGAGGTTCAAAAGGTTTCCTTTTAGTCCCTGCCGTGTATCATCCCTGTCAACACAGGCTGCAATTGTGGCCATGGCCCCTAAATGCCACCAACTGGAGAAGTATACAGGCTTCATCAAAATCAAGCTTCCTCAGCCCCATTTCTTTAGTGGTTCCCACCCTAGAGCACATGGTACTTCAGAGATCTCTTCAAATAAGTGAGAGGCAGCTAAAATCTCTCCAGCCCAGCTCCCAGCAAATTTGTCTGGCCAGTCTTTCATTTCCATAGCTAAGGAAACACCTGTCTGTGTACTTACTCATTTCATCAAAGGTATTTTGGACAAATTAAGCTGGAAAGTGCTTTCAGTTCAGCCTAATGTCCCCATGCTGTAGGCTTTTCTGTGCTTTTGTTTCACCATATTGCTTTCAGTGGGGAATTTTCACTTTTTTTTTGGAGGGCTCAGAGGGCTAAAGCCCTCTCGTGAGCACTGTGTACTGTGTAACAGTTCTGTGCAAACCTTGACAGGGAGGCCTTGCACAGCTGCACAGGACTTGCCAAGGGCATCCTGGCTGCATCTGCCACTGAAAGTCCAAACTTGTCTTCAGATGCTCCATGGATACCTGCAGTTTTTTATGCAGCTCCTCTTGAGGGCCAGCTGGGACTTGAAACTTGCTTTACTTATAATTCTTCAGCAAAAAATGTATACTTTTACTACAGATTTAACCAGTGTCTGGACTAGTACAGCTCAGGCATTGCACTGGAGAAAACAAATGGAAAAATTTCCCTTTTTTACCATCAAAATCCATAGCCAATCTTCAAATCTATTAGTCTTTTACCAAAGACCTTTTTCTTGAAATTCATAAGCATTCACCCCCTCTCTTCAAGCACCTTTCTTCATGAATAACCACTTACTGTGGGAATTCCCTGTGGGGCTAATCATTCTGCTTACAGAAGGAACCTCGCCTTAGATGCTCTGTGGATAGCCAGCCCTTTGTAACTGGGAAAGAAATGCAGCTTCAACTCTAAGATGGCTGTCCCTGTCCCTCCCTCATCAGCTCAACTCACACACGCACCCCTCCTCATGTTAGTGTGCTCTGTGCTTTTTTCTGTTTAGATTATCTTCTCCTTGGGGCAGGGGTGGTGTTGTGGTGTGTTTCTGTGAAGTTCAGATAGTCAGCTAGCTCTGATCCTGCCTGTAGTCTCTTGGCACTTCTGTAATATAAATATTATATAAAAATTGAGGAAATATCATGTCCTGACTTTTAGGGAACTCCTCCCCTGCCCTGTCCTTCTCTGGCCCCCTGCCTCCACCCTCCTCCACTCATTTTCCCCCTAGTATATTACTCTCTTTGTTCTCAATGGCAGTTGCTACTGTGTTGTATACAAACACATGCAGAAAGACCAAGATACAGGCATTTCACCTTGATTTTTTTGAAGAGTTGTTTGAAGCCATTACCTGTGGCCCAGGGTGATGAATTGGTGGACAAGCTGTGAATGAAAGAGTGAAGGGGTATGATTTATGCCACTGATTGGTGTCTAACTGTAGCTAATATTATATATGTTTTTTTCCGTATTCAAAACCATCCATTAAGGTTGCAAAGCAAGCATGAAAGATTCAGGAAATTAAAGAATTAAGTCTTTCTTCATCCAGTGTTTGTGAGAATTTGCACTATGAAGTAAAGTAAGGAATTTGAGGGGACAAAAAAGGTAGCTTTCTTATTTAATATTTGATCTTTGTTAACAGTTCCAGGAATGTTGTAGTCTGACTGTTTCTGCCCCTAGTCACAGCGACAGACACAAGGCAATTCTCCTGCCATACCTGTTGCCGCCCAGCTTCAAAGAGCCAGGCATTGGTTTCTCCTTTAAAACTGGGAAAGCACACCAACTTAGATGCCTTCCATCCAGCTCCATTCGCATGTGGTTCTTGTTACCCAAAATGCCCATAAAAAGCATTTGCTCTTTTTCCAGCAGTTTATGTTTCCTCCCTTTCCCTGCCTTTCTTCAGAAACCACTCTCTTCATTAGTTTCTTTCCTCTGTAAATAGTCGAGTAGAAGTGCCTAGGTACAGGATTCAGGGCTGTTAGTGCCTGGGAGGTACTTCTGGATACCTGCTACAGCGTTCGGTCAAGTAAACCCTCCTGAAAGCTGGGGACAGTGAGGGACAGAAAGCAGCACTGAGAAACAGCTATGATGGTCTGCAGTGGGAATCAAGCCACTAGGAGGTCTCAGTTTCCAAGCAAAGAATTCATGGGAGAGCAGATGAGAGGAGACGGAGCTGGAGCTGTAGGCAAAGATGGCTTTGGGATGTAGAGGTGAGAATGAGACATAACACTGACTCACGACTCTACTGTGGAAGAAGGACATCATGTTGAGTGAGGCTGAATGGCAAATCCCAGAGAGTTGTAGTCAGTGGCACAAAGTCTACTTGGAGACCTGACATTAGTGGCGTTCCCCAAGGATCGATACTGGGCCCAGTACTGTTCAACTTATCCAGCGATGACTTGGATGAAGGGGGCTGATGCCTCCTCAGCAAGTTCACCAATGACACAAAGCTGGGAGGAGTGGCTGATGCCCCAGAGGGCTGCACAGCCCTTCAGAAGGACCTCGACAGGCTGGAGAGATGGACAGAGAACTGTCTGAAATTCAACAAAGGCAAGTGCAGGGTCCTGCACCTGGGGAAGAAAAACCCTGTGCACCAGGACAAGCTGGGGGCTGAGCTGCTGGAAAGCAGCTCTGCGGAGAAGGACTTGGGAGTTCTGGTGGACAACAAGCTGTCCATGAGCCAGCAGTGCCCTTGTGTCCAAGAAGGTCAGTGGTATCCTGGGATGCTTTAGGAAGAGCATTGCCAGCAGGTTGAGGAAGGTGATCCAGCCCCTCAACCCTAATGAGACCACATCTGAAATTCTGTGTCCAATTCTGGGATCCACGTACAGGAGAGACATGGAGCTTTTGGAGTAGGTCCAGTGGAAGGCAACAAAGATGATTAAGGGATTGGAACATCTGTTACAATGATAGGCTGAGAACTGGGCCTGTTCAGCCTTGAGAAGAGAAAAAGAGAGGGGACCTCATTAATGTGTATAAATATCTAAAGGGAGGGTGCCAAGAGGATGGAGCCAGGCTCTCCTTGGTGGTGCCAAGTAATAGGACAAGAGGCAACAGGCAGAAACTGATGCTCAGGAAGTTACACCTGACCATGAGGAAAACTTCTTTACTGTGTGTGTGACCATGCACTGGAACAGATTGTCCAGGGAGGGTGTGGGGTCTCCCTCACTGGAGATATTCAAGAACAGTCTGGGCACGATCCTGTGCCATGTGCTCTCTAGGATGACCCTTCTTGAGCAGAGAGGTTGGACCAGATGACCCACTGTGGTCCTTTCCAGCCTTACCCATTCTGTGATTCTGTGATTCTCTTAAGGAAAATAACTGGAACAAATGACCCAATGCTGAATGAGATGGGAGGAGGAGGAGGAAAGAAAAGAGATACCTACAAGCTCTGACCCAAGATGGATACTTTTAATGTTAATTAAAAACAAGATAATAAGGAAGAGATTACTAAGAAAAATATATCCACCTAATAGACTTAAAGAAATATGTCTGAGTAGTAAAGACTCAGAGAAAGTTTTAAAGCAAAATGTGTCCAAAATGTTGGACAGGTACAAATCAAAGGAGCTTGGGAGTCAAGGCAGAGTAGGTTTCTCTCAGTCAAGAGGTTCTTTCAAGACAGTAATGTCTCAGTAGTCCCTTCCCTCTGGTAGCAATGAAAGTGGAATCTTTTCCACAAACACCCAGGGTATGCTCACTATGAGGATTTTGGGGTCTTAGCTATCTTTTCTCCAGTGCCTCAGCTTTTTCTGCAGTGCCAAGAAATCCATTTGCTGTAACATGGACTTAATGCTCTTCAACATGTAGAGTTAAAGACGCTTTTGCTTTCCAACCAATACTCCAATGGTGTAATGCAACACTATTTCCTGCTCCCAGAAAGTGTTGATTTGACTAGGTCACTATCTGCTTCCTGCTCTGTACTGCAAATATTGTCCTGCTGCCTGCAAATCTGGCAAGCTGACATAATTTCGAGGGATTTCTTGCGCCTTCTCCCACCTGCTGGTCCCTAGTTGAGCATGTGCTGTTTGCCCAGCATGGGTAACATCCTGTGCCACTTTTCTGGACTTTTCTAGCCTCCAGCTTCAGTTTTATAGTAATATTGAGTTTCTTTGTATCATATCTAGTTAACCATGGGAGAGTCCATCCTCTATAAGCGATGCTGTGATGCATTCTAATGTTTTCTTAAAGGATTAATTTGAAATCTGCCAGTAATCACCTCCAGTTTGTTTTGATCACAATCACAGTCTTATCAGGTCTCAGGTAGCCTCCAGAACTGTAAAACCTAGTCTTCATCCTGAGTCCAGCCACAAACACCCCTGTGATATTTTCTTTTCCTTCCTATTCATTTTATTTAATAACATTCCTCTCCCGTGTTTCATTCTTACATGAGGTACGGAAACTCCTCAAATTTCTAAAATACAGCTTCACAATCAGCTTTGGCTCTCTAATTGAACAGCATTCTGGCACACACACACCAGTTACTGCTAGAAATAAGTCTGTCTTGTGATTGCCCCACTACTTGCAGACACAGAAAGAAGCACTCTTTAAACCTTCTCCAGTTGTACTCTATATTCCAAAGCATTTTAATGCTTACAGGACTTGTACTCCTTTTTTTTTTTTTTTCCTCTCTTTCACAGAGGTTATTTTCCTTGTTTCTTTTGACTCCTGGTGCCATATGGCATTGATTGGCCACGTGGGTCTGCCCATACCACACAGTCCTCAGCTGTGGAACAGGCACTTCATGAGACAAAGGGTAGGTTACACAGAGCAGAGCTGTCTCAGTGCCTTCCCTTCAGCTCAGGTACAGGGTGGACATGCCCTTGCTCATAAAGCTCTTGTGTTGCTTGTTGTTTGATCACAGATGGCTGCATATAGCCACAAGGTCTTCTGCAATGCCCCACCTGGACTGCCTTTTGGGGAAAGCTCAGCTCCTTCCAGGCTTCATCTCCTGCAGCACAGAGCATCCTGCAAACACTCAGAGGTTTCAACAGCAAAGGTTCTCCTAAGCACAACACAGGTTGTTTTTACTATAAGTGCTGACTTTAAACAGTATATAATTTAGCCAAAATATGACAGATTTATGCAAAATGCAACAAAAGCAACTCTCAGTACCAGTTTTCAAGATTTTATGACTGCCTGTCTTGGAATAACTTCTGGATTCTGTTTTGGATTATAAAGCGTTAGCAAGTGAATGTGGAGACTGTTCCTGTAGCCCTTCTGAACTACCTGCCTGTGATTAATTATGGACAACTCTGAACGATTGTACCTCTCCGCCAACCTCCATGTTTGCGCAGTGACTAACATGGTGATGTCAGTTCCCACTAATGTATTTGCCAATTAGGAAGATTTAGTGTGGTGACTGAGGACAGCAGAGAGTTGGTGGCAAATCTGTAATTGTCCAACTCAAATATCTGAGAACTGGGTGTTAGAAAAAGCACTTTAGGTTTTACTTTCATGTGGGTCTGACTGTGAATCTTTCTGCAACAGCTCAGTTTGTATCACATCAGGACACATCAGTCACATGTTATTATGTCACAGCAAATCACTTTCTGGCTTACCATAATACTTAATCAACAAACCCAATGCCATGTGCCACACTCCAAAGCATCAGTCAAGCAAATGCAATCAAGGAAATGTCTTGATTTTCTTTGAGTATATGCAATGAACTGCCGGTATTGGTAGTACCTCACAGCTCCACCAAGGTCAGCAGCCCATTATGCAAGACCCCTATAAATGCTGCAGAAGCAAATCTTCCTCAACAAGCCTGCAAATGGGAAACAAAACAATCTGGCTGTGCACGCATACGCGCACACACACACACACACACCCATCAGTGCAGAGCAGACCTCAGCGAACCTGACAGGTTCACAAATGCCCAGTCCACCCAAACAAGCTAAGATATGTGCACCACTGCTGGTGTGTGAAATACTTCAAATGATACTTGGAGGCAGCAGTCTTCAACTGCCTATACCAAGGCAGTAACCCTGTAGCTTGTGTAATTGCCTCTGTACAGGAGTTCGTGTTCAGCCATACCTCCCTCTGTGAAAAAGTTGAGCTGCAGAATAAGAGCTTTCACACAACCAGCTGCTGCCAAGCAGCAGATTAGCAGGTAATCAGTTGTCTGGTGGTAACTTCGTCAGCTCCCAGAGTCTTGCTGTGTGTCAGGGGCAGGTGGCTGAAGTGTCAAGGCAGGTGCGTGTGGGGCAGAGGTAGATTGCTGAGGTATAGGGTTGAATTGGCTGTGGGGAGGGATGAATGGGGGCAATATTGCCCTAGGTCAGTGGGGAGGGAGGAATGGGCACAATATTACCCTAAGTCAGTGCAGAGGGAGGAATGAGTATAATATTGCCCTAGGTCATTGGCTTCAGAGAGCAGTGGTGGGAAGGGTATGAAGGCAGTAATACCATAATCCCAGTCTGAGGGACTGTTATGTTCAGCAGAAAGGGAACAGAGGCTTTCACTTGCCTGTGCCTGGCTCAGCCTTGTGCTGCTCCTACCCACGCACAAGTGAAAGGTTGAGAACTGCAATTTCCTTGGGTTCAGGATGATGCCAGGTAACCCATACAAAAACTATACTCTGCAAGCCATCAGCAAGCTGTCTAATGCTCCAGCATGGATAAAAACAACAGTATCCAAGGCTGGCAGACTGTCAGGAAGCAATGCCAAGTCCAAGTGGCTTAAAAAAGAACCAACCATATCAAAGCTACTGTGTAAGTTTTACTTCACTGCTTTTTTAAGTGCACAGTTTTATTTCCATACAGTGGAAGACAGCTACTGGGTTTCATATTTGGAGGAAACCTAAATCCCAGTAAGAGAGATAGAGTCCAACCTTATTAATTTCTGTACTCACATACCCACACTGTACACACAATCACTCTGATGAGAGGCAGTTGTATGCTTTGGCCACTTTATGCCAGCTACACAGACACAAAGAAACTGTCCAGGGAAATAACTTTGACAGAGAGGGGTTTATCTGGCAGCATTTATCTAGCACTGCCTCTGCATTCCCTTTTCAGGACCTCGCCTCCTCCTCCACCCTCAGGATGATGGTGGAGGAAGGGATCAGGGAATAGAGGGAGAAGACCAGAAAGGAAACATCACCAGGGAATACTTAGTCTTCAGCTTTTCTCTTCCTAATGGTTGCCCCTCAGCACTGGGGATGTGAGCAACAACAGCCCTATGAAAAGAATAAACCAATCCCGACAAGGACCCAAGAGCAGAAAAATAAACGGACAACACCCAGCACTTCTGTGACATTCCTGAGCTGTGCAAATCACTTGCCCAAGTCCTCACATACTGCCTCCCTCCTCCCAGCTATGCAGCACCGCCACAGCAAATCCACAGTGCTTGGACAGCTGGTGGTGGCTGGGATTTGGCCCGATACATGGATATTATTTGAGAGGTTTGTTGCATTTTTATGTTTACTCACTGCATACAATGGGCCAATGTTGCCATCACCACATAACTGTCACAGAACTTTTTTTTTTTTACTATTATTGTATTTATGCCTTTCTCTCCCTGCAACCCTGTAACAAAGGAAAATCCAGAACAGGACACGTGTTATTTAATATCTGTGTCAATGTCAGAACGCACGCATGCTTTTATTCTTTTGCCTTTTGCAATGAATGTGTGATATCTGATATATTAGGTATTAATAAAGCAGACTGCTTTATGCTGTTTATATTGGTAATATGATTCTGGATCTTATCCCCAGCTGAGAGGAATAGGAATGTAGATTTTTTTCCTTGTATATTATTGCCCAGCCATGGCTAATCAAGTATACAATATATTCGAATTTTTGTGTATTGTTTTTTTTTTGAGTGACTTTAATTAGAACCAGACCTCTATATAATAAGTAGCTATATTAAATGAGGAAGGGAGGGAGCAATGGCTAAAAGGCATAGGGAATGTGACTAAATAAAATTCAATAAAGAACCCAAATGAGTGGTGTAGCCTTGCACTTCATCAACAGTTTTACAGTATTTCACCCATAATTGCCAGCACCAATCCCACCCATGCCTACAGCAGTGGTCTGTCCCAGAGGCATCAGTACCACACAGGGTTGAGGATCTCCATCTGCATTAACCAAGGGGTTCATGGAGAATTGCAAAGAAGGGGAATTTCAAAAGTGTGATAGCATAGAGTGGAAAGCATTGTTTCCTCTTGACCGTGGGCGAACAGTAAAATTTAGTGATATGAATTGTTCAGATAATATAAATCTCTCTTAAAGCTCTGCTTTGAAATTACATGTAAGAAGTTGTGCACATCCCTTTGTCTTTCCCCATACACATGCTTCCCAATTTCTCACAAGTTTTCTTCTGGATTATGTTCAAAGTCCTGCTATGACTATTGTCAGCGACAAAACTCAGATGTCATCAGGCACCTTCCCACCGAGAGAAAATCCTCTTTGTTCGAATGTCCAGTTCTTCTCAAGGAATGTCTAATACTTCCATTAATTCAGTCAGCACTGACCTTAATTTGCTTGCTCCTGGATAGGAGATCTGATCACATGTACCACTCGCACAAACTCCTGGGCTTATCCTGCTGAGGAAAAGAGTGGCTGGCCTGCCTAGTATCACAGCACTTGATGCCTGTTCTGCAGGGCTTTTTGCATAACATCTGGGGAGCGCCTACTTCTAAGGAAGTTTGAAAATGGTCCCTTTCATCAGCATCAGATCCCATTGTATTCAATGAGAGCTGCAGGTGTTCTGTACCACTTGGGGCCAGGCCCTTCATCATAATAAAAAGGCCAGATTTGAGCTGGAAGCTCTGTCATTAAAACTGCCTGTAGTGTATTAGTAATCTGCTGAACCTCCTAGAGGCCCAGAGAAACCTTCTGCTGCGTTACTTTAACTCTTTGTGATTATCAGAACAGTGAAGATTTAAGAAGGGGCATATTAAATTCATGTCACGTCCCTTCTCTGGGTTACCCAAAGACTAATAAACCCAACAAAACCTTTCTTGGGAGCACAAAGTAAAAAGAGGTCTCTCTGTATGAGATAGCACTGACTGTCAGAAGTCTCCACAATGTTGTTCAAGATGACTGACAGCCTCTCCCTCCATTTTATTATTTTACAGCTATTTTAATGTATCGAACACCTGGAGATGCTTATGAGACTTTCCAAACCATTTTTAGTGCCTGTGATCCACACACTGAATCCATGAGCTGCCAAACTCTTCCCAAGAAACAAGCACCATTTTGTGAAAGGGTTTTTAGCACAGGGTGTGGGGGCACTTCTGCTCCAGCCATGGGAAATGTGCTCAAGCGGAGGTTGCAGTCCTGGGGGCACCCTGACGACTTCTGTTTTTACTGGATAACATCACAGTGGAAACAGCAGGACAGACGTGGGAAGGGAGAAGTCACTGCATGGAGACTCTTTCTGGCAGGTTCCCACGGTGGGTAACTCTGCTGATAGGCACCATGTGGGTCATCTGCTACCAGGGCAAGGATGTGGAATCATATGAAACCAGGGTGCAACACTGTCCTGCACTGCCAGCCTAAGAGCCCTTGTCACCTGGCATAGATCAAAGTGGTACGCTGATGTTGTGGAATCAGCTGGAGGGATATACAGGAGGAAAAAGCAGGACTAGGTGACTCAGAGAAGGCTAAATGCAATAAAGAGCCTGGGTTTTCCTGTCGTATTCATTAGAAACAAATTATTGGATCAGAATGGCTGTTCAAATTGGTTCAGCTAAATATTAGGATATGACTCAAATCTTCTATCCAAATGAACATATGCGTACACTTTTCTGAAGCTCAAAAAATTTAGCCAGTCAAGATTTAAGAAAAGGGAGAGATTTGCATTCCTGGGGTAGGTAGTTGTTTATTTTATATTTCAATTTTCACATAAGTCTGTGCTTGCTGGAGTCAGCAAAGACCAGAAATTGTAACCCAAGAGATCTGTGTAGCGTCTTGGATAATCTTAAAATGAGGTTTGGAAAAGCTTCTGAGAAACTTCCAAGAATCTATAGCCAAATTTTCTAATATTTGCCAATCTCTGTTTTTGGAATCTTTCTCCCTGTCTAGAGCCATGACTTGTACAACTCAGAAAGGTCCACAGAGAGATGCTCATTCCTTTTTCTTTTCCTTTTTCATCTCATGAGATTCTACATGTAATTTTATAATAAGCCAGAGGCCACATTACTGTGAGCTTGAAGAAACAATTAGGGTTGTGGTCACAGCAACTTGCAGAGAGTGTGATGAATTAATAACATCATGTTATAACTTGATTGTGATGCCATGTCACAATTTTATGATAGCATATAATATAATTTATCTTACACTAAAAATGGAGTTGAAACAAACCTCAAGGTAATCCCAAACTCTGAGATTTGGCTCTTTGCAAAGCCAAATATACTGTAACAAGCTGTGCCAAATTTCGGGATCAGAGGCCTATCTGTTTTGGGACCATATCCAACCAGATCTGAAACTTCTCGAAATGTGGCCCTGTCTTTGTTTTGTGCAGAGCTCAGTAGTGTGAAGTTGCTAGCACTGACCCACTATCTGTTTGGGAAAGGGAAGGGAAGGGAAGGGAAGGGAAGGGAAGGATGTGTGGCATTGGGTCTTTGCCTCCAGTGGTTGGTGGTATGCAAACTATCCCAGCCCTTGTGGTGAACCAGACTGACACTCCAGCCCACTGGTCTGCAAAAAATAAGCTACAATGCGACTTCTGCATGTTTGCATGCTCCTGGTTGTAGTCCTTTTGTGGATAGGTGAAGGCTTCAGGCTCAGGGTCTGGACTACTCATGGTTAGAGGCTTGAATAGGCTGTCTCATAGAACAAGTACTGCCTCTCATTCTGTCAACAAATGTTATTAAGCTTGGCTGACAGAGAAGCAGATTTTGTAACCAAGAGCTGTCTGTCCAAGATGAAGGACAGACTTCTCATGTAGTCAAATTGTTAGGGCATTCAAAAAATGTAATATCACTACAAATGAAGATACAGTCTTTTTTTTTTTTTTAGTACTACTATCTTTGACATTAGAACTTTTTTTCCCTTCACCCTTATGACTACAACTGAAAACTACTCTAAATGAACATTTCAGGAATTACTTCTCTCTATCTCAAGCCTTCAGCTCCTGCAAAAATTCTTGAAACCAGGTGGCTAAACCAATTCCCTGTTCTTCTGCTGAGGTTTCAAAGGTTATTACCTGGTTTAGAAACCATGTAGCTTTGTTACCACTCTCATCATGCTTTCATTGGAGATTCAGCCAGACTGGAAAGAGCACCCCGGATGGAACTATCAAGATAGGATGAAACAATTTCTAAGAGCAGGGCACAGGAGCACATTCTTTTCTTGTCCGTGTTGTATTTTCTTCTCCTTAAAGATGCAAGGAAAGGGATCATAAGAGCTGGGGGTGGTTCTGCATTGCAACATACTTGACCTCTGGGGAAGGCTGAGCCTCAACAAGGACTCTGGTGTCTCTCACAGCAATGCCCCGACTCATCACCCCAGTGCTTTGTCTCCCAGTCCTCTCTCCTGCTGTCTTGTGGTCCACCTGGCAGTGCCGGTGTTGCGGCGTTAGTCCTTGTGTTGGACTGTGTTTGTTAAGATGTTAAGATGTATGCCCATTTCCAAACACGTTGTCAGAAGACATGAATTACAAATATTATGATGCATTAAACTAAAAGACAATGGTTAAATAAGAAAGCTGAAAGGCAGAGATCAAGGAAAATAACTGGAATTCCATCAAAAGGGAAGATGAATGAACAGAACTACACTGACATCTGCTGGTCCATACATCAGCGCTGGTATTGTTACTGCCACCGAGAATTGCCGTGGTGATGAGGAAAAATGACACATTTAACTCAATAAATCCTTCAAAGGTACCTGCCATTTCCACCACACTTATACACCACCTACTGCCCTGCTGCACTCTCTGGTCATCTGGGCAGGATCTCTTAGGGAAGAAGTTTTTATATTTGTACAAGAGTAGGTTGTATTTCTTTTTCCTTTCTTTTCCCTTTTGTTTTGTTTTGAGGCAGACAGTGTTCCAGGTTACTGGAGCTGTGCATGGGCTGCTGGGCTTGCAGAGATCCTGAACAGACGGCCAGTGCACGTGCAGGACCTGGTTCCATACAGTTTGCACACCAAATCCCACACGCTTGGGACACCACAGCCTGGGGCGCTGCACCCCTGCACCACTGTGCATGCGCCCAGCAATCCAGTGATTCACTGAACTTGCTGTGTAAGCACTGATCAATTCTGCAGCACATACACTGTTGGTCTGGTGAGGCCTAGATGCTACAAACTCACCATGTAGCCCTTAGGCACGTGTTCCTGTCCAGGAAATTTTGCAGACAAGTATGGAGCAATTGCTTTCCAATTTTCAAATTTTGGCAGATAGCAATTTATATATTTTTTGATGAAGATACATAATGCTTAACTATTGTAAAATGTAATTTTGCACCTAGGGGAAGAAGACTCTTTAGGAAAGGAGGCTATTACACTTATCAGAAGAAACATACACAAAACTATGATTTTGAATATCTTATTACATATTCATCCACCTTCACAAATCTTTTGGAGTGCTGGTTTTTTATAACACTGAACCCTCATCTTTCTAAAGTGTGAAGAGTAAAATGAATGCACTCAAAACACATGTCCATTTAGACTCATATATGCTGGGAGAGTTACATGTGGGAAGAGGGAGACTCTAAAAACAGAATTACTGTTTTTTCTTTAATGTAGTGACTTCTCTACAGTTTGTACATATTGATAAACAATTAAAGCACAGTCCTTATAACTCAAGCTAAAACAAAAATTGTGACATTTTAATACATGAAAAAATCCATTTAGTTGCTTCTCAGAATGACATCTCCTCAAAAAATAGTAAGGTAACAATGATATTTTATTTCTTTTACTTAAAAAATAACAGTCTTTTGGAAAGCATCTGATTCCCCGCACCCTTACTGTCTTAATCTGGATGACAAGGGGGTGGGGCTGGACCATCTGAAAAGGAGCTCTCCATTTCCTTTCCAAATCACTGCTTTGGGATTTCTCTGGGTGGATTTTGATTGTTCTGCTTTTACTGCACGCAGAGCATCTTCTTTGCACATCTAAGTGCAGAGGCGAAAAGACCTCGCTGTTCTTGCTGTTGAAAGAGTAGAGCAAAGAACAGACTTGCATTCATACATGAAAACCCAGACATTTGTTGGAAGTCATTGTTCCTTAACCATTACTAAAGAGTGAAAGGAAGCAGCTGGACGAAACAATCAAAATACATTCCAAAGCGTGGATAAAAATCAATTAGAACATTTTTGTCTAGTTCTAATTGTTATTAATAGCAACTAAGTCCATCTCATAAAACAATAAAAAGAAAACAAGCTTTAGGCTTACATTACCTAAGCAAATTCACCTCCAGTCTGGCCTCCCTCAGTATTTCTCCAAGTCAGAAGACCTAGGAGGCTTCAGTGACTTAGTTTATCAAAAAGAAGGTTAAGAGGTAATTTGATCAAACACTATTTTTATTTCAAGAAGAAACATAGAGATGATTATAAATTTTCAGTCCACTAGACAGAGGTATAACAAGAGCAGAAAACCATTACTAAACCTGCTAAGAATAGAGAAATGGAGCCTGAATGGAGGCCTCTCTGTCTTCAGAAGCTAATGCTGATCCAAATAATCAGAAGCAGGGTGCTTTTCAAACAGTGTTAGGACTTGAAGAGGTTTGGTTTACATTTCTTCTTTTAATGGGAATATTTTCTGTACTGTGCTACTCATACAAATTTTAAGGCTGTAAAAAGAACATTTTGTTCATCTGATATTCTGCATTACTTTGGCCAAAAGACTCACAAGTGCTAATTTCTACTTTGAAATCAACAGATGCTCCTGATTTGAATTATATTGGTTTTTTTAAAAACCATTCCAAATTTGAAAAATATCCAGCATTGGAAATGCCACTGAAATAACAATACACTGGTTTAAAGACCAATTACTGTTGCAGTTTAAAATGTTCACTTCATTTCCCACTTGATTTTGTCTGTTTTCTTGACTTACATTCTTGATATATCTCTATCTGCCAGGCTGCAGAGTCATCTCTTATTCTGTTTCTGTCCCTTAAGAAAGTATTAGCGGTCTGTGATAAAGTTTCTGTTTCTACTCTTCTTTGATAAGCCAAAAGGCTTGAGCATCTTCAGTCTTTCACTACAAACAGCGTATTCTGTGTTTCTCATCATTTCCAAAGGGTTTTTTCTGAGACTTCTTCATATTCTCGATATTTTTCCTGAAGTATTTCACTTCAGCAGGTAGCTAACATAGTTGGCAGGCCACAGCTGATGTGGGGAATCTCGATAAGCCACAACAACTTACCCGTCATTGGGTAGCCAATTCTGCATGAGTCAAAAGTGCGGTGTACTTTTAAAATACTACAGCTAGTGTCATTATTTTGTTTCAACAAACAAGGTTTATCCTCTAGATTTAGTGAGTTATGGACATGTTATCTGACTAGCCTGGACAAATACGGTACAGACTGTCACTTAGTAACTGTCACAAGTGAAAATAAATCCGTGCATGTCTGAGTGTTTCTGGAGGTGTGCCACGCCCAGCCATACAAATAACAGCTTGCACCAAAGTAATAGCAGCATATAGATTTTCAAAAACAAGGCCATGTGCCCCACACAAATCTGTCAAGAGATAACTGTGTCTCTACTGGCTCTTGAGATAAGTGCCTAAGTCTCTTCAGGTTTGAGTATCTCAGTGATGTACTGTACTTGGAAGCTTCCCAGAGACTTTAGCTGATGCTGAAGGTCTTTTCTTCATTTAGCAAAGGTAGTCATGTCAAACATACACCATCTTTTCTCTGTTGCAATGGCATTCTACATGATTTTGAATTCATTTCAAGTAGTTTATTTTTGTCTACTGATGTCTGACCTCATTTGACTACAATAATCCTAAAATGTCCTGGTGGAGTTGTGGACTTCTGGTAACAGGTAATAGGTGGCTTTCCTTGCTTTCATTTGAAGAACCTGTTAGATGTAGCCCTTGAGGGTCTTAGGATGATGGGTTGAAAACCACTCTGTCTCCAAGTGCTTGATAACTGCATGCAGTGCCTATTCTTAAGATTCTATCTCAAAAGTTGAGATCAAGAATAGGCAAGCTGAAACCCTGATGAAAATATATTATAGCAACTGAACTTGCTCTTTTTAATAGCACAAGAGTGTTGACTTTCAAGGCACCTTGCAAAAATGCTTGCACAGACGAACTCCTTTCTGGATGAAGGTTTGATCAAAAATTACCCTGGACTAAATCTGGGATATATTCTGCATTCCATTCAATTAAAACAATAGTTATGATTGTCAGCAAAGGGGATTTCCCAGAACATTTTGTACCTACTTTGTAACCAGTTAAAATTTTAAATGATAAATGTAGTTGCACATTTTTGTAGTATTAGACAAATATGTCTAATAATAGAAAGGAGAAAGAATCTTATGTCCTGTGTTGACTCCACAAATGAAAAAATAACAAGGATATGATCTGAAACCTTTCCTAGCTCAATTGAACACTTGTCTCCAACTCAGAGCAGCACCACACCCTCAGTTTCTGGGAATAAATCCATTAATGAATGAATGAAAAATCTTAGCTTGTAGCAAAGTTTTGCATTCAGTAAAGAAAAGTGGCAGAGGTTGGTTTTTATTATTCTCCTGAGCTGGAGTTATAACAACAGTGCAATTTGCAGACACGAGGTCTGTAATGTAACAAAACAGAAAATTCAATGCCAAATGCAGGAGAACAATGTGGACAACGGCAGCAAGAAACAAGAAGAACAGCAATATTACTTACGTTCACACTCCCATGACAAACACAGAGCAGAATCTCTGTCTTCAGTGTGTTTCTAGTGTAGCTTTCTCGCTGGGTTTGTAGTGACACCAGTGGCACACAGTACTCCAGTGAAATCACCCAAATAGTGCTTGCCAAGAGCGTGGTGCGACTTCAGCTGGGCTTCATCGCTCCCTGGACAATTGGCCGTGACATGTAACAGTGTATGCTGGGAGCTGACCTTATTGTAGAGAATAAATCTTTTGCACGTGGGGCACGTCAGCCTTGTGGTACATATGCAGATCCACTGTGGAGCACAAGTGTGATATGGCAGGCAGATGTTATGCTGGATCAGTTACTTTTGTTTCTTTCAGTGTTGTCAGTTCTATTTAGACATCACAATGCACATTGCCACAAGACCTGTGAGTTGTATAGCCATACAAAAGAGAAAATCCACAATTCTCCAGACACTGAAAAGGTAGAAATGTCATGTTGCTCAGGAGAAGTTTTCTGGAAGGTAAGACATGGTTATGATAAAATCTAAAGGGTGCTGTAGGATGCTGAAATGCCTCAGTGAAAATGGCTGATCCCTCTGTGTTATCCAGTTAAGAGGATGAGCATATAAAAAGCACTTCAGTGCTTTCAAACAAATCTAAACCACAAGGTATCTCCAGTCTCAAATATACCATGCGGCCACAATATTCTACTAGTTTTCAAAAAATCACGCTTTATTTGAGTAGAGTGGGTAACCTAGACCTCCATACACGTCACACAGTGAGCAAAGTTCCATGAAAGCAAGGAGGCATTTAGTGCCTCCCCTGTAAATCTGATATCAAAATGAGCCCATCCTCATGGTGACACAGAGACTGAGGCGTGCACACGTCGCAGATCTGCTTTACGTGTGAATACACAAATCAGCGTGGCTGCAGGCTTTGCTCCTTTTAGCATTCCATTTTTCTCCCAAAGCTAACCTAAGTGAAGGAAGGTAAAAATTGGAAAAAAAGCAAACAAAGCAAAACAAAAGCCCCGTAAAAGAACAGTCCCTCACAGAAATGTATAGCAGAGAAATAAATCGTGTCCTTTCCTGTGCTCTTAAGAAGCGTTCATTTCCAGCCTCTAGCAGTTGTCCTTCGACAGACAACCAGCAAAGCAGCAAAGAGAATGGACAGAATAAATCTGTCATCCAGGAAAGTGGCATTCTGGGTCCTGTAGATTCACTCTTCACCCTTTTCTTTTTATTTCCTCAGGGGCAGCAGCGAAGGTTGATGATGCTCTGGGCTCCTAGTTCATGGGCCAGTGGCTTTTCCTTCTGTCCCCTGCTGGGCCTGTGTCATAATGAGAAGTTACAGTTTTCAAGGGTAACATTTTACATGCCACAGCTGTCTTATTCTAGGTACGGGAAGGTCTGCACAAGAACTTACGCTGTACACGCATGGCTAAGTAGGAATTTCAAATAGTAAAAGTAATAATAACAAGAATAATAATAATAATTTTAAAAAAACACCACTCCTAAAGTATTAATTTATTTCTGAAGGAAACCACATTGAAGTTTGGAGATGAAAATAACATACACTCAAAAATTCATAAGTAGTGTTTGGCTAATTCCTTTTTTATGAAAATCATACAACACAGATTAGCAGAATATTCACTTCTTCCATTGACACCAGTTGGAATTATTAAGTCAGTGCCTTTGGAAATGTTAAATCTGCAAAGAATGCTTAACTTCCAATTAAAAGAAATGCTAGCTGTAGTTAATTAAATGGACAGTCTAGTAAAAAATCACACTTAAAATAGTTTCCATTCAACATTATATATTTTTGAATCTCATAAAACAGAGTTACAGTCATTTTGAAAACAGACTAGTCACAAAATTGTCAGTTTCCTTGAAATGGTTTATTAGTTTTCTGAAATTTTTCATTGTATGTATCTTTGTTCTTTTCAGAAATAAAAAAATCAAGATCTAACAGTTTTTTATAGTTTTGGGTAGGCTTGGTCTATTTTCCCCTTCCCTTTCTCCTCGATAGCAAGATAGAAAGCAAAGAAAAAAAGAGGACTAAAACAAAGAATAGGAAACTGAAATTTAAAAAAAAAAGACCTGACACACCCCCCGAAAAAAGTCAAATAGAAAAATGTTTTCATTTTGAAAACAAACCCATTAAAATAAATTCATATAAACAGTTTTCTGAACCTTCTCCAAACTTGTCAATAATTTCATTTTTTGACATTTTCATGGAAAATATCATTAATATTAATAATATTTTAGAAATATCACCAATCTTTTCCATCAGCATTCTGATCTTTTATGTGGATGTTATGAGAGAGACAGCATTTCAATTACATCTGAAAACAAAAGGGAAGTTTATGAAATAATTATCTTGCTTTTTGCCTTTTTCAAATTTTTAAAAATATAAATACTGATAAATTATTCCCCACATTTAAAAAAATATTTTAAGACATGACCAAAATTCAATGTTAATCAAATATTATTTGATGATGAAAAACCAGTAGAAACAATTAATTCTTCACAAGAATTCTTGCATGGTGTTAAATGCCCACAACACATTAATATTGCAGATTATATCTCGAAAACAAGCTAAAGTCTGGGTGCCTCTTCGAAGCTCTCAGAAATGAACCTTCATTCATTGTTAAAGGTTAATTAAAATAAAACAGCCAGTATAGTCCTGAGCTAAGCGTACCAGAGCAAGAAGCAGATCTGGATTTCAGACCCTTCCTTTGCATGAGCAGCATAATGTATTGTTTTTCCATGATTTATTTGTGTTGTGAGAGCTACTAATGACCCCCTGGTGACAGAGAACGAGAGAAGGATTTGTCTATGACAGTGATGGCTCTGAAAACCCAGATCTGCTGAGTTCTTGTCCAGTGTTCAGAGAGGCCACACAGTCTAATTATTTGTGAAATTTTGACTTCCTGCTTCCACATACAGGATAATATTAAAACAGCAATTAAAGGCATTTAAAGAAGATTAGAGATGTGTGTGTCTCAGGAATTGCCACACTGGGTACAAATAAGAAAATTCTCAGAGCAATCAGGTCATTACACTGCTACAGATCTGCATGTCCAGTGTGACATTGGTTTCCCAAACAGCCAACCTGCCTGCCTTCCTTCCTTCCTTCCTTCCTTCCTTCCTTCCCTCCTTCCTTCCTTCCTTCCCTCTTTCCTTCCTTCCTCCCTTCCTTCCTTCCCTCCTTCCTTCCTTCCTCTTTTTAATTTCTTTTGTCCAAATTTCTGGAGTGAATTCTCCCTTGTCACTCATTTTTTTGTCTCTAATTTCCCCCATCACTGTTCCTCATCATCAGCCATGGGGGTTTGCCTCAACAAACAATTTCTGAAGTTTAGATTCAGGCTCTACCTTTAGCTCTCAATACACTCTGTGATTTCCATTATGCATACAGAGGCTCCAAGAGAAGTTCTTGGAGAGAAATTCTGAGCAGCAAAAGGCTGCACAATGCATTTCTGTGCACAGATCCACTGACCAAAGAAACACCTATCCAGCAAGAAGATGGGGATGTCATAGTACACTCCTTCAGAGAACAGTCTGGCTCTCTCCCAGTAGTTTTGGCTTTACTTGAGGGGAGGAGGAACCTCATGAAGTTTTCTCATCCTGGCCTGGCTTCCCGGTGCAGAGGAACTCATAACTAATTACTGGGACTTCAATTCTTACCTTGACCAGCTGTGTCAAAGCAAGGACATCATGGGCTCCCCAGTGCTCTAAGATCTATAATTCAGCTTCCATATAAAAAAAGTCAATATTGGACAAAAGAATGACATTTAAAAATCATAAAATAAGTAGCTTGGTATTTACCTAAGATGTTCTTTTCTTGCCATAGTTTTATATAACATGTAGTGGTCTGTTTATACTTCTCCTGCTTTTTACATGAGTGGAATAATTCTCCTTCAGTTTGAGAAGATGTCTGCACAAGTGAAGAATCACAGTCATCAAGAAGAGACAGAAGAGGATGGGCAGCCTCTGGACGCACTGAGCTTGTTATGCTCTGAAAAATGTTAGGACCCATGTAACTTGTTGTTTTCTCTCTGGTTAAAATAGTGTTTTGAAGAAAAATTCCTTACTCAGGCAGTGTAAAAAACACCTAGAAGTTAACACTCCTTGCTTCACTGCACCAACTTGCACCAGCCCTGTGCAGGTCTGCACAGTGAGAATCACTTTAAATCTTGCAGCAATAACTAAATTCAAACGCAGTCAGAGGCTGTAGAAGCTGTGCTGCTCCTCAGAGGCTCGGGCACCTATGCTGAGTGCAGCCCACGCTAGTGGGAGTAGTCAGGGCTGCACGATCAGTCTTTATGACTGCTTGCCAGGAAGATCTGAAGATATTGTTTCCTTTAGTGAGCTTGGTGAGCCAAGATAAAACAGGACGACTTTGTATATGATAGGTTCTGGCCTTACTGTTTGGTAAGTGCCAGCATAAAATTTTTTTCCGTTTTTAAGTGATGAAGAAAGGGTTAAAGAAAAACAACTTGATGTTGTTGTATATGATGTATATGGTGTAGAAAACACATCTTTGCCAAAAATTGAAGAAATAAAGGAGGTGTTCATGAGTAAAGAGAGGAAAGGCATTGACCCAAATTTACCTAAAATTGATGTCAATGGGGAAGGAATTACCTGGTGATGCAGTGCACCAGGCAGGACACTCGAGTGAAGGAAAACAAATAGGTGCAAAATCAACATGAAGTTAGTGAAGATTAGTTTGGGGTTTTTTCCTTCTCCTCCTGTTTCTTGCTGCTGATCTTTTTTTTTTGTTTGTTTGTTGGCTGTGTTCTGTTAGTTTTCCTTTCATTTATTTTCACTGTTTTATCTTAAGCTTCAAATAGTTTGTTCTGGCCAACTAATTTTGAAAAGCTGCTGCATGTTCACTTTGATCATTATCTGACTCTCTCTTTTTCCTTTCAATTTTTCCTTTTAGCTGCTGAAAGGCCACAACAGAGGATATTGTTTTGCAGTGTAAAAAGCATTGTTTTCTACAACTCCCGTTTCAAAGACCACTTGCTAAATGACATTGAGAACTCAAGCAGAGAGGAAAGAGAGATGGTATTTAGATGATTATTTTAAAGATTTGATCTTTCACAGCTACTCAAAACACAAGGCCAGACTATTCAATTAGGCACTAAGCCATTTTCCATGGCTTGCAAATTAATTATTGAAACTGGAACCTGCCACCAACTCCTCATCTCTCTGGACTTTTGTTCAGGATCCAGAACAAAGCTGAATGGTAGGGCCAGGGTCACCAGATTGCTCTTGGTGAGCCAAAAAAAGAAGAAAAGGGCAGAAACTTTCCAGGTTTCTGAACCCACCCAAGCACTGGGGAAAGCATTTGCAGAGAGTAAATGCACTGGCCATATGCAAGACAAAATGGGTTGAAACTGAAAGAGAACAAGTTTAGATTAGCTATTAGGAAGAAATTCTTTACTGTAGGTTGGTGAGGTGCTGCAACAAATTGCCCAGAGAAGTTGTGGCTGCCCCCTCCCTGGGAGTGTTAAGACCAGGTTGGATGGGGCTTTCAGCAACCTGTTCTCATGGAAGGTCTCCTGTCCATGGCAGAGTGATGGAACTGGATGATCTTTAAGGTCCTTTTCAACCCAAGCCATTAAATGATTCCATGAAAAGTTACTGCAACACCAGGCTCTTCGCTTCTCCAGCTCCAGGGCCACTGTAAATAGAATGCATGGATTCTGCTACGGATTATAAATCTTGAGAGAGAAGACATTTTCTAGGATATAGGAAGCAAAGTTGGTTTGTTTTTCGTTTTGTTTTGTGGGTGTTATGGGGGGTTTTGTTTGTTTATTTTGTTTAGGGTTTTTTTATTGTTGTTGTTGTTGTTTGTGTGCTTCGGGGTTATTTTTTAATAGCTATCCTCTTCCTTCTCTGAAAGATATGAGGAGTTTTCCGCTGTATGGGCAAGCTTCCCACTGGCTGATTGGAATCTTTTAAACTGGCATCAGCTAGTACCACATTGCCCAGCCCAACAAATGCTGTGGCACACAGCCTTGAAATATTCTGATGGTCAGCATTTGCATTTGTACTGCCGGCATATCTCTGATCTGCATTACTATTCTGACCCCTCTTTCCTGTTCTTATGCACTGTGACTGACCTTCACAAAGATACAAATTCCAGTTTACTTCACTTCAAATGCAAGAGTGTGAGTCAGCCCCCTGAGGGAATAGCAAGGAATTCATTATAGCAACACAAAAGAAAGATGTGGAGGAAGCAATGTGCTTTCTTTACACAAAAGGGAAAAGGAATAGACGTGAGAGCACCAAGCAAAGCCCAAGAAATCCTGAGATGTAATCTGACATAGTGGCACTGAACTCAATTCTTATTGTCTGTAGGTGTATGTCCTTATTAAGGCTTAAAAAGTAAGCCAAGTCTTGTCTGATCCCTGCTGCAGCCTGCCAAGCAAAGCAACTGCTTCCAGAAGTGGAAAACTTCATGATCAATATAAAACCACAAGAGGTACCACACTATTGTGGGTGAGATCTTGCAGAGAAATAAAAAGCCAAGATTCCTGAGTCACAGAAAATAGAAGAGGGCAAGTCTTACTCTGTTGTCTTGTCTACCCCACTTTTGGTGTTGCCTTAGACATATCTGTCATGTGCTGCATCAGCATGATTGCTTTTCAAAAGGTCCTAAGGAAAGAGGCTTCCACTGGAGTACGAGACCCTCCTGAAACCAAGTAGCTATTAAGGATACCATTATCTTTTCCACAAGGACGAACTGTTGGCCTCGCTTCTCATTCCAACTGAGTAAATAGTGTTCTGATTATTCGAATTCCTTCCAAAGCTTATTTTCCACTTTCCTATCCTCCTTTTCTCTTGCAGTGGTATGATGCCAGACCGTGCAACATCGAGCTAAAAATCTGTCCCATTCCACAAAACATGCAGCTGCATTTAGAAAAATGTATCACATGTGAGTTCTTTACCCATAAAAAGCACTATAAAAGGTACATGTTTTACTGCCATCCACTCAAAATACAGTTGAAATAAGGCAAACGAGCTCTACAAACTGACAAGTAACATGTACATATTTTTGCACTAGATACAGTGAAGATGGATCCAAATTTCCTTCAGCAGGAATCCAGAAGCCTGTATTAGTGCACAGAGAAACATATCCTCTGATATTTGTGTTGATAGAAACATAAAAATCATGTGGATTTCAAGAAAGGTTTTATTCTCTCATGAATGGACAGAAAGACCTAATTAGCAGTAATTACTGCCCAGATAATTTTATTTACAATTTAAATGAAAGTTAAAGTTAAATTTAAATTATTCTCTGTCCTTACCATACTTGCAATTTTTTTTACGTAATTTTTAACCTAGTGATTTTATGATCCAAAATGTTTTGAGAAATAACTGGAAATAGTTGCAGTCTTGCCCATTTTTACTATTTCCTGTATTTTTTTTTCCTGTAAGCTACCACCTACCACTCATTTTTATTTTCTTCTCTAAGAAGGCTTGCATCAAACTTGGAAATACCTTTAAAAAAGAGTAATGCACTAACATACAAAGTACTAAATTACAGCTAAAATTATTGCACAGAAAGATATGGTGCATATTTTTGTTTCAGAAACATTCAGCAAGATTCACAAAGAAGAGCTAAATTCTTATTACAGTGTTCAGATGGAATTAATGGCAGTTGCAAACTCTACTAAAACCTGGAAAAGACCAATATCCATTACTGAACTGGCCCAGAGTTCCTATTTCTCAGAAATTAGGTTGTTTCTTCCAAGCATGGGACTTGGATTAAACTTTCTGCTTAAATTGTTTTAAATACTTTTCACTGTTTGTTTTTTAAACAGATGTTCTTTGATATGGTAGCTTCAGAAGGGAGTGGATTTTCACGTGTTCTGCAGATTGCAGGACTGTTTTCCTGCAAATTTCCTACACTCACACAGTATCTCAACTTATTTACAAGCATTCAAGGAAATGGAAGAAAATATTAAGTTATTTGGCAGCGACCAGGACTCCACCTCTTGACAAAACAGAAGAAACAGGTACCACAGAATATAATTCATAAAATCAAATAAGGTGGAAATGGAAAACACCTTCCGTACCTTGTCGTGACAGCGCTAGCCCCTTATCCAAGCATACACACTCCTGTTGTGCACTAGTATTACCTGTTCCTGAGGAGAATTGTCTTGCCTGTTATGCTACAGCTACCCATTTTTTTCAGATTTTTCAATGGGGAGTTGAACAAACCTGTTCAGGTCTGGGCAAATTTGACTCATCAAAAAGTTTGGTAAGGTTTTAGTGTGAAAAGATGTGATTCCACGAAAGTCTACAAACCTGAACCTCCGCCCCTCTTCAGATTTCCCCCTTCTGGGAGACACGTTTGTTCTGTTCTTCTTAAGATTTATGCCTTGAGATGTGCCCCAGACTGGCAGCCCCAGAGACTGAGACCCCTTCCCCCCTGAGGTATGTGGACAGGAAGGGAAGCTGCCCCTTGCAGCCCCAGGGGGAGCCCCAGAGGCTTCGCTGTGACCTCCACAGCACCTGCTGCAGCGAAGGGCACGCGTACCCGAAACCAGCCACGGCACAGACTTCCACGCTTTATCTGCTCCACAGTATATGCGGGTAATGCTTCCCAAAGAGTGATGCCCTGATAGGAATATTTTCTGGAAGCCACTCTGGGGGCCAAACTGTGGCATTACTGTTACCTACAGAGCCCCTGGCCTCCCAGCTAAAGCGATCAAATGGAAGGTTGTTTGTACCCCGGCACCAGTGGTATGGCCACAAGACTGCTAGGAAGCAGCCTAGATAATTTCATTTTATATACACTACAGAACAAACAGCACATGCTTGCAGCTTTCAGAAGTCACTAGAGATCTGGGTCAGATTCAAATCAGCAACCTAGAGGTGAAAGTCTCTGTATCCCATTACCAAATCCTGAGACATCCAGTCCCCCATGCACATATTAATAGTTGATCATTATGAATTCCATGTTGGGATAATTAATTACTGCATCTGAACTCTGCCTTAGGAATTATTAGATCATTTGGGGCCTGTAATTTATTTTATTTAGCACTGTATGAAAATTGCTGCTTCTTTTTAAAAAAAAAATAGTCCTATACTTTAGGCTTTGAGAAGTACATAGTGTTTTCTGCAAAACGCAAACCACAAAACAAATATATCTCTTATTGGGCCTGGAGTAGTCCTACAGGATTTGTTAGCAGGCTCTGATGATAGACGTGAGCAGCCATGCATCCAGCTAATGAGCTGGCCCAAGGGATAAAGAACACACCAAGCCACTAGCAATGGATGTGGAAAAAGAGCCAGGGGAATGACAGAGCATGTAGCCAAATGATGAGTCTTAAAGGTGGCTTCCCATATGAAATTAAAGGTTTTTGCAAAAGCAAAATCTGTTTTTCTCACTCAAAAATAAATCAGACAGTCAGACACATTCACTTCTGAAATGAATGTTCTCTCTGACTCCATTATGTTCTTAACAAGATGAGCTCGCTTGTAGAGAGCCAAATCCTTCAGACGTGATTTAACCTGCACTTTTGGGAGGCTTTGGTAGGTGTTGTGTAATGAGTCCTGAATAAAGACACAGTTGAGGACTGCAGAAATTTTGGTCCTTTGTGGATAGGACTTGTAATTCCAAAGAAGTTGTAAGAAGCCTATTCTACACATAGAAAGGTAAGGAAAAGTATCTCTACTTTTTTTTTTACAGACCCTTCTTGCTATTCTGTTCTTTGCTGCAGGGATTTGTCTTAGTTAGGTCTGAAATTCTCTTCAATCTGAGGGCCAGATTCTGCCCTTCAGTACATGTGTGGAATTTATTCCTTGAAATATATATTTTATTTTCAGTACAGTACACTAAAATACTGTCTATTGATTTTTTTTTTTTTTGCACAGCAGACAGAATACTTTGTGCTGTTTTCACTTGTGTCAACAATTGGTAGGTATCTAACTATAGAATGGAAAGTGTCTCAGGAGGTGTAAAAATACGATTCAGGTTTGTTAACATTTGTAAGCCTCTATAAGGCTTCAACTTGGGCAACGTCTTACTGCTTTATTCTAAATAAGGCTAACTGCAACTAATTTTATTTCCCAAAAAAGCCACAGGAAAATTTACTGCATGAAACACAAAGCAGGAACACTGACAGTTTTGTTTTCTAATGATTTCTTTCTTCCATCTTCATTGGATCACCTGCTAGTAATTGACCCTGTAGTCTAGAAAATTCCCATGAATCCTAAAAGAAATGTACTGGCTTCTCTTAATTTCATGCTAGACAATACCTGGAATACCCCTGGTTTGTGTACTCCAAAAGACACTGGAAGAGGATCCTAACTTGATCATAATTTGCTGGCTTTAGGTATTCTTAATACTTATCTTTACCTCAGCTTGCATTAGGTCTCATGTCTCTGTGTTACAGGCTGTGCATGTTTGGCCTGTCAGGAAGGTTTGCAACAGTGAAAGAACCACAAAATAATGAACTTTTCAAGTGCATTTCTGAAAGGAAGAGAATATGAGATCTATCCATATGTGAATCCAAATGCGTGGATGTTTGTGCTAGAGTGGGGATGTCATTTCTTCTGTAGGGTGCAGTTTGTTCTTTCTGGGCAGACACATGGGATTCTAAGCTTGTTTTTTCCTGAAAGGCACTGCTGGAGATATTCTTTTCTGCTGTTATTTTTCCAGTGGGAAGTTTAGATTTCAGGGAACCTCTGTTTATTAGACTGAGGTGGTGGAAAGCAGGTTCTGGCAAGCAGAGTCTCATGGTGATAATGGAAGGACAATCAAAATGACCTTGATAAATTGGGGCACCAAAACACTAGCAAGAATAATGTCTGGCAAAATATAGCATACACATTTCAGTAAGATAATTGCAGTTCATTACGAGTGTCTTGATAATACTTCTGAAATACTGTGGGATATCTTCTGCAAACAATGGATCCACAGTCACCCAAAGCTGCTCAGCAACTGTCTAGCACTGCACTGCTGATGAAAACTGAAGAGAGGTTAAGTTTCTGTGGCACAGGACACACAGGTTACTCAGCTGTTGAATGGCGTGGCTTCCTTTAATGTGAGGAAGCTCCCTGATATGTCTGTGTGATGGGGTTTATACAGCTAGGATATCAGAGGCAGTTACGTGACCGCGTTATGAACACCTCTGAGAGATTTCAATCTGTTGTGCAAGAGAGAAGTTACCATCATTGCTACTGCTGGAAGTATATTTCATGATCCATTCATCCCAGTCACATCCTCCTCAAATATTGATCCCACTTCCATCGCATTTGTGATGTGTCTATGCTTCCACTTTTCCCATTTTAAGGGTTCTGGACTCTTTTATGCTGTATTAAGACCTCTTATGACTCTCTGGGATTAATTCAGGCTTTCTTTCGCAAAGCTTTTCAAAGATTAAAATGACCTAACCTCAGGTGTGTCGGAAATTTAGGATACTTGTAGCCAAACCTTTATATTCTTTGAGCCTGCACAATGCAAGCCTGAAATCCAAAGAGGACAAACCTTAGTGCAGTTGTGTGACTTCTTTGAGAAAGCCTCATAGAAAAACTAGGCAGCAATGCCTTTTTGAGTGTCCTAACTCTCGTGGCTATTTGTTACAGAACTACAAAGCTCAGAAGAGTTTTTAAAACACTTGGAAAATTAACATTATATTCTCAGATATACATGAAGGAATGTGTGACTGACATGTCATAGAAGGGTTCAGATCATTCTTACATTATCTCAGAAACACGGTCTCACCCAGTAACTAATTTACTCTGTATTCAGTCATTTTTCCCACCATTTTACTACCAAGCACAATAATCTGGCTGCTCATCACCATTGACCCAGCTGAGGTGTCTCAACCACGCAGCCCAGAAGCCATGGATGCTCACATAGCATCCTTAAAGAAAGCAGAAGCCTTCTGAGTGCGTGGGTGGCTGAGGTAGGGCAGAGGATGCCATGTATTCTGAGATGGACATCTACCGTGAAGCCCATCTCCCATTAGTGTAGTGTTACATAAATTGATTTTGCAGACAGGGTGACACTCCAGAGCAAGGTGACAGGCCAGAACAGTGGCTGGACAATAAGATACTTAGGAAAGCCTAGCATGGGCTTTATAGAGCTCCAGGAGAGAGTGTTGAATAATACTCTTCTAGCCAAAATCATCTGTAGGACATAAGCACTAAATTATGTTTCCACTTCCCATACTGACAGGTCTCTGGAATCTGCAGGAATTCCCTACTCTTCAAAGGATATCAGAGCACACAGTATGCAGCTTTCAGGGATTGGCAACCTCACTTTTGTGATCTCCTGTAAAGAAATTTTACCCATAATGCCTTTGGAATAAGGAAATAGAGCACTCAGAGACATTAAAACCATCAGTGTTTCCCTGTGCGGTGCCCGCACTGCTCCTTCGCCTTTAACTCTGCTAAATTGAAACAGTTTGCTGATTTATACATCAACTTGTGAGGAGGTATTTCCAATTATTTTGGCATTCATATCTTGGACAGGCTGTTCTCTCAAATCACCCTGGCACTTAATAGCCTGCACCGACTGGTATTTCGTATGACCCTGGCACTATTAGTCCAGCCTGGCTAGTGTTTCAATTCACCATGGCACTAATGATCTGGAAGATGTTCTTGTTTTCCAGATTAATGAGTACCCTAAAAACCACTCAAAATTGGAAAAGAAAGAATGTTTTCAAAGGGGAAAAATAAGGCAAGTTGGAGCTGCTCACTAACTCTTCATCATGTTCTTTTCTCACCTCCCTCTTCTTTAGCTGCCTATGGAAACTACTAACAGTGGTGCTTCCATCATGGAGTGGCATGTGTCCATCAGCTCAGGGTGCCCACCATAGACATCTGACCTCAAAAAAGCCCTGAGGTGCCCCCCAGGAGGGAAGGATCTCTGCCAGCAGATTGCTGAGCAAGGAGAAATTACTAAAATGGAAAAGGCCTCATTCGTACCCTCATTGTGTGAGGTAGTTGAAACTTTCAGGTCAAAATCCAGTTCAAGATGGGAGTTGCTAAACCAACATTGTCCTCACCAGAAGCTGAGAGCTGCACCCACACGCTCATGGGCCACCTCAGCTCAATCTCCCTATTCCCTGGCAGGGCATGGAGGTCCAGCACAAGCCAGAGCAGACCATGTGCCGGTGTTTTTCTACCAGTAGCTCACACAGCTGAGTCCTCTGACCACCACCTCCTTCAGGAAGAGGTGGGTGATCTGCCTTCACTCTACTCTTCACCACCCCAGGGTGGTCCCCACAGGCAGGGATGGGGGAGCGCAGCAGACGAGGAGAGGGGATGATGCTGCAGGATCATGCTGTTTTATTAGACATTTTCTCTGTGGGAAATGAGGGGGGATGACTTTTAACTTTATTGCCCAGGGTTCTTAACAGGTCAAGGTTTTCACCTAACGTATGTGAAAACACTGCCCAGGTATGATGGACATTCCTAAGTTTACTGCAAATTCCACCCTTTTTTTCCTTCATCATGGTTTGAATTGGCCTTTCTTATTTATAGAAACAAACCCTATCCCACCCTTCCTTTTAAAGAGAGAAAGAGAGATGAGGGGGAGGGAGAGCGAGAAAGAGAATATCATCCGGCCCCTGCAGAAAGGTTTTAGAAGATTATACATCTCAGCATTTTTTAGCTTCACTATGCATTTTCCATTGTACCCTATTATTGGTTCAATATGTATACTGTGTTATTTAAATGTAAGGGGGAAAATTGACTAGCAGTTATGGGAGAAGGCAGAGCTGTCACAACATATTCCTGCAAAGCCATGATTTGTTTTGTGTTCAGTCACACATTGTTTGGATTTCAGCTCTTATTTCAGTCCTGGCCTTAGGGTTTTCTGAGCAGCGTTGAAAGTCAGATACACAGAGTGCTGCACTGAATTTGGTATTCTGTATTTCTAACACAGAAGATGGAAGAAGAGAGTTTTGTAGATGGAGGGAGGGACACAGGACAAGTTCATCCTTCATTATTTATGGATAGGTAACCAGAAATGAGTTTATAGCTACACAGAATACATGTCTGTGTGTGTGTGTGTACAGAAATATGTCTGGCATTCAGCAGGCTGAATCCCCTTCCCAGCTGGCTCCAGTCCTGCAGCCAGAGCTGCTCAGGGAAACCCTTGTGCCCAAAGATGAGGCTTATGAGAGTGGGAGCCCAGGAAGGACTCAGGCAACCTCGTCTGAGTCTTGGTCTTCCCACCATGCAGCAGCTCCATCTGCCCTAGAAACCTCTGGTCCTCACGTGCTCCAGCCACGTGTTAGAGGCACAACTCAGATGCCAGAATCAAAATCTGCTATTTGACATTTTCTTTTTTTTTTCTCTATAAACATAAAGGCACTCAGCTGATAAGTCTGACTGGATGAACCACCCTAAAGACCAGACTTTGCTGGAGTTTTTTCATCCTTCCATAGAGAAGGATATCTGTCATTAAGTCTACACAAACATGGACAGGCAGAGGAACATGGGCCAACTGTGCAGTTACTGCTAGCCTATGATGTTTATGAAATACACTTCTATTTGGTCATTATGTGAGTCATTCTCTGAATTCACAAACAAAACCATTCTTCAGAGCAGTGATGAGACAAAAATGTCAACCCAGCTGCAGCTTTCCTAAGGGATCTGTCACAATGTGTCTTCTTAAGAGATAGACTATTTATTGTGCGATGTTTCTGTTCATAAAGGAAAGTGCTAGGAAATATGAAGGAAAGGAAAATTTGAAACCAATTTTTGGAGACAGAGGTTAGAAAATGTGGTAGGATGTGACATCCTGGACCCTCAGTACTCCTCTTCAGCTTCCAGAATGGAGAATAGAGCATTATCTTTGGGAAGGGCACATCAAGGTCTTTACCAAAAGTGCTGTGGTTATGGCAAAATAAAGCTTTATCTGATTTTAGATCTTTTTTTTGTTCTAAGCACAAAAACACCATATATAAGCCACCTTCTATATATAGTCATCACCCATCTAGCAGCTAGTAATAATAAGAGAAAGAATATCCCAATATCTTCTGTCTCCTCCCGTCCCACCAAGCATACACAAATGCTGAGAAAGAGAGGCTTTATTTCTGACATTTTTTGAAAAGCCAAAGCAATAATAGATGTAACTTAAATGTTCTTCTCCGAGTCTTTTTAGCTGTTGCCATTTAGACTTACTGCCAGCCTGCAAGGACATTGTCTCTAAGTGATTATTTTTTATTGCCAATGTCAATGAAATAGAATAGACAGGAAAGAAGATGCTGTAGCAGTTACTAAATCTGCAGAGAATAATTTTCATTGCTGGTGGCTTTTCTTGTCTTTTAATATGACTTTATTCAGGTGGCACCTTCCAGGGAACAAAAGCCTTTTGGAAGGGGAATGATCTGGAAATGTAATCATAATATTATAGCAAGGTGACCTCCAAAGGTTCATGCCAGGGCATCAGTGTGAGGAAACTTGATCCTCTGGAATAGCAGCAAAGGTTTCCAGCACTGTAGAGGACCATTCATAGCTTCACCTTGTGATTCCAATATTGCTGCAGTCAATTAAGACATGGGATACTTCCCAGAGGACTCAGAAGTCAGCACAGGTGGTCTCACCCTTGACCTTAATGGCCTCTGAATCAAATTTACAGGGCTTTATTAATGTTGGAAAATTATTATTTCAGTCAAAGAACTGTAAACTGATGTAAAACTGGGAGAGCTTATCCAAACCTCATCCATCCCAATCTAGACGGAAGGATACTTATAATAACAACAACCTCATGTTGATATCATAAAATCACCTCACAAGGAAAATCTAAGTCACAGAAAACTAAAAGGCTCCCATAAACGTAAGAACGATTTTCAGATAGTAACTGATATCCAGTTTGGGTTATTTATCAGTTAGTTAGAGGAGTCTACTGGCAAAAAAACCCCACATTATCTTCCTAATTTATGAGTGGATTTGGCATAGAAATTTTCCAAACCTCAAAATATTTGTTTGCCTTAGTTACTTGAAGGAAAAATCCTGATCTGTAGAGGAGAAGATTAACCTTATCTATCTTGTTCCTTAGAAATTGGGCACAAATCCTTACAGTCAAAGACTGACTTTTGGGAATCTGTATCTGCTTGCACCTGATGGGTAGAATTAAAAGCTACCAGCTTCACTTAGTCCAAGTAAAATGGGGAGATACACTGTCACATCACCACCACAGCCTCGTACAAACCACGGTGCCTGCTGTTACCTCTGAAATGCAATGTAAAAGCACCAAACTGGAAAGCTAGCCCAACCGACTGGGACACTGGGGGCAGCATGAGCACAACACTTTCCCTCCCGATAGAAGTTCAACAAAGCCATTGTAGTGCAAAAACACAACTTGGTCCTAAGGTGAAGGTTTGATTTCTCAATTGCAGTTCCTTTGATCATTTACATATACTGCTGCACAATACACTGATGGAGAGAATCTCATTGCATTTCTTCACATTAGAAGGATGCAAAGGCAGGGATCCAAAGACAAGCTAAACTGGAGTGGTGATTTTGTTGTTATCAATCATATCTCATTTTTCTGTAATGCAATTTGACCCACACTATGATACAAAATTTGCTAAGACAGCCTGCAAAACCAAAATCCCTCATCTGAAATAATTAGTTAGATTAGAGACCTGTTTTGGCCATTAATTTAGCTTTCATTGTAGGTCTCTTCAGCTTTTAACTATGTTCTATGGGCTCTCTTAGGCCATCAAAAAGACACTTATAACAGGCTTCACAGTGAACTGATAGGAGTCCACTGCAATGCAGTCATCTCTGCAGAGCAGTGAAGAGAAGCAACACATGGCATTTTGCACAGCTGAGTAGCAAAAAGTACTCCTCAAGGGCATCAGGGCAACCTCAGCTCTCAAACTACTGTAGGACCTCAGTGTGCACAGAGGGTGAAAAAAATTATAGCAAAGCTGCTACTCATTTAAGACAAAGAAAAAATTCATCCAACAACAGATCCATGCCATCTGAAAAACTTACAGCACAAATCATATAATATCTGTGTAACAGGAATGAAGACCTAACCTGATTTTACTACTAACTGAGCTGTTTCCAGCTAATAAAAAAAATTCTAATCTGGTCCTTAGATGTTAATATAATTTCTGCTGAAAAACACAGTGATTGCTCTGTTTTTGTAATACATTCATCCCAAGGTTCATTTGTCCATCTGTTAAGTACTTACATATGTTTGTTTTAGGGGATCATGTGTATGTGTGTAGGTGATGGGAGAATTTCTGCTGGTAGTTTTATTGCTGTTGAAGCAGATAAACATATTTTCCTTAAAACCCCAGGCATGATTTATTACAAAGTTTGTTTTGTTTACTAATTAATCCTCATAATAGCAGGGCTAGATCCTCTTTTTTTTTTTAAACAACACAAAGTCTAATTTAATTGCTGCAAGTATCTAAGACAAAGTTTGTAATAACGGACAAAAATCATAAGGTGAAGAGTTACTACATATTCATGAACTCACAGTCCTGTGAACCACCTAATAATGCCTTGCCAACCTTGATTAAATTGGTTAGAAGAAAAAAATTAAGCACACAGGTTACTCCGGTTTGTGAATGTTCTTAGAAATAAATCCAGTCCACAGGACAGCAACCACATACTAAAACACGACAGTGATTCCAGGCTGACCTTAGCTTTCTCCAGCTAAGTCCCTTGAAGGCCTTGGGGACACGTGCACAAATAGCTGAGCACGGTACTGAGGAGAGGAAGGGAAGGAGATCTGCCTGTTGAAGCATAAGGAGAGGTCCTGGCTGCCCAGGAGGCAGCAGGAAAGCTCTTCCCATTCTTGAAGCAAATAGGATAGTTGCCACTAGAGAGATTGAAACGACTGTGGGAAGACAGTGGAAGGATGTGTCTGGCACAGATGACCACATTCTGGTTTTGAAGTTATTTTTCTTGCATGGGAAACTTTGTGCAATTTGAAGGGAAAACAGACCCTATAATATTGAGAACCACTTAGCTGCTGCACACTTGTGCCAGCAGATGAGAAACTCATTCCTCCCTGTGCCTTGGGAAGAACTGCCTGAGCAAGTTCTGAACTGCACAGTCTGGCTTGCCACAGACACAGCTCTAGCTCTGCAGGGAGAGGACTCGATAAACTTCCCTGTGAAAAAAAATGGGGAGCTTCACAGGAAATCAAGAAAATTATCAGGAGCTTGGGAGTTGAATGGATGCAGCAGGAGTGGTCCTCTCCCCCTGGCAAGCAGAGGAAAGGAGGGAGGGCAGGGAAGCTCTGTGATCCTCTCAGCAGAGCAGTGAATCTAAACTAACAAGCAAAGACAAAATTCAATGAAAACACGTGCTGGTGCCTGCATCATTATTGTCCTAAGCTACCTCATGCTTTGCCAAAAACCCTTTGCCCTCATCTCCAGGAGCTTTGTTCACACAGATAAAGTATAAATAAAATTCCTGGATAGACAAATATCCACATTGTCCTCGGGTGACTTTTAAAATACGTCTTTTGTACAAAGAAACTAACATTTTTAAAAGCTTTTTGGACCCATTCCTTCTGCAAACATAGAATACCTATGATGCTTTGTAATACTGTTAGCTTCGTTAATGTTTTTTCATAAGGAATTCTAGCAGGAACCACCATTACAGAAGGAACTTAGTTCTTTGAACTGCTCTAAATAATATAAGTTTCACTTTCATCCCAAGAAGTGTTAAGGATGCACAAAAACACACAGGGAATTTTGTGCTAGCACCACTGATTATATTACTTTCAAAAGAGAAATAAAAATCTTACCCTGAAGCTCAGAATTATTAGAGTGAACAGCCAGAATCTATTATACTATAGAAACATCACACAGAGAGCATTCATGAAAGAATTCACCAGTCATCTTGCTATGGTACGAAATCGTTCATTTTGTACACATTGTTTCTTTACTTACTTTCCTCCTTATTAATGATGAAGTCATGATATGTGGGTAAATTGAAAGTCCTTCTGCTGTAACAGAGAAAAATATTTCAATATTCATCTACTGGGTCTTGGTTACACTGCAGTTTTGCAACAGATTTAAGCTGGTGGAGATGCAGGTTCCCCATGTAAAGGTTGGCTCCTTCCTTCATGCCAGCATTAGCCCCACACAGCCACGACATGAGACAGATTGAGAAACTGGTCTGGATGAAAATCAGTTTTCACTCCTGGCCTTCTTTTGCTGGATTAACTTGGGGCCAGCTGGTTCCATCATCCATCTCCTGTCAGCACAAAGGAGGGCACAGGAACACACAGCCAAGAGGGAGACTTCTACTGGGAGCCCACAGATTGACAGTGCCTTGACATCAAGAGATCATGGAAATCAGCACAAGCTTTCTAAGCTTGGGGAAATGAACACAAGAGGTTCCTCATACCAGGACAGCTTGGAGAGCATCCTGTGGGTGTCAGCACATGCATCCACTTCTCTTGTTACAATGTGCCAGCTCTCTGGAGATTTTGGACCAGACCCTTCTAAGGGACCAAAGTGCACTCCAGCACTTCTGAGATCTCACCATTACAAGGACTGAGTGTGCTGCATGCCCTCTTTAGCACCATTAAAACTTTTTCATCCAGCCAGGTCTATCACCTCCTTGCACAATGCTGTTAATGTTATTTTTTAATAAGTTGCATTAAAAATGTTACAGCTAACATGAAAGGCATTTTACCATCACTCCCTCTGGGCAGTAATGCCCCAAGGACTGTGTGTAACTCTTGTTCTGTTTGAGCTCCCCGTCACATTTCAAAGGACCATTTTCATTAGTTCCTGGGTGACTCAGAAATCTAATTCGTGTTTTAAAAGCAACTCGGGAACTAAAATTTCAGCTAAAATCCCAGGAAATTGACTTTCAGTCACTGACACTTTTGCATGCATTCCCATATGGTTTTGTTCTTAATTTGCCTAGAATATAATAGAAGCAAATTAGGCACTGAGGAATTCTGCCTTATAGAGATGCTTGTATTCTTACAGAGAATATGTAAAAACAAAACAGGCTTCAAGTTTTGTATTCCTCGAGGAAAAATAAATACATGAGACCTCTAAGAACCCATTGTCTTTTCCCAAGCTCTGTGACCCAAGAGCACTTGCTAGGC
The DNA here is from genome assembly GCA_013400975.1 of Atrichornis clamosus. Classification (NCBI taxonomy): domain Eukaryota; kingdom Metazoa; phylum Chordata; class Aves; order Passeriformes; family Menuridae; genus Atrichornis; species Atrichornis clamosus. Next base: position 93,284 of record WBMZ01004493.1, on the reverse strand, counting down.
ACTAGTGCATGCCTTGACTCCACATCTGGACAAGATGTACACAGGCAGTTTCCATCTCATCCTTTAAATAGTAAGGAAAGCCTGGCACTCAAGCTGAAAGACAGCCCCGAAACACTCCAGTCTTCCCTCCAGGTAAGGCACATTACAGCTAATATCCCCTCAGAAACATGAATAAAGCTTTGGTAAATGCAGGACAGAATTTACTTTACAATTATTAGGCCAATTGCCTCTTTCTCCTCTTTATAACTTACGTTAGTTGAACATAAGAGTAAATCTTCCCATTGTTAGCTATGTCTTAAAAATGCCTTTCTGTGTTTTTCAACCTGCTCATTTTTTGTTAATTCTACCATCTTTGTATCTCACTGTTCAAAAATTTGTTATCTAAAGAAAAACACACCAAAAACCCCATCTGAACCTGAAGTGTTCCTTCTTGCTACCTCTATTTAATGCATAGTGGTTAAAAAAATTTTTCCTTTTTTTTCTTCTTCTTCTTTCTTTTTATTTTTGGTAATTACCATCAAGTGCTCCAAAGGCTGCTGAAGCCAGTGGATTTTTTTTTGAACCAACTTTGATGGGTTCAGATCAGCCTCAGAGCACTTAAATTCATGTCATATTTTCAATTCTCTCCTGCTCAGGCTGCTTCTCATGTGGAGATGAGCTGAAATAGAAGTAAGCCCATTAACCATTCTTCTTCCAGACCTCCTCAATACAGTCAGAACTTTGTCATGATTTTAAATACCACATTTATGGTCCTGATCTACTTTTTTATTATTGCTTAACCTTTTGGATGTGCCTGAGTTCACACAGTCAGGGACCTGCTCTTCAAAGATAAACAAATTGTTGAAGAACTAAGCAATACAGGAAATTCACGTGCTTCACTACTGAATTAAAGGGTGGTAGGCCGAAAAAGTCATTAGTTTTAGTGACCACGGTGGGTTTTATATAGAAGAAAGGTTTCATTCCCTAAATTGGCTCACATGTTATTGCTAATGAATGTCTAACAAAGATTCTTCTCTATAAAATGTGATCATTTTACACAGGAGATTTATCAGTCGAATTCTTGGAGAGATTGAGGCATTGGAGTCTTTTAAAAGTCCATTTTTTAAGTCTCTACTCCACATACTGCTTTTATGACCTAAAAAGCAAAGGGACTCCACATGCTGTAGGGTTCAATTGAAATTATTGTTGGAAGGTAGGAATACAACAGTAGGACAGTATTCATCACAAGAGTTACACTTTTTGTTGCTAGAGCTCAAGAAAAGTCCGCAAGGATCAGAGTTGCAAGCCAGCTCTTTCATTTGCTCGTTCTTTGTGCCACACTTTGTCTCTCCCTCTCTGGCGTTAAGAGGGTCACTTGGTGCAAGCAGCGCTCACGCACACTCACCCTGCTAAAAGTTTTCTGGCAATTTGTTCAAAGGTTTCCACGTCTTGTTAAAATGCTAAGGCACGTACAGCCAGGCTGTTGTTCGTAAGCAGGAGCTCAGAGGGCCATCAGGTGCACGCTGGGGCATCTATAGGAAGGGGGAATTTGCATCACCCATTTTTGGAATTTAGGGTGGGTGCAGTTCAGGTGGACAGGGCTGTCAGCTCACTCTGTGTTCAGCAGAGAGAGCTGGGCACCTCTGAAGGGCAAGCCTCAGCACCTACATCAAACAATCTTCCTTTAGCACAAAGTATAGGAAATCTTTTTCTTGACTGAAGACCAAAAAAGTCTTTCAAAATCCCCTTGGCAGGCTGCATGACTACAAGCTTTAGCAATATCCAACAATAATAAACACACACACAGAGAAGAGAAACCATGTGGCCACAAGCCATACGAAATGCAGCAGTAGGCCATATCCGACCTCCTGCTGTATTCTCTGTACTGAGGCAGGAGAGGTATAAATACCTTACTCTTCATGCAGTGTATTACAGCACTCCGGCAAGGGAGTCTTGGGTATTAACAAAAGAGCTGTGCTACCATCAATAATAGCAGCAGAGTGAGAAAAGAGGAAAAGGAGTAGACAAAAGAAATCATACTTCCATGCCAAATATTTGTAGCTGTGCTCACTCAGGACTAGCAGCTCTGTACCTTCAAAGCTACCCTGGGGATGGCAGCAGTTTGCAACTGCTGTAGTTGTTAGGCAAAAAGCATTGGGCGTAGGGTTCCTCTTCCATGGGACATTGAGATTTAAGCCTAATGCGTGCACAGTTTTTAGCAGCAATCCCATCAGCCACCCAGCATCCCAACACACAAGTCTTAACACAGATAGTCCTCGTGAAATTCTGTGGAAGTGAAACAGGCACTGTCTCCACACTTCTAGGGGTTGTCCAGGCAATCTGCACACAGATCAAATTAACATGGGGCCAGCACTGCCCCATTGGGTGAGATCCCAAGATTATAAACCCGTAGGTGCCTTCCAGCACTGCTCTGGTGTATATGAGCTGTTGCTGAGGGGGCAGCAGCTCCCACCTCACACCTTTACAGGCAGGTGAACTCCTCTGTGTCTCACTTTCTCCACAGCCCAGGTAAGGTACAGATCATGTGCAGGATGCCCAGCTGCACATACAAGGGGACTGGGAGGGGACACAGCCCTACCTACAAATGTGAAGCCCTAGGAGCTGGCCAGAGAAGCATATGTGTCTTGTTTGAAACCTTTTAGATGGGCATAATTCATAAAAATTTTAGCTATGTCACCTCTACCAACTGAAAGGTGCTTAAGGGTACTCTGTGGCATGGAGGCACACCAGCATTAAGCCAACCTGCATCCATTCCCACCCTTCAGACACAGCCTTCTGCAGAGCTGCCTCTATGCTGTGCTGACTTCTAAACTGTGCCCAGCAACTGTCTGAGCACCCGACATAGACCAAATCTGTGCCAGAACCTCCTGACTCAGCATGAAGGACAATAAGAGACCTGGGAAGAACGCAGTACACAAACTTTATGTCTGTACTTGTTTTTCTGAATTTTTTCCTCAATAATATTACCTTCAATAATTTTTGTTTGTTTGTTTTGACAGACACTGCAATCAATCCACCATCTGTTTGTTAAATCAGAACATGTGATTTAAAAACTCCAAAACATTATCCTATGCAAACAGTCTTCACCAAAATGACAGTCCTTTCTGCCTCTTAACCTCCTGGTTTTTGCCTTGTAAGTGCTGTTGGATACTATTAACGAGTCTTTGGATTACAGGAAGAGAGGCTAAGAGCAGAAGGCAGTTTAGTTTCAGAGACCTATTCCAGCCAATATCCATTAAGGCCATAAGACAGGAGAGAAAAAGGTCTGTTGCTCATGAACACATTCTACACACTTTTCTTTTTGAAACTTACTTTGTAATCGTTATCTTGGCTCTCTCCTTCTCATTTAACCTCATCTGCCTGCCTTTAAATTCATGGAACAGATTTGTACTGCCTTGGACTCTGTGCAATTGGCCGTTGCAGTATTCTTGGACTTTTTTTTTTTTTTATAAAAACACTTGATACCATTAATCATATTGCCACATGTAATAAATTGGCTGCCTGTGGTACATTGCCTCAAACTGTCACATGGTTCCAATCACGGTTCTGCCAACTGAAAGTGGTCGTTGGAAACTCTGACTCTCGCCCTCGGGCGTGCCGACCGCGGGTCCGCAGGGCTGCGTCCCGCGCGCGCTGAGCCTTTACGACCCGCCGGCCGCCTCGTGGCACAGGGGCCAGGAGCCACGAGTGCGCACGTGTCCGCGAGTGCCGCTGTACATAAGCAATAACCTGTTTGATATCAAAGCCACACCGTTACGGGGCCGGCTGTTCTGACAGCGTTTGCGAGGTTTGAAGGCTAATTCGGTACGTCTCTAATTTGCAGCTTAAATATCTGCCAGAGTGAAAGGTGGAGGAGTGGGGGGAAGTATTAAATTTAGCTGTGCAAAATAATTCAGGGAACAAGAACACTGCTCCTGTGATTTGGCTTTTGCGACTGTCAGGGCTCTTGTCAAGTCACAGCTGGAATGCTGTGGATTTATAAGAACAATAGAGTTATTGGGGGGAGGAGGTGGGGAGAAAGGAATAAAATGCTATTTTTAGCTCTTCAGCTAACACTTTGACACAGGTTCTTTGGATCTTTCTAAGTAGGCATGGACAGATTGGTTTAAATAGAAAGAAACAGCAAAACACCACAACCCCTGGTCCTTTACTGAAGATTATCTTGGGTTTTTTTCTCAGAGCAGTGAAAAAAGTCCATAGACTTTATGACAGACCCAGAAAAGCATCAGTAGTTTTGAATATTGTGAAGTGTCTTTCTAAGAGGCAGATGGACATGGGAAAGGGAAGGGACATTACTATAAGGAAATTATTAATCATACAATGATTTGGGTGGAAAGGACCTTAGAGATCATTCAGTTCCAACCCCTACGGTGATGGGCAGAGACACCTCCCACTAGACCAGGTTGTTCAGAGCCCCATCCACCCTGGCCTTGAACACTTCCAGGGATGGCGTCCCCACAACTCTGGGCAACCTGTTCCAGAGCCTCACCACTCTCACAGTAAAGAATTTTTCTACCTAATATCTAATCCATACCTGCCCTCTTTCAATTTAAAACCATTCCCACCATCCTACTAGTTGCGATTGTAAAAAGTCCCTCTCCAGCTCTCTTGCACAGCTCCTTTAGGTACTGAAAGGCTGCTCTAAGGTTTCCCTGCAGACTTCTCCAGGCTGCACAACCCCAACTCTCAGCCTGTCTTCACAGGAGAGGTGCTCCAGCCCTCTGATCATCTCCATGGCCTCCTCTGAACTCACTCCAACAGGTCATAATCATTTATATTATTGTAGAGCCTTAGTCATGGATCATGGCCCCACAGCATTAATTATGGTTGAAAGATACAACAAAGTCTTCATGCTCAGGAGATCTTAGTCTGTTCTCCAAGCTCACTGACATTATTCTTCTCTCTCAAACCTTCCAATTCCTGACAGCTCTTAGTTGAAGAAAATACAAATATCTCTACAGATGTAGGCAAGGGATAAAAGAGCTCCACAGGGACACCTGTTCTCACAGATCCCTGTTCAGACCAAGAAAAGGAAGCCAAATGGAGAAAAGAAAAAGAAAACATTTGGAGAGAGCATACAGCCTTCTGGCATCCAGATACCCATAGCCTCTTGGCTGGGCCAAGGAAGGGTGTCAGCAGTAGTGACGTTGCAGTGATGTAAAAGTTAGAATATACTGGTAGCCAAAACATATACATAGGACCCTGATGCATTCATATTGCAAAGGTCAGCCAGCTTTGTGCTGCTTTGCTTTTGTATGAATCTATCTAGGATGAATACTTAGAAAAGTCAGTCTTGCCATTTAATTGCTGTGCCCATGTAAAGAGTTCAGGAGACATTATAAGCCCCACACTGGAAGAAAATGATGATCTAAAGCTCAGCAACATAAAAAATGTTGGACTCATGGGACCTGCTATTCCAGGATTGGACTTTGGTGCTAGAGTCCTTGACTTTACTCATATGTACAAACAGGCACATAACTGTGAGTCAAATGCAAAAGGAGCACAGGAATTCAAATTCTCAAAGAAAAAAATGTATTATCTCCTCTGAGTCACTTTTTTAAAGAGATAGCTAATTTATTTTTTTCCAAGTGTTCCTCAACTTTGCTCGATCTATTTTTCTTAGAAGATATCTCAAATTATTGCCTCACAGGCTTTTGTTTCCTAGGAAGTTACTCTGAGTGGATATTTCCTCAAAGGTCTTTGATCTTTCAGACCTTTCTACCTGTGTTTAACTCAACATGTGATAAAAATCCCAGTAGTAGAATCATTTCTGAAAAACAGACAAGTATGCACAAAAATGCTTACAGGATCTCAGATTCACAAGGAAAAACCACATGGTTGTCAAATTGAAAATGCACAATACTGAATCATGCTGTCAAAAAGCTGACACCTCTACAATGGTTGGTATCTTACTACCTACTGGTGACATTTATGAGGGTTTGGTTTTGTTAAGAAAAAAAAAAAAATGTTTCATAAGCCTGAAAACTAAAGCTCTTGAAAGACTGCATGAAACATTGCCAGGCTGACTTTCATGAACATATCACTTTCTGAATTGTATGTAATCAAAGGCATAATTTTAGAGGTGTCTGTAGATGCCTCATGGTATTTCAGCCATAACAACAAGATAATAGTTTTAATTCTACATCATACCCTGCAGTACCTTCACAGAGTAAGCTTGTCAGCTGAATTGAGCTATGCATACTTCCAATACAGTTTTGATGTAATATAGACCAAATAAAAGACACTATTAGCTTCAGCTGGGTAAAAAGCTTCCACTTTTCAGTCTAGACACCTTAAGGGACCTGAGTGCAGAAGCTCCAAGTATTTCTGGCAACTCCCAAGTAAAAAACAACACATATATCAGGAAGGAATAAGCAACTACTGCTGCACCAGGTAGTCCCAAATATCTGCCAAATGCCTTACTAACAGGTAAAGACAAAAATCTCACTGTCCTTCAACAAAGTCTTAAAAACAAACAAACAAAACCCCAAACCAACAAACCACACACAGAGAAAAAAAAATCAAAAACCAAAAACCCATATAACTTAAAATGTTATGTGAGTTACACCAGAAAGCTGCACAGTTAGAGGAATGGTAGTTAAGTTTGGGCTGAAATGAAGAGGGACGAGAGAGCAAGTCACATTCACTTTTCCCAGGAACAAATGGAATTACTATTCATCTTTCAGTATTTTGATAGATGTCTATAGGGTGAAAAGAAACCCCAAACAAACAAAAAGCCCAAAACAAACAATAAAACCCATCTAATTTGCAGACTCTGCAAATTGCTCTAAAACAGCAGTCCATTCTCACTTGAAACACTGGTGTAAAGCAGAAGTTGTCTGATTCTCTTTAGTGTAACTATACATATGTGTAAAGTCTACCTCATACACACAGCCTCCAGTGTGAAAGGAAGACACTGACTCAAGAGTAGGCATATGCTTAAATTTAAGCTTAAAGGCAGGTTAAGTAAAGAAGCCTTTAGAGGTTAGTTGTACCATTTAACAGCACATTGGACAAGAACGCAAGTGTCTGCAGAATCTCCATAACATGGACTGTCTTTTTCCCTTTGACTGAAGGCAAACCTCATAGCAGTTCACAGCTCGTCTCTCTGGTCATCAGTGACAGCAGCTGAGGGAACAGCAAGTGTCAGAAAGGTTTACATTAGGTATTAGGAAGAGGTTCTTCACCCAGAGGGTGGTTGGACACTGGAACAGGCTCCCCAGGGAAGTGGTCACAGCACCAAGACCAGAGTTCAAGAAGTATTTGGAGAATTCTCCAGGCACATGGTGTGAGTCTTGTGTCTGTCCCTGCCAGGAGTTGGACTTTGATGATCCTCATGAATCAGGTTCCTGAAGTATAGCTATTTTCCAGTAACCATGCACTGGCATTTTACTGGCAGGCTAAGGTATATATTCCTAAAACCTAGACCTTAACTAAACAAAGGAAAAATGTCTAAGCCAAAATTTCTCAGCTGAGAAATCCAGATCACGATTTTCAGCTACACAGTACCTCAAAACAAGATCTGAAAAATTCAATAGAGTCCCCAGAACATCTTTTTATTTTTTATTTATTTTTAATTCATATGACAAGTTAACAGCTAAAGAGTGTGAGATTTTTTAAGCAGGTTATTTTCTAGCTATCTCACATTATCATACATAACTGCTTATATATGAATAATCAAATACATGCAGTAGAATACAAATTTTTAGATTTGGATCAATTTAAAAAAAAAAAAGCCACACAAAAAAAACACCAAACCCTCTAGGCCTCTATAGAGTAAATTAAAGCACTTAGTGAAAGGAAATACTAGCATATACAAAGGCTTTGAATTTCAAATATCCTTCAAGAAGTTATTAAATAGAGACTCTACTGCTGAGAAATACAAAGAAATATGGCTATATTTTGTCTCTATCTCAAAATTGCAAAAGAAAGTCATTAGCTTAAACTCAAAGTAATTTTTCCATTTTTAATGCCTTATGATTATTACAGGTTTTTAAGCTCCTGAAGAAGGCAGCAACACATATGAAGGAGTTATTTGCATTCCAGTTTTGTCTTTCTAGCTGTCTGTCAAAGAGTAATATACTAAGCTTCACTCTATTTGAACTTTCATGGCTTTGCTGCAGGCTTCAGCCTATATCACAATAAACTGTGCACAGGACAAACAGTCATTTGCATCTCCACAGATTTGGCTCCCAAATTCAGAACAGATGTGCCAAAGCTCAGAACTCTCTAAAATATCTTTCTACTGCCTCATGAAAAGTCTGGGCAGAATATTGCTTTCGTCTGCTTAAGGGAACCAGAGAGTACTCCTCTGCAAAACTCCTGGGACCATCATCACTTCTAACATCTGCCCAAGAGCTGGCTGTCCCAGTGTCCCCAGTGCTGCTCTCATTGCCTGCACCCATTGGAAATAATTCTTCTCTTATTGGGAAGGTCCAGCTGTCTTCCTCATCTAGGAGATCACGTGGCAACAGACGCCTCCTAGAAGGATGACCTTCTTCTAGTGCAGTCTCTGAGTAAGCACAAGTACAGTCTCTGACCCAGCACGGAGGAGGTTCTCGCTTCGTCCAATAGCTGGCAGACCTAGTCAGCATTCCCATAACATTTCCATCATCAGGCAATGCAGGAACCCGAGAGCGCCCTGAGGAGCTTCCACCATTGCAATACACACTGGCAGGTGGGGCACGACTCGTATATTTGTAGACTGTGGAAAAAAGTAACAAAACTAGATACAGCAGAATAAAACAAAAGATTCAAAGCCAAGAAAAAGATTGCATCTAACCACTAAATATTTTATAGTGCATACTATAATTATATAGTATATATAATCTCATACCATTTCCCCCCAGCCTCACCATAAGCCTTTGAGAAGATAAATTGGTTATTACAAGACTAGTGTCAATTGTTCAAGGTCAGAATTAAGAATTAACTGCACTCCATTTTGCTGGCCTCTACTGTTGTGGAAAATAGCCCTTTCTGTCTTCCCAGTAAGAGCAGAGAAGCCTCATTCTCTGGGGAACTATGCCTGAAGCTAAAGACAGGGACAATGACTACAATGCTCTTAGGATGTCAGTGCTCTCCCAGCTCCATTCAAACCACAGCAACAGTCCTGCAATCCACCTTGCATGCCAACTTTAACAGAAGACCAGAGCCAGTAAAAAAAAAATTTTTTTGAAGGAAGGTAAAAATCTGCCTACAAACCTTTCTTGAGCCTCAATACTTTACTTTGCCTTTCATTCAAGAGCTCAACTCATTTGATTTACTCCTCTTTTTATCCCCTGTGCCTCTCTCACACCCTTCAACTCTCTAATACAGCACTTCTCTACTTCTGAGAAGAGAGAAAGACTGCAAAGAAGTACTAAGGAAAGGGTATTCTATCCCTGAAATATTCCTAGACAATCTTCCCAGACAATCTTTATCATGGCCCAGCTGTGGCCTTTGAAAAGGGTTTGTGTTACACAATGAAACCTGCTCCCCAGGCTACAGGAACACCCTCCACAGAATGGTATTAGGAGTCCTCCATGAGCTGACCAGGAAGATTGCCTACTTGTGAGAGGAGGTCTATGCTTATGAAACACCTCTACACTTTAGAAGGAGGCTTCCTGCACATGTAAACTGTCTGTAAGGCCTAGAAACTAGCTGCCCACCTGTTATAAAAAAAGCATCTGGCAGCATCCTTGCCTTGCAGTTCTGCTACATGGAAGCCTTTGGGTTCCTCAGGACAAGGACCATCAGATCAGTAGGAAATTACTGTGCTGCTCCTTCTCTAATTCCAAGTCACACTAGGTAGGTACAAACCCAGTAGATCCTACACAACATTTGCTCTTGGTGAGCTGCAGAGATGATCTGCACAGTGGGACGGTAACATTCCTGAGGCTGGGAAATAACTCCACTCAAACCACAGGGAACCAGCTTTCACACCAAGCAGTGTATAAAGGTGCCTTAAGTTTCAAAGCCAGACATATATCACTAAAAAGAAGGAATTCTAGAGCTAGTACTCTAAGATAACATTTTTCTGTTTACCTTGTAAGTTAATAGGAAGTTTTAGGCCTTAGAGAAAAGAGCCAGAGCAAGAACAGAAGACAACATTTTGTGCAGATCAAAGAATGGCAGCTCTGAAAATACTCACAGGACAGCCATAAGGCTATCACTTAGAGCTCTTTTACTTTTGAACCCTTATTTCAAGGGAGTTGCATATGTGCATACAGACAAGAAGAACAAGGAATTCAGGTTTGAGAGAACCCATCTGCAACTGAAACAAAGTAACACTCAACCCCCTCCTCAGCCAGAGCTACTACCCCTTTCTTGTAGATCACCTCGAAAGTCCCTAGGTTGGTCTTCTCCTCGGCACTCAGAAGTTTTCTGTCTACGCCTTCTTCTCCGAGATCTAGCACGCTGTGGTCTAGCACGCTCCTGGGTTTGGCTGTCTGCTGCTGCAACATCTTCTTCCCCAGGAGAACCAGTGGCTGTTGGGTTATTCCGATGAGCCATCTTAATAGGGTCCACCTAAAGCTAGGAGTAAAGGCCAGTGAACAGGGAACCAGGCATGAAGTTACTGGTCTCGCAAGAAAATGGGAAACAGATTCTAAGAGCTGTAAAAGCTCAGATTTACTCATACATTACAAAGTAAAAGGGAAGCCCTAGTGCTAAACCAACACAACTTTCCCAGCATGACAAGATCTTACCTTGCACTTTAGCCCTACCTCTTTGCAAAAACACCACCTTTCCTTATTCCTAAGTAGGAACACAGTGGTAACTCCACTGGTAGGGAAGGTGGAGAGGACTAGGACTATAAGTAGCAAACGAGCCACTGGAGGAGGAGCCAACACAGCATCTTCTCATTTGTAATCAGCAAAGCCTTTCCAGGCCTAATGAAATGAGAAGAGAACCCACAAAACCTGTGTGTGATGTTTGGGTCTTAAAGGAGCACACCATCACAAAGTTTCCTTAGTCTTCAGAGAGGCAAAGGAGAAGCCTTTGGCTGAGGTATGTTCAGCACAGGGACAAGAGAAGGGTAGACTAAATGATTTTTATTCCTTTGTAATATATAAGCATATTTTATCATACTGTTTTCTTTTAGGCTTATTCTGTGGAAGTATCTGCTGTAGTAACTGGAGTAGGTACTTCTTCCTCTCTTCCTAACTGCACTATTTCCCAGATCCTGTGAAAATAGTCTTCCTTCTGGACTACCTGACCCTTATACAGTCCCCATTTAGGTTCAACTAGCTCATAGATTTTCACTAGCTTAAGTGTTTCTTAGACTCCTTCTAGCATTTTGTGAATTCCTCTGAGACCTTTACAGAACTCTTTGAGGACCACAACACATAGCCAAAAAAAACCCTCAGGCCTATAGTAAAAAAGAAGCAAATGACTTTTTGCCCTTCCTTCCATGTCCTTGCTGATGTACAAAGAGACAAGGCAGCTCTAAAATGAAGGACTAAATCAAAGAAAGAGTCATTTGGCTTTTTAAAACAAATGTCACTTGGTGTTTGAAAGAGCAAAGTTGCTAACACATGTGCATGGCAGCCTGTCTGTCTGCAGACCCACAGGCTACGAGATGGTCCAAAGTGGATGTGTGTGGGTACACTTTCCAAAAGTACTGAAAGTTTAATGAACTTCCTGTGGACATGGGTTGTTTTGATTTTTATTATTATAATCATCACCTTAAAAAGAACAATGCTAAGCCCTGGGTTAGAAATGCAACTGCGCTGGTAAATCTTGTGTTTTCTCCTTGTCATATTTCAGAAGTAGCTAATGAAATGCAGACTTACTAAATTACTAGCACCAGACCACAGAAAGCTCGCTTAGTTTCTCTGCTATGTACGTGTTCAGCAATAAAATGCTTCTTTCCCTCCTGACCTGTCAAAGGCAAGGGCATCGTATCATGAGTTAGTGCTGGGGGATGTGGGGGTGGGTAAGGAACGGTGGCCCAGAAGTTGAGGTGGACAAAGGCTTGATGATCCAGCTCATATGACCTAATAGGCTGTGTCACTGCCTTTGGGAAATACAAGCCTCCTGACACATGCCCTTGGCTGGAAGGTCAGAATAGAAAAGGCCAAGCTCAGAAAATGAAGCCCTCCAGCTGAGAAAAATAATCCAACCATGGATTGGAGAAAGCTTACTTTTCCTCCAACTTTTTTTTTTCCAAATTTTCAGACTTGATGTGTTGCTGTAGTGCACTTCATATCTGATTAAATTAGTCACATTGCATTATGCCATATCAAATGTGACATGTTGCAATGGAATGTGAACAGCATATAAAGATGTACTGGCATCACAGAGCTGCTACCTGCTTCTGACACATCTCTGTTAGCAGCAGGTAAGGGAGGTGTGCAAGGTCCAAATCCTTCCTTGTTATTAAGTCATGCTCTTGCAGCTGATCAGTAGTTTGTTGTACGGTTACTTAATTTTGCATCAAATTAGTAATCAGTTACTCCAAGAAACTCAGAACTACCCCACACCTGCTTGTGATAATCCAGAAGGAAGTATCTAATCGGGATTCAGCCCATCCCTTAAAAGCATACTAAATATGTTAACTAAAAGAGGACTAGCAAGTTGTAGAGCATTTAGATAATTGCAACTTACAGAGAACAGGGTAGAGGTATCATGTTATTGCTTGTGTACACACAGTTAGTATTTTGGGGGGGGGGGGGTGCTGCAGGAATCCCACCATGGGGAAACTCTAAAACATAGCTCCTCCTATTAGGCTTGTACCAGTGCAGCTCCTGTAGGTCTCTGCAAGGAATTGAAACTACTACACCCATGAAGAGCACAGGGAAAACTTTTTAATATGATCATTCCCTTTTCTTCTGGTAGACACCCACCTCCTGCATGACAACATAGATCAAAGGATTAGAGAAAATCCATGCTAATTTGATTCTGGACCAGACCGCTACAAATGCACCATTCAATTTGTATTCACTCTGGACTTGATGTTCTATCTAGGATTCTTGCAGAATAGTTTGAAAGAGACAAGAAATGTTTCATGAAGAAAGTCTGTTGAACTACCTGCCGAGGAGCTTCTAGCTCATTGCCACTTTTCTTTCATGTTCCCTAGAAGTCAATACCAGTATCCAGTATACAGCAAATGACTGAGCCTTCCTATGAAATGACTACCTAAGCAGTCAGCCAAGCCATTTAGTTGGGCAATCCACACTAAAAGACCAGAAAGGGGAAGTGCAGAGGAGCAAGAATATCTGTACTATTGTCTCCACACATACCTGGGACTAGAAATCCAGAGAAGGCAGTCAAGTTAGTTACAATAAACCTTCTGGTACTGTGCTGACTATACAGCTTATTCCATGTAATTGATTTCTCATAAGTATATAATGAAATTTATTTTACAAACTACGAACTATGGAGAATTCACTTTGTGCTAATCATCTGAGGATGTAAGTTTTAAAGTTATAATTATAAATCACAACCTTTTTCTCTTATGCAGTACTGATTCTTTTGTCAATCCTGGAGGTCCCTGGATCAGGTGTTTTGGGGAGCCATAGCATAGCAGAAAACTCTCCCTACTTGAAAAAACTCCTGTGACCAAAAGAGTTTAACTAGATGGATGCAATGGGGACTCCCACAACTCAAGACCATGAAATACTACATGAAGCTGAAGAAGGAGGTTGACATAGCTGGGAGGCTTTGTTAACTCAGTCTAGGTGAATTTGATTGCCCTGCACATGCTCATTACCTTGTGATCCCTGGGGAAGTTGTGACCTATTCTGTGATTCTTTCACAGCATTCATCTTTCTTGTCCCGGGAAGAAAACAACCAGGTTTTGACAACTTTTGCAGTGCATCTTGTACAGTGGAAGTCCTATTGCCTAAGTTATCTGGGCACTACATTGTGAGGTAAATAAGCTACAGTATAGCTGTGAGAGGAATAGTGTGCAGGCTATAATCATGAAAGTTGTGCTCAGTCTCTTTACCACATTTTACTTTATGCTGTCTGTTTTGAAGACACTATCATAGCCAAAGGTGTTCAATCCACACATGAATGCAAATTGATGCTCTGAATTTTCTGATGACATTGTTCAGGATTCTTTGTCTCAGAGTTTCCAGTGTTAACTGAGGGTAGGTCTCTGCAGTAAGTGCGTGCGTGTCATGGTGTTTAATGAAAATACAGACTAAAAGACTTGACTAATTAAAATCAAGACAATGGCTGCGTACTTAAGAAGAAGATAACGTACTAGAGTGCCTGAACACACAGACCTGGCTTGGGAAAATCCCCATTGTAAGGGTTCACCAAGGAGCTGAGCCACTAAACTATCCTGGTGCCTCTGCAGTATACCTTTGAAATCCTTATAGAAAAAGCTGTAGCTTTGGATAACACGTGGAATAAGTTTATCTTTATTTTTCCCATTCCCTGCAATTGGCTACTTTTGAATATTTTCCAGTGTGTGGTCCAGAAAGGGAGGACCAGTCCCATTCATAGATTGTCCTGGCTTCCCTTTTATGTCTTTCTGTGGTTCCTCTTTCTTCTCATTCAAATTCATACGTATTGAGCAGATGAAATAAATAACAAAAGGCAACTGTGTTGTAATTAATGCACATATGTAAAGCTAGTGCCTTCATAGTTGACCTTTCCACTTCTGTAAATTTGGATGGATATAAAAGAAACTGCCAACACAGTTTCCATTGGCAATGATGTGCTTATGACTGTATTGAAATGTACCACCTTCTGTTTTCTGATGGATGAATACAGTAAGAAGGATGGTGATGGCAAAACTAGCTCTGGATCTGAGGTGAAGCACAGTGCAGTGCTTCTTGAGAAGTTTGAATCAGTTCCAAGATAACTAAGATATTCTCTAACAATTCCCTGCATTCAGCTGCTGGAGTAGTCCCTCTTCCGAAATTTGGAAATTTTAAAGAAATACATCAAATACGCGGTCATATACTTGCACCTGCAGCACATCTGATGGAGAGCAAAGGGTTGATGTTTGAAAGAGGCTGATGAGGACATGTGCCCAAAAGAGAATTCTTGGAGGAGGAAACTGCATAGCACAAAAGGCACCTCAAGCTGGAGAGCATATCTCAGTTTGGTTCTGAATTAGAAACACTATTGCCTTCCTCCTAGGTCATGGATGATCTTACTTACCATATGTCATCATCAAAGTGGAGTATCTCCCTACTTATCCCCTTACTGGATATATCCATGGGTGAAATAAGTCCTATATAACAACCTAGGCAGACATTATCTGAGGCTTAGGGTGTAAGATCACACATGGGTGCATGACCTGGTCTTTGGCTGGTCGTGACTCCACACAAATTTTGCATTTGAGCAGCTGCAGTCTGGTTTGGGATTTACACCACAGATTATGCTGGCTCCAATTCAGGCCAGCATCTGGGAGGAGCACAGCCTTCATGCTCACTGGTTGGCCCAGTAAGGATGGGGAAATTTGACACTGTCCCAGCAGTAAAGCAGGATTTTAGCTGCTGTTCAACCATTTGATTTGTCTGGACACCTGGTATGCATATCTCAGTGCTGGGAAAGTAGGGGAAACACAATTTAGTACTGAAGTCCCTGGAGTGGAAAAGCTGCAATGTGGCTCCCCCTCTTCACTCACTTTGTTTAGTCTGATAAGCAAGGAGCATCCAAAGTGCTTCCAGGAACACGTGTGCACACCCAGATGTGATGATCACAGCATGGCCATTGCCACAGCTGGAGCCATGTGTTTCCAGCCACCAACCAACCCTGTGCTGCAGAGGCACATTATGGTGAGCACACTAGGGAGACTTTGCAGAATAGTGGGAGGTTTAAAAAAGCCCTATGAATTAGAACTGCTATTGCTGCTATGAAAAGTTAGGGAAACTAATGTTTGGTCACTCCTGAGTTGCATGGTTGCCACTGGAGGCCTGGGCTGAATGGGGAGAACGAGGAATTGTTACTAAGCCTGGTTAACATGAGGCCCCACATTTAGAAGTGCAGGTATCTTGGGCTTCATACAGGCAAGAAATAAGAGGCGGAGAGTGGCTCCTTCAGTAGCCACTTCAAGTCCACTGAGGTGTGAATGACTGTCTAAGGCTTTTCTCTCTGCTCTGGCTTCACGAGGACCTCACAGGCACCACGCTGGTGACTCGGTCATTGCAGTTTAGGTGAATCCAGTCCTTCAAGCTCAGACACACTAACAAGTTACTGCAGGGCAACAGGGGACTCTTAGGAAATAAACTCAGTGAATTCTGCTTCAGAAAGGCATCCAGACATCTCCCTGCATACTGCTAGGTCTTGTCTCTTGTGGAGCTGCCTGCTGTCTGCCAACCCCCAGGAGTCCCTTGAAGGATCAGTAAAGGCTAGTACCTGCTGTTTAGGGGCAAGGAAACAGAGGCAAGGGGAGGTAAGGATGGCACAGGGCCACAGGGTGAGCCAGAGGCAGGTTTAGAATTAATGATTGGGATTGACTATTTGTTTATTCCTCGCCCTTAACTGGCAAAGGCTGCTCTGACTCTGTCATTCAAAACAGAAGCAAGGCAGCAGGTACTTTGTGAATGGGGGAAAGAAGCCATCTGAGGGACACTTTCAGCTTCCTAGAGATGCCGTTGGTGAAATGGGCATAGTTAAGCGGCTACTTTTCCTTGGTAGCCACCCAAGCCTAATCTGAGGAGCACCAGGAGGGCTTCTGAGCTCCCATAGCCAGCTGTTCACCTCAGCTGAGCCCACGAGGTCCCTCATGCTCCAGATCCTACAGGAAAGAAATCTGCGAGTGTGTGAACCAGACTCTAGAAAAGAGCCAAATTCTGGCACAAGACCTCAGCATCTTGACACAGCCTCTTTCCTGAGGAGGATGGAGGAAAGGAAATCTGCCTCAGAAGACATGCCTTCAGTGTTTAGTGGAGCCTCTCTATGCTGCTGCTGAAACCCGGCAGCCCCTTGCCTGTTATTTTATACTTCACACTCATGAAGCAGGTAACAGATTTACTGGCAGATATGCAGCCAACATGTGAGGATGTTTTCCAGTTATTCACAGCTAGGCATCCTAACAGAGTGCAAGCTAATTTGCTAGCTACAGAATTTGCATATACACAGGCTTTAATAGCAAGTGAAATGCACTTTCTGTGAACTCTGTAGCTCTTATACAATGTTTTCAATTAATATCTGCTCACTAGAGTTAATAGATTTCTCCTATAATATTTACAAGACTGTAAGGACTCTCTCTTTTGACTAATTAACACATCTTTAAATTCCTTTGACTTAAGCTTTTCATCATCTGCTGAGTAGTACTTGATTTATCAGGCTTTAGATCCAACTATTTGTGGGAAGGAGTAATATGCTGATTTAAAAACAGTCTTTAATATTCTGTCCTCTCAGAGTAAGACAATGTAACAAGTCTTCCATTATGTGGTTTGGATTTTGAAAGGTTCCATTTTATCTGTGCTGTCATTTTAATGGTGCCATTTCACTTTATGTGGGGAAACAGAAGTAACTGATTTTTATGGAGTTGATGGTTCAGAGGACTACACTTTCACTCCAAGCCTGATTCTGCTCACGAGAAATACACAGGACCATGAAGGCTGGCATTGCCTTTGTCCCAGGAGACTGAGCACTGCTTTGTGATGAAAATAATCTTTGCCTGAAGCCAATAGAAAAAAACCCAAAACAGGATAAAATCCTGTACCATCTACCAGAGCTTGTGTCACCAGAATTGCTGAAGAACTGGAGACACAGTCTTTCATACTGGAAAAGTTACTCACAGACCTTACAAAAACAATAGATTAGAAGATACTGCCTTCAAAACAGAGCTCCACACCTCTATAGTTAGAGGAAAACTATGTCTGGTTTTCCTCACAAGGAGCCCTCTGTATAAACCAGATGTTTGATATTCTCAAAGTACACTTGTGTGTCCTTTTAGGAGTGCCTGCTTCTGGACTCGTGTCATCAGCCATGGACATCTGACTGTTTTTAATTCCTCACTTCAGCACCTCTGTGCTCCAATAAAAGTTTGTCCAAAAGAACAGTCAATCAAAGTAGATAGCATAGATCTTTGTAAGAGGAGACCTTGGCTTTAAAGAGCAATAAAAACTTCATTTAAGAAACCCACACAAGTGGCATCTGACTTAGCAGCCTTTGAACTCAGCAGCCTGAGTGTGGAAGTTTAGGGCATATGGCTATTTGTTCAGGTGGATACCACGGACACTTGGGGGTCATATTTTTCAGATTTTCTTTGCTATCATAACACTAAGAGATTTCTTTTTAAAACAAGAAAAAATAAAGCTGACACCACAGAGAGAGTGAGGAGGACAATCTGTCTCTTCTAATCTTTGCAGGGCCTTTTGGGTTTAAATGATGCAACATAGTAGTCTCAGAATCTTCAAGAATGGATTTGAGTACCAATATTCACTAGCGAGTATATCCCTGCTAGGTAAATTGAAGCAGATTCTGAAAAAAAAATCTGTTTCATAATGCTCTATTACTTACAATGCATTAGGTAGCAGCATGCTTACTCATAAAGGTAAAAAAGCAACAACTACACACACTAGCTAACACTTTTTCATCATTTTACTTCTATAGTGACATTTACCTTCCCACATGGAAAAATAAAGCAAATAGTAATATAGCTCCCTAAATATAGTTTTCATAATGACCTTATAATAAGCAAAGCTGGTGGCCTCACATGTTATATAGTTCTATTAAAACAAGAGTGCCTGGTTATTAACTTGTTCTACCCAGACATTTTTGCTGAAGTTCTCAATACCAGGTGTCTACCAAAGCTGATGGGTTTTGAAAATCATTCTTTGCCAAAATTTTTCACCTATTTCCAATCTACCTTAGAAAACCAATGAGGGTATTGTTCTTCCCAAATTTAAAATTCCACTAATCTTACCTTTGAGGCTTTTGAAGGCCTTATGCTTCAAAACAGGGATCTGATATTGGGCACAATGTGACCTTTCCAGTAGGAGGTGATTTACCATGCAAACCCTTCAAAATATGAAACACCAAGATTCTGAAGTGTTAGATTTTAACAGCTTCATGTCTCAGGCTCTGGTTCCCGTTAGGCATGGTCCAGACAAAGATCAACCAGCATTTTCTCAAAGTTTTCAAATTCCTGGCATGGATGGCTTGGGGTTGGGTAAAGGCTCCATACAAGCTTGTGGAAGCTCTCTCCTCCCATGATGACAGTGGACTCTCATCAACGCACCAGCAGCCAGGCTCAGTGACAGACGTTTCCATGGGACCTTTGTTTTACCATCTCACTGGAAATACAAGAGCACTCAGAGCTGTTGAGGACCCTAATAATGGCAGTCATTTAAATAGGTGCTGTGCTTTGTATAATAGACGTGTACATATTCTCAAATGCGCGCACCATATATAAAAGCATGTGTATTCATATGCATAAATGCACATGGATCGTTCTGAAAATTCAAATTCTTGGTACCTCAAATTCAGGACTTGAAATTCTTGACTATTTTGGATCTTTATTCCTGTGGGCCTTAGTTCACCTTTTATAAAACACAGACAACAGTCTTTCCTTATTTTATGTCAGAGTTGCGAAAATATTCTTGCTTACTGTTTGAGGCCATCCAATGCCAGAGTGAGGCTTACCATAAACATGTCTATGCAGACATGAGGAATTCTGTCTTCTGAGCAGGATTTGAATGTTGTGAGATACATAAAACACACAACCACACACCAAATAACTGAAAGACAACTAAGGATACTTGTTCACTCTTTCAGGGACTAAGTCCTGTAAAGATCCAATGAAAAAAACAGAATTTGGTCGGGTAACAAAGAATCTTATTTAAACATGACATTCAAGGACAGATTGAACTCTGGATTCAAGATCTTATAAGTGCTTGCTTATGCATCTTTTTTTGTATCTTGTATTTATAACATTCCTTTGTTTGTGTGATACAGTCTAAAGCATGAAGGATCACTTTGGCAAGCAAACACTGTCGTTCATGTGTACTGTAGAATTAATTTCATTTGTGTCTGCTGAAAACAAACCATGGTGATCATACTTCTTTTAAAGTGTGTCAGTGTAAAATGACATTTAACATAGAAGATATCTTCAATTAAAAAAAAAAAAAAAGAAGTAGTGAATCAGGGAATAAATGAACAAAAGAAACAGTATGCCCAAGGAAGTACTAATTTAGACTAGCAGAGGACTGAGAAGAGCTATTGAACAATTTCATTATCACATCCTTTTCAAAGAAGGAAGGCTCCTGCTTTCCTATTTCACGATAATTGGATGAAGAAATGTGGGTGGGAGCACAATTCATTGCAGAATTTGATGAATTATTTACTAATTAAGGAGAAAAACAGGATAGGATGAGCTATATTACTTTGATATGAATGTTCCTTTTATTATATTATTTATACACATGCAATTGTTGCTTTTATTAACTAAGAGGTTAATCACTTGAATGGGATGCTTTGCATTCTTTACAATTACATACACCAGCAAATTGGCTAATTTTATGTGAAAAAAATAACCTAGCAATTTTTCTAGTACTTATCTGTATGGTGCAGTTTAATAACATTTTTGCACTGTGTAAAATGAATAAACCAGCTGGTCTTGTGTTTTGGCAGCAGCACTGCACATTGCACCATGGCACACACAGGCTCGGGAGCCCTCGCTGGGGTTCAGGCGCACTGCAGAGGTGATGACACACAACTCCCCCAGGCTGCAAGATGAACCTGATGACGTACTGTGCATCCAGACAGGCTGTTTATGGGTCAGGCTGGAGAATGACTTCAAAGGTGACTGCCTCATTTTTTTCTGCAGCTGGGAGCGCCATTTTGTTCTAGGGATATTTTTTCTGTAGCAAACCGATGGCTGTCTAGCGTGGATGAAATCAAAACTGCCCTGCTGTGTGTTACACCCTGGCGGTGCAGTGGATGCAGAGAAACCCTCCCACGCTCAGACCTTCAGTTTCTGGGGTTGAAGGACTCCTCCCTTGCGCTGCTGCAAAGCCTCAGTGTCTCTGCATGCAGAGCGCTGGTGCCATTAAGTTGCCCCTGAGCCTTTCACCCCATACCGTCAGACAGACTGACACTGCCAAGCCCCTTGATGGTAATTCCCCTCTGCCACTGCTCCCCAAGAAGCACATCCAGGACTTTGTGGAGCTGCTGCTGTGCAGATAAGATCCAAACAATGGAATATGTGCCTGAAGTAAAAGGATTTTTCATCTGGACATCTCTTCACATCTAGATCACCTCACCAGAACTCCAGAGCCCACACTCTAGCTGTCCATACCACTTAATTTTTTTGTTCACATACATATAGATTGTTAAAAAAACCCCCAAACATATGGTCTCCAGACAGAAACACCTACCCCTATTTAAAATATATTAAAAAATGAAAGAATCTCTGTTTAGGTTCCGCATTCACATGCCCCACCCTTTCTTCCCCGATGCATATAAAGACATTGATATGTTAACTTCATTTGTTAGTCATCAGGAAAGTAAGTAAAAGTACATGGTTTGGGTTGATGATGTAATAACTTATTTAATGATTTTCACTGATTCAATGAAAAAATATATCTTATTGTTCACTAGAAAACGGGGATGGGAAGTTAATATACATTTTGCTTTAGATATGAAGCATTTTGGGAACGTTAATGGATTTTTTTTCAATTGTAACCACATGGGGTTTTATTAAATTTTAAAAGGAAAAAATTGCAGATGGGGCAGCTCAGCCATCTAGCTCACTTTTCACATCTTCATAACACACCAGAGTGCAGCCAAACCAAGCATTCATGACTGCAGCCCTGGGAAGGTCTGGGGAAAGCCAGAGCCCTACAGTGAAGAAGTCCAATCTTCACCGCCAGGAATAGACATTTTTTCCATTTATCAAACTCTTCCCCCAGCAAGAGAGCACAGGAACACTCTGATCAGTGTGGTTGTTCTGTGGAAGCATCCCTCCTTTACCATGTATTACTGGGACACAGCTGAACACCACCCAGGAGTCTTCAAAAGTCGAGTTCAGGAGAAAAAACATTCTTAACTTGTCCAAGTCTGAGATGACTGAACTTCCCCATCACTTGGCAGCTGTATTCTGAAGAAGACATGAATCAAACATAAGTATCCAACACACCCAGAATGTGGAAATTAAAGGCTGAGGAAATAATAACAATAGTAGGAGAGAAGCACAGTCTGTGTTCTCCAGTTGTCCAGGGAAGAAAGCATCCTTACCTCACAGAAGCAGGACTGAACTTTGAATCATTCTCAGGTTTGGCAGATAAAATTCACTTTCAGGGTCAATTTCACTTGAAAACAGTTGATCCAAATAGACAAACAGAACACATACATAAAGATAGTAAATAAAAAAATTCTTATGGAACAGTAGTGGAAAACGTTCCATTTAATAACATCAAAATGTGCTAAGGAAAAGCATAAGCATAATGATGATTATTATGCCAGCCACATATTTCATGGAGCTGCGGATGTGTAACTAAAAGAAGTTTTCCAAGTGAATTTTCTTTTACCTTACTGAAACACTTCATTTCAGGAAGATCAAATGAAAAACGCCATCAAAACTGACATCTTTCTCTTAAACATTTATTCATTAACAAAGCCATCTCCTTTTTTAAATGGAAAATCCATCAATCAAAACTTTTTCACTTGCCCCTACCTTTCTGTTTCTGGAAAAATCAATCCCCCGGTCTGGGCTGGGAACCAGCCCTTAGGTGCAGAGATGCACAAAAGGCTGTGGGGGGTACAGGGACCCTCAGGAATAGGCACCATCAAGCAGGAGAGTCAGGGAGGTCTCATCCCCTCAGGCACCGCTGCTGATGTTGTGCACAAAGCTTTGGGGGCAGCAGCAGGCTGACCTTTCCTTCCTGGAGCCTCAGCGTGTGGTATCACAGCACAGAGGCGGAAATTGGGGGGAAGGAATATGCTCGTTTCAGGCCTGCACCCCCAGATAGGCACAGATTCTCATAACAGACCAATCCAGCCATGTAACTCTGATTTTTAGGGCTTCTTCGATTCAAGGCATCCAGGCACAGCCTGAACCTGTAAAGAAGCTGAGCGCTGAGCAGGGCTGCTAACTTATAGCAAAGGCAGACAAAAAGGGACCCAGTGGTAGTGATCACTCAGCTTGCAGGAGTATGCTGAACCAGCTTTGTACTTAATTTTGCCTCTTCTTGAAAAGAGGAGAGGCAAATACCTCATGGAATGTGGTGGTCTTATATCAGGAAGATCAAGAAATCACAATTTTCCAAGCACATTTTGATGCCTGAGGATGCCATCACATGTTTTCCCTTGTCTTTCCCAGCTTTAAAAGCCTTGCATTTGCTTGGGTGCTGTGTGAAAGCTACACTGGTCAAGTGAACCCATTGTGACGTTTCAATATGGCTGGGCTAGCTGTATATGCACTTTTAAAATGAAAATTTAATAACAGTCCATATGGTTATAATTAAAGAAAAATCCATTTACATTCTAAAATGCACACATTTTATTGAAAACAGGCTACATAAACACATCTGGAACACAGCTTTAGATAAAAAGCATATGCAGGGTTTGATTCTGTTATTGCTTATGCTGGAGTAAGTAAAAATTTACACCATCAGAATCTGTTCACAGGTGTAAGGCCAATGGGAGATCAGAATCTGACCTAGGGCCTTTCATTTCAACAAACAGAATACTGCCAAGTTTCACTTCAATGTTGAAACTTGGAAGAGAGTGGAACCAAAATTTTATGGCCCATATGAAGGATTATTGTATTACGAATAACTGAAGTTTATAGAAAAATTATTTCCAATGGTTATACCTACAGTTCAACTCTCAACAAAAGCAGACAGAAAACCAGGCAGTAACCTCTCAGCCTTAGTAGGTTTTTATTGAGAGGTTTGTACTCTAGTCAATGTCCAGATTCCTTTCATGCACTGCTGCAATTTGTCCATCTTCCATTCTGCCTTTCCGAGTTTAAAAGAAATGTAACTGCAAATAATTGTATCATATTTAATCAAATGGACTCTCCAAGTACTTTGCAATCTGTGGTGTCTATTTTGCCAGACACTTGTCCACGGGTTTACCTTTTATTTCAGGGGTGGTCCACACACAGATAAAGGATATGTAGAGCTAAAACACCTGAAACTCTCTATAGATCATGAATGGGTAGAGAGGTCCTGAGTACTTGCACCATGTACTGAAATAAACAGGCAATACAGTCTTTCAGGTCTGCTCAGAACAGAACCTCAGCAGCGACACATAAACCAGACAGATGAGTTCGCTAACTTGGAATAGCAGGTATCTTGGGGTTAAATGTATTCTCTTAACAGAAGAATTTAAAAAAAAAAGTCAACCAAAACATTATGGCAGGATGTTAAATGTGCAATATATTGCATTATGGGACAAGAATCACATTCAGGATAAATACAATCCTTCTTATTTTTCTCATGTATATGTTCCAACACATGCATCCAGCAGGGCAGTAAATTAAAAACACTTCACTGAGGTAATGGTAGATAATTTATTCTGGTTTTACACGCTGTTTTTAGCTTCCAGACATGGGAGGAATGACCCTCCCCTTGCAGACAACCTTATCTCTTTTCCAGTGGGATTCGCCTCTCTATTGATCAGCAAAGGCTCAGGGTCTGTAAGATACCAGATTTTTATTTTCGTAAGTAAGCAAAAATTAAAACTTTGTAATTCTGGGCTATGTGCTTTCGTGTGTGTGTGTGATTGTGCTGAGACAGACTTGCTCTGTGTTGTATTGCAACCAACAGGACGAACATGGGTACTTGCACACTTCATTTAATCCACTGCTATCCTGCTATAATTTTTGGGATAGACTGTGGCCACTAGCTAGCAGTCCATCTCTATATTATGAACACTGAAGAAAACACTGTATCATATATTAAAAGCTGGGGGTGAATTTTAGGGTGGAAGGAATTACGTTACTCAGAATAGAATTTGGTCCTGAGACGAATGCTACCATCTTCACCTTTTGAAGAATGCCATGGGATCCTTAATGACCACAGATGGTCGAGGCCTCAGTTTTATGTCTCATCTTAGAGAGACAGAACAGCCTTTATAGATCTAGATGCAACTAACTGCTGGCAAAAGCTGAAACTTTTACATTTAATGAAGCTGAGGATCTAAGAGCAAATAGCAACTATCGAACTTGTTATGGACAAACCCAGAGTCTGATTAAGTCCGTGGAGTATTAACTCATAAAAAAAGCAGCCCGTTGTGGTTTACATGTCAACTCTCCTTCACTGTTAAAGAAATCACTAAGTTCTTTGTGGTCTGTGGACGCAAAAAATGCATCTACTCTGCGTTCCAGGACCAAAGACTATGCTTCCAGTGAAGCCTGTAAGCAGTGCTGGGAATGAACTCTTTTGGGACTGAGTATCTCAGCTGGATACTCACCTCAGAGAAAACATAGCTCAAAACAAGACATTTGGCTTTTGCAATGCAATTAACTTGATATTCTCATTAACACATCATAGCCTGGTCAAGGGGCCTTATAGGATGGGAGGCATAGCCTGGAAACTCCAAGTGACAGATCATTTTTGAGAGCCCCTCTGCCAAATGAGGAGTGTTTCCCCTGGGATTTGTGAGTTACCTCTCAAGTTACTACAATAAGGTGTGCTATTTTAAAGAGCTCTAGAGGGCAGGACTACATGGCAAGTCTGACAAAGCACACAAATAATCCAGGGGAAAAAAATGAGGCTGCATTCTTCAGGCTCATCTCCCCTAAAAAAAAAGAACGTTGGCACCCGACTCCGGTGGTTGGGGATATAACTGAGAGGGTTAGGTTGGTTTAATTAGCAGGGTTTCTTCTTAATTGAGCCTGAGTGTCTTGAATTCAGACCCCCTAAACTTGTTTGCAGGCTACTCTACAGCTCTCTGATGTTTTTGTGCTTTGCAGTCATTTTCTGCTGCTTCGCTGCCAAGCTTCACAATTAACTGGAATGTACAAACATTTCTCCTGGGTTTGACAGGAGCAGAGACCTGTCTGTGTGCTGAAGGTCATGTGAGAAGTTTCGGCAGGGTGCACTGTCTGAAGCGACAGCCTCTTGACATCCCCCTTGCAACCCAGTGTGCTCATTCTAGATGTTTTTTGACCATAGTTTGGCTGCTCTCAGTGTTTATTTTGGAGCTGGAAACTATACCCAAAAGGAGAGCGGTGTTTTTACTGCCCAGCGGGAGGCTGAGCCTGCGAATTGGATCTGATCTGACTCACCACTGTAGGAGAGAAAACAAGCACATCCTGAGCCTCGATCCAAGTGTGGAGTCCTTACCTAAACCCCCAGCCCCAGGGAACTCCAAGAGCTGGAGCCTGGCAATCCTTGAGTCTCTAAAGTGTTATCCAGAGACTTCTTCCCATGCAGTCACATTTTCAGTGAGGAGGCTTCCTACAGCAATAGGAGACAATAAGGATTACTGTGATTTTGCATAATCTCATGTAGTTTGAAGTAAGGTTTTTTGGTAAACCAGGATGTTTCCCTTCTTGTTTATTGTGTTTAAAGTACAGTTCTGGCCAATAATCATTTTTAATTTTCCTAACACATGAATGCATACCTTGAAGAATATACGGTGTATGCTGACTGATTTACTAGGAATCATTCACATCTAAATTATACCAGTATAAGAGCAAAATAACTCTGGTGGAAGACATTGATACTGATTCACAACAAAGGAGCTACTCAGGGTTGTGCATCTTGGCTGTCAGGCCCTCATGGGCTAGGGGTGGGGCTAAATTTGAAAATCATAGCCTCAACTTCCGTGTATGGCTGTTCTTTGTGCCAATGGCCTAAAAATAATTTCTCTGTCTTTGTTAAAGCAGTTTCAAATCTACATACAAAAATCAGTATAAAATCTTTAGTACGTTGTAACTGTCGAGCACGGATAATATTGACTTTGAAAGCAAAGCCTATTCACTTTTCACCATTGAGAAAAATGATATTTAGAGAGAACTAAAAAAGAGCTTAACCAAAGGTAACACGAAAGCTATGAATGGGGCTCCAAGGGAAGTGCTAGGTTTTCCCCTCTGTTATGGATAAAGGTGAATGAAGGGAGTAGCAAGATTAGCAGGAAGTCATATTTTAAAGCTGGAGACATGAGAAAGTTCATCTGAAAACAAAATCTCTTGTCAGTAGGATTAATAAAATTCCAGGTTCCTTAAAAAAAAAAAAGAAAGGAAGGAAGGAAGAGTTCCTAATAATGAAAAATGAATAGTAATCAAGCCTCTGTTTTTATTGCAATATTTAGTCTTTTGCTCTTCTGAATAAGGAAGCTCAAAAGTTGCACATCAGCAGACAAGCTCTCCGCCTATAGTTAGAAGGGTAGGTTAGTTCCAAGTTGTGATATGATAGACATGTGTAATACTGTATAATATTGCACAGGGGCTATTTTATCTTTCTAAAAGCCATACTGTACAATATTGAACTAGTTTTGCTAGTCCCTCTGATGGATACAAAGTGCAAAGTGGTATCCATATGGCCCTATGGAAGTATAACATCACATTCTTCTAGCTTATACAAGTTTAATGGCACTGAATTAGCATGGGCTGCCCTTTGGTGCTAATTCTTTCTGCACTCAGGGGGTTAAAGGAGCTTCATACTATCCAGATGTTCAGTGGCTCCTGCAAATGAAAGATTAGCAATTTTTGCAACTGCTGCTCTTTCTTCTGCTCCCTTTTTAAAGCTGATATTTTCCTTAAGAACTTGCTTAGTATCTGAGTCAGAGGAATCTCTTCCCTCAGGTAAATCAATCAATAGGCTGCACAACAAAAGGAACAAAATGTAGAGGAGGTAGGCCTGAGTTGTATTAATTTGTTTACAGGAATTGCCTTCCAGGGACCAATATATTCATCCTAGGGTTTCATTTTCCTCAGTGAAATAGGAATCAAACACAGCATTATTTCAGGGTATAAAAATAAAATAATAAAAAGTAGCTCAAATTTCTTCAACCCCCCACATTTTTTAGTGTTAGTGAACAAGTGTCCCTTTTAATTTTTCAGATTAAACTATAGATAAGTGATACAGGTATCAGAAATACAGCTATCTTAACTCCCACCTACCAACAGCAAGGCTTCCTGGAGTGAAATAAGAAAAGTAGCCAAAATTAATTTCAATAAACAAATACCAGCTTCATATCTACTAAGCCTGTCTTTTGTATACATAGGTTTACTCAGATTCCTGCTGCTGCAGGAGCTGTTCAAGCATGGAATAAGTAGAGTTCCAATGAGACAAAACCTTCTGCCTCAGCTGGCATTTTAAAACTTGTTTTCTTGCTGCAGCTCAGCTGGAATTTTTCTAACCTTAACAGAATTGCTAGATTTCACATCTTGCTCTAATATGTTCTTTACCAGTGCTCCAGTTATCACACAGGAAGCAATAAATTGTCTGAGGGTGAAAGCGATGTCGGATGTGTGTTACTAGCACTGTGGCTGTGCTCCATGAAACTTCCCTAATGAAGACATGCACCAGCCTGCTCTTGCTGCTCTTCCTCTGCCTTTTGTGGAGTCCAGACAAGTATTGTGTCTGGGAACAAGCTCCTTCTCATGTAGCTTCGCCAGCTTCCATGCAAAAAAAATGAGTGGACATGCTAGCACCTTGTATTAGTCAAGCTGATTTGGAGGTATGATGGTAACTGGTTATTTGAAGAAAGTATTGACTTAAACTTATGACTACTTGAATTAATTACTTATTTAATTTAATGGGCACTGATGTGGTTGTTGGGCATTGATTCTCAGGGCCCTGAGGGCACTTCCAGCCTGTCTATACCCAGCATCCTTCACCCCGTGCCCATTGCTCCAAAACAGTGAGGATCCTTGACATCATAATCCCCTGGTCTACAAGGGGCAGGGAACAATCTGGCAGCACTGAGTGGGATAAAAGGAAAGAAACATTTTGAGGAAAAGGGTTCTTCCACAGCAGAGGACTCAGTTATGGATTTGCAATGGTTCCAGTATGGTCCATCAGAGATGCACCACTGCAGCCTGAGACACAGCCAGGTTGTAAATGGGTCAGGACTAGCATGGACCACAAGCAGGGTGGGCCATGGCCCACATGGACCAATAGGTCACACACACACTTAGCCAGCATTGCCCTGGGAGTGGAGGTTATTGGCAGGGAGACGGCTGTGTGCTGAGGAGTCAAGGCTACAGTGAAAAGCATCTGCAGAACAAGAGAAAGAGAGGGAGAGAAAGAAAAGCAGGGGGGAAATAAGTATGAATAAACAAGGATCTTCCATCAATTTTACCAATGTGAGGCTCTCAAGGGATGGAAGAGCTGATCCTCTAGGACTTCTTAACTCTTGTCCCCTCCTAAACGTCTTTGATATGTTAGTGGCCAGATATGCTTATAGATTTTGAAGAGATCCACAGAACTTTATTGTGATGTGTTCTGTTTAGCAATAATATTTATCAGATTTAGATTCAGGTGTGTTCCAGCTGCATACACTACACCCTTGTAAGCAAATGTTTGATTTTAAGACTACATTTCCATTTAACAAAAGGAAATTCTCAGCAAGAGAAGGACTAAACCTTAGCATGTTACTTTCTTCTAACATGACAGATCCTGAAAGATGCTTTTGTAAACCTCAGGCTTAGAGAAGGTGTAGAGAGCTCCAGTGGCTGTTTAAAAGACTCCTGTCTCTTACTATTCCAGCAGAAGCAGCAGTTTGTGGATGCAGCAGGAAAGAGTTACCGCAAAGGGGGCAAGGAGCAATGGAGAAAGTTAATGATCAGATCGAAGATTCCCACTCTTGAAAACTAATAGCATTACCTCCATGTTTGTGAGACCTACAAACTCAATCAGAGCATAGCAAGTGGGAGCGTTCGCTACCTGGCACCACAGTCTAATTCGGGAATTGTACAGAACAGGGATGAGAGGCAGGTATTTGGAGGGCACTGAATCAGCAGCGATGACAAACTCACCAGAGATTTTGCTAATCTATCAGACCAAAGTTGCTGTTGGCCAAGCAGCTAGATCAAATTCAAAGCCCTGTGGGTTGTCCCCAGTAGAGTGAGAAAATCATGATGATCTACTATTTTGGATATAGTTCTTTTTATTTTACAGAAATACATGAAACCTTGCTTCCCAGAGCATGGGCAGAGAACCAGACAACAGGAGCCTGTTTCACTTTTTACAGCTCCTGGCTTCTTCCAGTCAGCATTCAGTCCCCAAACTCTCTCTCCAGGTAGCTGTTTTGTTTCAAGGCCACATTAGTAGTACTCTTGCATCTGTCATGTTTTACCTCACTGAGTCTTCCCTCAGTTGCTCTGGTCTTTCTGCTGTTTCTCAGAGACACTGAATTAGAGACCAGTGTATCAGCCCACAGTCTGCAGTGCCAGCAGTCAGGGACGTGGATTGGTTTGTAGCTAATGTGGGTTTTCTGAAATTTTACTTATTTTTTTGGTTTGGGGAATGTTTCTTTTTTATCAAGTCTCTGATATGATAAAAGTGTACTTATGGCTTTCTACAGCCATCTGAGAATAAGGTGAAAGACTGGTCTCATCACCTGAAATTCAGTCCATCTTGTGAGAGTAGTCTAAAAGTCTGCATGTTCGCTACATCATTTGCTTTTGCCAGCTGTCCAGTGAAACAAGTCCCTTACCTCCGTAGGAAACAGTACTTGAATCTCAAGCCAGTGTCAAGGGATGACATTACATTCACCCCTACCTTGTAGGCTCCAAATGCAAATCAAATGTTTGCAAGAGCGAATGTTCTCTCTGGAAGACCATATTCAACATGAGCTGTGTCCCATATAATAAGCCTGTGCAATCCAGGAAATGCCTTGGGACAGTCAAATTCTACAAGGAGGTTGTGATTCCTGGAAAACATCACAACTTCACCTCTTCCCCACTCCTTCTTTCCTCTGTACTATGGGGAAATCAATTTCTCTCTCTGACACTCTCTGCCTTTTTATATTTCCCTCTGTCACTCAGCTCAGCCCTAATCCCACAGCACACTGTATTCCTCGTGTCTAGTTGGCTTGCTTGAGCCTGGCTGGCCTTGGATCACACTGTCCAAGGCATAAAACAACATTGGTGGACACCTAAGGGCAGGAACAGAGCCTCTGCCACATCACAGGAGTTACCATAATTTAGGCAATAAAAATGAGAGTACCAGTAAGAAATGTCACCTTGGCTGTCCAGCTTCTTCTCTCCTTGAACTCCAGTGGCTCCTTGGCTTTTGAAATAATGTAGCACAGAAAGCTGGTCTCCCAGGCACTGAATTTCTTTTGCTGGGCTCTAGCCAGCTGCTCTCTTTGCCTGCTTTCTCTCTTCATTGACAATTTATTGGCTGCCCTACACCTATTATTTTTTCCTCTTAAATTTTCTCTTTTCTGGGCAATCCTTATACTTGACTCAGCTGGCAGTATGTTTCCTCTGGACTTGAGTGAGAGCATGTCAACTGCAAGGGGAAAAAAGAGCCATCCCTCACTGAACCTGCCACAGTGCCATGGCCGTGCCTGTTAACATCAAAATACAGCGTGCCTGGGAATGAAACTGCTCTTCCATTTCAGTGCTACCTCCTGCTTGTACCTTTATACTTGGTTTATTTGGATCATCTCAGTAGGCTCTGGAAGATGGTCTCAAACACCCCTGACTCCCACCTCACCGATGGCCTCTCCTCGCTCTAGGCTCCAAGCTTAGTTTCCCTATTCCCCCTTCCAGTTGCTATGCCCGGCGCCTCCCATGGGTATTCATTTCTATGCTCAGCTTCTGAAAGCATGTTTAAAATCACTTTACATTTAAATTAGCTAAGGGCCTTAATGTTTGGATTATGACTAAAGAGCAAGTAGGTTGTAACTCTTTCCTCTCCTTTGAAATTTAACATCTAGATTAAGGAAGGATGAAATTTTTCCCTCTCCAGCTCTGCCTTCATCCCTCCTGCCAGCAGGTCCTCATGTCTAGCACCAGGAGGAATAAACAGCCTGTCCATGCTTGGGACTAATCGGGACTGGCCACAGGATGTCACTATTACTCCACAAACATACTAAGAGTGAGGTGTTTGTTTACAGAAGGGCAGGGTCTGAGCTTGAGTTGTCTACAATTCATATTTCACCAGCCTGCTCAGCTCTGGAGTGCTACTTCAGGAGACACGTCCCGATGCTCCTCAGCAGAGCCACAATCCCGTGTAGAATTTGGCGAGGAGCATTAAGATGCAATTTGTGTGTGCGTGAGCGTGTGCACACACTAGCTTTCGTTTGTCCTAAGTTTACATAGCCCTTGGATCTCACCTTGGATATGGGATTCAAACGCCTGAAGTCAGCCAAGAACTGCTTGTTTCAAGCCAAAATCACATTAAACCTCTGAGTATCAAATGGTTCCCTGTAAAATCTTAAATCAGCCCAGGTCCTCTCCAACTCAGACAAGGCTCATAAAACTTAGGGTAAAATTCAGTTTCAAGTTCATAACAAAACCCAAAGGCAGGTTTCAGGTTTGCACTTGGATTTTGTTCTGAATGTTTGCGTAGCTCTGCTCAATGCAAGGTCACAGGCACTGGGTGGGGAAAGGCTCTTAAAAGGTTTCCATTCTCCAAAACAGAGATAAGCACATGACTGTGAGCTGGTTCAGCCATGGCGTGAAAATTCAAATGCAGCCGTAGATAGAAATGTCCGTTCAGGAGAAGTAAATCTTCAGAAGTGGAGACAGAAACTAGGCTAAGTAAAAGGATCAAAATCAAACTTCCCCATCCTGGGAAGCTATTGACATGTCAGCATAAGGACCCTGAGTCTCCTCTCCCTCTTGCCTCTTCAGTACCTTGTCCTTTCCTTCTTTTTCCTCAAGATATATGAGCTGCTGTACCTCAGATCTGACTACTTGGGGAATCTCCAGCCAGCTCCCTTCCATGCCTGTAAATTTTATATTCACATCTTGCTCACAAAATACCCCAATTCACAAAAATGTGTCCTCTGATTATATATTATCCTTGATTTGTTGAGTTCTGAGAAGTTATTCCATATTTGCACCTCACTGTATTGAATTCAAGTGGTTTGTGATTATTGGAACCATTTTTGGGGGGGGAAAGCATTGTATTATTTGCAACTCAGGAAAAACCATTCATATGTACAAATACTATTATGTTCTTAGTTTGTGCCCTTTATTTTTTTGCAAAAATTGGGTGAAGAAGAGGCTTCTCTTACAATTTGGGAGCTTTTTTGATAGCACTGGGCATAATTTTTACCCTTTGGATAGTGAGGTAGCTAAACACTAAAGCTAGTCATATCCTATCCTTCTATAAAACAGGAGTGTCTTTCTCAATATTGGTTCAGGAATGCCTGTTCTGCAGTGCTGGTGCCAAGACAGGTAACAGGCAGCAGGTGACTCATGTGGAATAGAGATCTCTACAGAAGATCATTTCAGACCACCCTATCTTAAAATATCCTACCTGGGCAGACTTCATGAAATATAGGCACATTATTTGGGGAACCAAACTTCACTGCTATGACCTTGGTGGGCTAAGATCAGTTGGACAAAGACTATTTAAAAAATCTAGAAGATTATTTCTTTGGTTTCTGTAGGGCAGAACTATAAAAATCTGTAGAAGTGGAGAGTTTCTACCTTATCAGAGGTGGAGAGTTTCCACAAATCTTGTTTTGTGTTTGTCTTTTTCTGCCATCTCAATGCCTTCTCACCAAGTCCCATGGGCTTTAACAATAAACCTCAGGCCTTGGCATTTGCTACATCTCACTGTTTAAGCTGAAGGGCTCTTGATTGGGACTTTGCCTGTTTATCTAATGTTTTTTGTGCTGTCTCCAAGAGATAGAAGAAAACATTGTTCATCTGGAAGACTTCCCTTCCAATTCTAGCTTCCAGCAAGAAACCAATGGACCAGAAAGGAGAGTGCTACCTCTAGGGAAGAACTGCTGCTCCAGTCTGGCAGAATTACAACTGTCCACCTGAATTTGACTGTGCACAAGCTTCCTGTTCAACCTCCCATCTTTCTGTAGCTTCATGTGTCTGCTTAGGCAAGAAATTGAGCTATCAAGACAGCTACAGCAGGTTGAGAAACCTTGAGCTAGGGTGGTCCAAAGCTACACAGCTAATGAGTTAAAGAAAGCATCTGTTGATGCTTTTAACAAAGTAGGTAAGAGCTTTGTATTTTTCATGTTAAGTCTAGGAAAGAATTTGTAACATAGAACTGGTTTCCTGGGCTAGTTTCAGTTGCACTGAAACAGTAGAAATGACATACCTTGCCCATGAACCTGGGTGAAAAACTAGCTAGTAAATACCTGTACTGAACTATGTGGTCCCATGGCTGTACTACTAACACCACTGGAGACAGACAGCTTAAAGCTAAATAGAATACGTCTCATGATCTGTCTTTTCATGTCCTCTGCCTGCCCCGTGTTTGTTCCACAGAGGTTGCAGTGCTGCAGGTCCATGCAAATAGCAGTTTCAGTACCCCCCACCCCAATACCAGTTCAGTGCTGAGAGCAGGAGAGGTTCCAGCTGCCACAGCAGCCTTCCCAACACTCCCTTCATCCCACGGCACACCCCTTCAGGGAGGCACATAAGATGTGCTCATCCCACAGCACACAACTGTTATTCCCTGTGCAGATATGGAAGGTCAAGGCAGGCAGCACAAAGACGTTTGGCACAAAGGCCAGCTCATATTTCCATTGTTTAATTAACTGAGTTGTAGACATACCTGTGGTTCAGGTAATAAGGCAGATCTATGTCATGTCACATTGTCATTAGACAATAATGAACGACTCTGAAGCTTCTGTGACAGGCAGTTACATCACCTGATCAGATCAGAGCATCATCAGAGTAATCCACAAGCCCAGTAGACCAAGCTGCTCTGTTTTTGTGTTTATGTCTCATTCTCTGATGCAGGTACTTCCTGTAACAAGAATGTTCATCTCAGGAACGTAGTCCCCAGTTCTTTATCTGTATGTTTTGTATTTAGTACCATGTCCTTTGTAAATGAGCAGCTCTCAGAGCAACAAAGACTAGTGGATGCATCCAGCAATTCCATACCCTTTCTGTCCTGGTGCAGTCATGATTACACCAACTTAGGTTTGACTCAGAAGTAATAATTTCTATAACTTACTTTTGTCATTCTTACTCACATACTCACATCACACAAAGAGCTCAGTGTACACAGAGACACATCAGCATATCAAGATGCTTCTGAGGCCTTTTTCCTCCAGAGGCAAGCATGGCGGTTCAGGTTACAAATCACTGTGCTGAAGTCAGTTGGGTATAGCAGAGATTTAAAGAAAATTGGGCTTGTACTCCTTCCTTAGCAATTGCTGAGTCTTAACTGCTACACTGGGTATTTTATGTTGTGCCTTTAGACATGTGCCATGATATCTGAGTTAAATATCTTATTTCCTCTATTTTGTCTATTTTAGATGTCTCTCTGTGCTTTATACCTTCAAACTGCCATACAGATGTTAATGTGTAGTTGCATGTTTGTATCCTAGAGGTCAATAAGGAATAAGGACACCTGTCAGTTATGGTACTGTTTGTTTTGCCTCTTTTAGCTTCGGGACAAGCAGGGCTGCTTTGAGGTACCAGAAGAAAGCACAGCAATGTTTTTTAAAATCAGTCTGAATGCATACATGGTTACAGTGCTTTAAAGTGGCACTTCAGCATGTAAGAGTTGAATTGATTTTCTTTGGTATAGCCATTCAAGTCACAAAATGGGTTAAATACAAATGTAATAATTTTACGATGTATCCACTAGATGGTAGCCTATCCTTATCCTTGCCATTTACCAGTTCCATAAACACTTTTTATACAATGACCAGTGATCCATTCCATCTCAAGAAATCTCATTGTGTATATTTCTACTGTGAAGGAGATACTTGCCCAGTGGATCCCAGCATACGAGCAGGGAAATGTAACATAAAAATTCCTTCTTGTCAGAAATGCATTTGCCCACTGTCCAGTTCAGGTCTGGTGGAGGTTTTAGAGATTCTTTGGAAGTATTTAAGCATTATGCCCAATATGATCATGGCATCTGCAGTTGTATTTTTGTCATTATTTCAAATTCAGAACAGTCATTCACTTTGGTCAATAGTAGTTTTCCTGCTTACACTGGCACCTAAAATTATGATATTCTCTAATTTTACGAAAGCTTATCTAGGGCATGATTAGCCTTTTACAAAAGGTCAGATACTATACAGAAAGTCTAAGGGGTTTTTCTGCATAACATTTTTGAATGAGGTAATCAATAGTGGATCAATGTATAAGTCTTGTTCTGAGCCTTCCTGAAAAAGATCAGGATAATCGTGAATTTTTGTGCCTCCTAAGCAAAATGCATTTCTTTGATCTACTTTTTCCTAATACATATAAGAAAAGAGAGAGAGAGACAGAAAGGGAGAGGAATACATTAAGAAATATCATCCTTCTTCACAACGGTATCTGTGTACCAACAAAGATAAATACAATCGCCAAGGACTTTAAAGGAGAATTGAAACAAAAATTACAGTGTTTTGTGCTGTGTGTGGGGCACAGACTGGTTGAAATAAAAGAATGCCACACAGCAGCTTTTCTGCTGTGCATGCCTCTAATCTCAGTCCTTGCAGTGCTGCCAGGTAGGAGGTCGCAGAGAGCAGCAGGTGTTTGACAGACATTTCACTTTAATGGCATTATATCAACATGCCACAAAATGTCACAGTTGCCTTTAATTAGCTGCATAAGCATTTTATGCTCATGTAGATATATATGTATATAAAAAAGTATATATTTCCAGCAATTCCACTCCAAGCTGGCTCCACCAGCCCCTGTAAGGGACTCCAGATGTGTCTGAAGATCAGTACTCACCAAGGCAGTTGACAGGTCTCAGATACTGAGGTTGAAGGCATTAAGGTGAAAACCTGGAACAGAAGACGTCTTGGAGAGACAGCAGGAGCCCTGACTTCTGTCCAACTTAGGGAGGTGACCATCAACCATTACAGTGTGGCACAGATTGCAGGCTATTCTTAGCCTCAAAAACACTCTGACTAGATACAAGGATATTTCCAGTGCTTTTGTGTCATGAACTTCTCTTATAAAACTTCTTTAAAAAATAACAAAATTAACACAAGCCTAGTTGGCAGGATTACTATGTGCAGATATGGAAGTACATTTACACCCTAAATTGTTTTTACTCAGCAATTGAAAATGCTTCCCTAGTTTCTGCATCTCATTTGTATGATACACGGCAGTTAATAGAACACTTAGGAGAGTTATTAAAAATGCTCATTCCATACCATCTTTGCCATTTTTATATTATGCCAAGGGGAGTGAAGCTCACTAATGCAATACTAAAGCCCTTCAGAGCCCTTACTACTGTACTTTTCTTGCTTGGTTCATGTACCATGAGTTCATATAATGTGATCAGAATGAAAAGAAAAGAAATATTGTAAGAAAAGTCTCCTCTGACTTAAAGTTGTGCTTGGTCATTCAGTCAAGACCAAGTAGAAAGGAAGCTGACCAGAAGCACATGGTGGTTTTCACCCTTCAATCCATTACCACAGAGGAGCCACCAACATCGCTGACAGGCTCAGCTTTGGGCAGCAGTGGGTCTATATTGGAGCTGGCTGGAACTGCCTCTGCCCTGCACGGGAGCAGCTCCTGGTCTCATCTCACAGAAATCAATCCTGCAGCCACCCCTTGCCATGTAAACCTAATGCGTTTACTTTTCCATCACATCAAAAAAACCCTCCACATATTCCTACATTTGGGATTACTATAGTGACTCGCCCTACCAGACTAAAAAAATGCCTAGTTGTTCTCCTCTGATGCAGGCCTTATTGTTATTCCTGGATAATTCACAGTCTGAAGAACTGTCTCCTTCATATCCTACATCCCCTGCCAGACATATCAAAATCCCAGAAGAAAATAAAATGAAGAAATGCAGCCAATTGCAAAATGTGCTCATCAGTTGTTAAATTTTAAGTGCTAATATCTGACACAAGAAAATGGAGGACTGTGTAGTGTGATCTCAGGCATTTTGTACTGGCACAGGAAGAATTCAAACATGCTGATGTTTAAGGAGAAGTCCCCAGGCAGCACTGTTGATCATTTAATGTAAAGATCTGCTCAGAATTTAATTGCCTTTAAACAAAAAATAGGTGAACACTATCCTGATTTTTAAGGAGAGAAAAAGAAAGTAGAGATTACACAGTCCCACAATAAGCATCAATAATGCTCATGTTGCAGCTAACAGCATTTTATACACTCAGTTTTGGAAAGGATACAGTAGATGCAGGAAACAGGATGAATAGGAACCTGATATGGTTTTGGTATGAAGGAAACCAAAGAGAATGGGACAGTTTAGCACAGAGATATGGATAGGAACAGGCAAACTGCTGTACTTAGTGTGGTATAAAGCAGGAAAATGAGATGCTCATAGTTATCATAGACGACATTGAGTTATTCTGAAAGGCTGGTAAAAGGAAATGCCTTATACAAACCCTGCAATTAGTCTTGTTGTATCGAGATAATGTCAATATTAAGCCCTATTATGATCCAAAAGAGATCAGAAAGCTTCAGAAAATGCAGCTCCTGATCTGAATCTGAACTTTATAGCTAGAATGAACTTGAATGTGTTAAAAACTATTGACATGTCAAAGAGAGGACATATGTTGCAGAAACAGGCATTCACAAATTACGCCTGTATTTCATGTTTATCTGCTTCTCTGCACTATACACGAAGGCCATAGTTTCACTTAAACAGACAACACTTACGTAAGAAGTCTGAAAAGATAATGCCATTTCAAAGGAAACATTTGCTCTTGACAGTGGCAGTGCCTATAGATCCAGCTATATGTCAATGGTTAAAAGATTTAATTGCCTAAGGAAGTCCTAAGGAGTAGAAGTTGTTCTTTAAATTTATATCTTATTTAATCCAAAATACCATAAAAGGTCAGCAAGGCCTAAGTCCCAGTGCTTATGCCAACCCTGATAAGCAAAAAGTAGCAGTGGCAACAGTGCATGTTGGACAGGTTCATCCTTGTGCTCATCAGATGCCATTGATCACACCACGAAGAACTAGCCAGCAGAACCCACACCAACAAAAATGTTCACCTTGTTAAGACAGAAGGGCAGTCCCCCTTCCTCGTGTGACTTCCACCCCAATGTTGGTATGCTAGCAGGACTCCACGAGAACATCATCCTACCAGAGTTAATGGCCAAAGATGGAATGCAAACAATGGTTTG
The DNA here is from genome assembly GCA_013400975.1 of Atrichornis clamosus. NCBI lineage: Eukaryota > Metazoa > Chordata > Aves > Passeriformes > Menuridae > Atrichornis > Atrichornis clamosus. The sequence continues at coordinate 54,229 of WBMZ01004493.1, read as the reverse complement.
GATTAGTGGCCACTACAGTGGGGCAAAAGCAAACCCCCAGTGCAGACAAGTCCCCGCTGAGATCTACAAGGCATTCAAAGTGGGTCAGGGGGATTTATTGGTCGGGCAGGTCAATCAACTTGTATTTGATTTTGATTTGCACTCTCTTAAGCTCTTCACATGCAGACAGATGTTAGCTCCACCAACACTAGGTGAGTTTTGTTTTAAAAAAATAATTTGCAAAATAATTTCCTGCAACATGAAAGCTTGAAAAAAATTAATTTCTTAGCAGATCCTTAGATATAGAAACTTTCACCGCTTGTTCACATAGTATGAAAGGCAAATATTCCAGCATCACTTGCAGCAGGATTTTTAAGGTAGCTTTTGATCCTTGGGGGCCTAATGATCATTAAATAATGACATATTAACCCAAACCACATTGTGCTGGATAATCTTTCTGCAACCAGGCAGTTACATCCACATAACACAGTGATGTGACTATTGATTACATTATAGGCTAAGCCACGGCTATTTAATTAATTTCTGTTGAGGTCTACTGGGTAATTTGCTGAGGAGTGCTGTGCAGGAAGCACTGTGGCAGCTACTATATGTTGACTTCAGGGCTGATAACTCTGATAGTGACCAGCAGCTCTTCCCCAGGAGACTGGAATGATGCTGAGAAATACAAGATTTCTTCAGGACATCTCATGTCCTGGTGCAGTCTGGGTGAGATTTACTCACAGGCCAAATCGAATTGAAAATCTGCTGTTAAAGTATCTTTGGTTTTAGCACTCACACCTGCCTCAGGTGGTTCCTTTAGCCCTCACATGTCTGTTTCTCCCCACATGCTTTCCTCACTTTCTGCTCCCACCACACTGTGGAAGTGCTATTCCATGCAGCACCTTGTTATGTACATTCCCATATTACAGGTGAGGAGGTGCTGCCCTAAAGTGAAGGTCCCTAAGTGTGTGCAATTGCCTTGACCCTATTGGTTACAGCACGATTTGTAAACTAAAGCCATCCAAAAATCCATGCACGGTTTTAGAGCTGCAGCTATTTGTGCCAAAATCTCACGTTTGGATCATCTAGTCACAACCTCTCAGCTCCTGTTTCAAACCCTTTAGGAGTTTTCTATATAGAATTGTCCACATCTTCAGTTTTAATTTCATTAAGAACCTTGAAGGGCTGCCCTCGAACACTGTTCTCTTGACAGAGCTGAGCAGTTTGGCACCAATTTCAGGGCTGTTTCTCATGGAGCAGACATTTCTCCACACCTCTCTTTTTTTGTATGACTGAATGTAAAAAGCAGTCTGAGTGCCAGTAAGCAAGCTGGACGCTACAAAAAGGCCACTCCAAGAGCAGTGTGGGTAGTAAGGGCACTGTTTCCTGTGCTACTTTTCCAAGATGCTATCTGTCACAGGGAGACAGAGTAGTAATCCCTTCTTCTGCCAGAGAAGCCTTGGAAGCAGCCTTGAGACAAGCACATGCTGGGAGAGGGAAGGAGGACAGGAGCACTCATTACCTCCTGGGAAAGTGGTCCCACTTAGTGTGGTGTAAAGATGTATGAAACAGGTCTCAGAGAGAGAGTAAATCATAATCTTAAGTATCATTCAATGAGAGATTGCTCTGAATTCAGGACTTACTTCCAGCAAAAATCTCACTAGTTTAGTTTTTGCAGATGCATCCCGTGCAAAAGGCAACATCCACAACAGGATGGAGAGGGAACAGATGTGCACACCACCATGCACAGGACACTTCACCGCTTCACTTCACCATTCAAATCATCTAAGGCAGTCAAGGAAAATGGTACACAGATTGTCTGTAGGGAGCAGAGCAGGACAGCATCTGTGCTGGCACAAGACTGAAAAGATTCTCAGTGGTCTTTAGAGAGGCTCCAGTGCTCCACTGGGGGAGAAAGTTGAGGGTTTGCACTTCTTAGTGGATGAAAATACCTTTTGTGGCACAAAATAGTGTTCCTGCATCCTAAAGGAAGTTGGACACTGCCCTGGCCTCTCTTGAACAGAGAGAGGACAGCTCTGCTGGGCCACTGACGGCCCCGTTCTGGCCCAGGTGCTGCAGGGGAAGTCTGGGGCACTGCAGCCAGGGCTGCACACACAGCCCAGACCTAAGGGCTGGGAGTACTAAGGAAAAGCGTGTTACTGGAGTGAGAGCCCTTCTGTGCCATCCCAGCAGGCGCTCAATTGTTTTGGACCTTCTCTGGGAGATATTTGGATGCTACAAAGACCTACCATCACAAGTTATGAAAATTGATATTTGGGCTGAAAGCTGTGTACCTGAGTCCTGAGGAGCTTCCCATCTCCTGGACATGCAGAAAGGTGAAGCAGGGGATTTGTCCTGAACCTCAAGCTGAAATGACTGAACCACATTTTTTCCTTCTCAACTCACAGGAGACCAGAGAAAAATTAGTTTCAGCACTTGTCATTTAGTGCTCAGGCAGCCCCTGAGTTGTCGTAGATTTTATTCAGGTACACCGATAGCCACAGAATAAATTGCATCAAATATCTAGGCCTACTGAGGGGAGGTAGCTGCCATTTCTTCATGGTTTTATACATGAAAAAATACAAAATTTCACCAGGTAAAAATGTTCCTAAAGCTTTTTCGCATTCTTTAGGTGCAAAAAAAAAAAAAAAATTGTCAATTTTTATCTGTCGAGTGTTCCTTCTTGTTTTTTAATATGATTTTAAATGGATTATGCAGACTTCATCTCAGGCATGCAATAATTATTTTGTCAATGAATGACTTACAGCCCGGGCATTTAATTGGGGACTTTTCACATACACTCATTTTCAAGTACATAAATAAATAATCTCAGAAGCATCTGAACTCAGTATTAGTAGCTGAATAACACTGGCATATTTCTGAAGTTCACAGTCTCATTGCCTGAGGAAAGAGTAAAAGAACATGAGACATTATAATGTGGCAGAGAAATACTGAATAGGTTGGAAAAGCAGCCTTTCCCCCTTTGGTACTAGCACTTGCTGTGTCAGCACCCAGCAGAGCTTGGCTTTGGTACCAGAATGGCATTAAAATGTAATTGCTGCAAAGGTGACCAGCCTGATACATGGACTTACGTTTTGGGGATTTTTTTCTCAGGACATGAAAGAAAAGAGAAACCCTTAACTGAGCCAAGATGAAATGAAGAGGCCATGGTCCACGGTCTAGGCCAGCTTGGAAGCAAGAAGGAGGTTAAAAGTCATGTTGTGTGAGAGGCCCCCTTATATTCACTTATCACCAGCTACCTGATGACTAGTTAAATCCTCATGGGGATAACAAACACATAGATTTTTTTCTAGCAGCTGAAGTGAAATTTTATTGATTTGACAGCATCTCAGATAAATCACATACAGATCTGGAATGCAAGATTTCCCTGACAAAAACCACAGTTTGAAAGAAACTCAGACAATTCCATCAATAGTGACTGATAGAGCTGAATATCCAGAGGGAATGTATAAAGAAGTAAAAAGATTTTGGGAGGAGGAAGTAGAGGGTGGGTCAGAAGATTGCAAGATTGCCTGTAAGAAATGTGATAAATATGTATTTCAAAATGCCTCTAAATTTGATTGTGCACAGAAGTCAGCTGAAACAATTAATTGGACCAGTTCTAAAATTTAAACATTTCAGCAACAAGTATTTGCTTGTTTGTTCAAAAGGGAGGAGTGAGGTGGCACAAGATTGTCAATAAAAATTTGGAAGACAGTCTTAAAATAAATCCGGAGGCTGACCACATGAATATTTGTAAGTTTTGTGTGATACTGTGCCAGACCCAACCAAGAAGAGGCACAATGGAATGGAGAAGATAGGTCCTACATGGAAGAGCTTACACTGACCAGCTGGGTTTGAGACTCCTTTTTCTTTGCTATTTGGCTTTGTGATGTCTATGAATGCATAAACCAGCTCCACTGTTGCAATTATGATAGCAGTATCGTTATTTACTATTTGATCTACATTTCTCATTTCATGACTGCTCCAAGAAATGATGCTGAGGTGGAGCAGCGGGCTGAGTCTCTCAGAGAGCCTTCCTTTCTGGAGCAGGAGGTATGTGACTGGAAGCCAGAATCAGCTCCTCAGCCTGCTCCCCAGGGTAGGCAGTATAAACAGGCCTTGTGTATGGAAACAAATAACAGTTTTAGAAAGCTGAGAGTGGATCACATCTCTTGGTTCATTAGCTTTAGCCCACAGCTCTCTCAGACACTACTGTCTGAAAAAGCCCTTTCGAAAACTCAAGTGCCATCTTCCAGTCAGTTTGGGTTTTTGACTTCATTGTTAAAGAGTTGATCCAGGATGTAGTTTTGCTAAAATCCTTTTTCGCGTGTGTGTGTTTAACTCCCTCCCAGCTTTCACTTTCTGAGCATGAGCAAGCCAAAATCCTCTAGTCTTTTCTTTTGCAAAGAGCTCCCACACTCTCCATGCCATCACAGCACTCCTTCACAGCATGGTTTTTAGGTTAAGTACATCCATCTTGAGGTGGAGTGACCCAAAGTGTATGCAACATTCCAGCTTAAAATCATTTCAGTTTTATAAGAGCTTATAAACAAAGAGCAGTTTACCCATCTAATTATTTGATGGGGGAGACAAGGTATGTTCTCAGCTCCCCAAGACTCCTGAGTCATTTCTTGCACTAAAAACGCAACCAAGACTACACAGCAAGACCATTGGTGTGTAAATAATTTTAACACCCCCACTTCTGAGCCTTTGAGTTTGCACTTTTGGTTGGGCTGATTGCTCATTGAAAAGGGAATATATGGGCTCATTTCTGGATAATTAATGTGTTCAATGACAGTTCTAAACTCATGGTTACATTCCCTTGATCTTTTTTATTTTAACATGTGAACAAATGATTTTTCTGTAATGATCACAATGGATTATCTGTCAATATATTGGATTGGATAGTGTGTTTGTTCAATAAGTGTGCTGACTGTGAAAAACTATTCATTATGTCCATATTTTTTGTATAATGTTAATTAGCCTTCATGGTAAATTAAGATCTTCCCTGCTTCAGGAGTCCCACACCGACACCATCTCAAAAGAAGTAATAACTTACAACTGATGAAAAAGAAACACCAGCCATATAGTGTGTGATCAATAAGCAGGGAACCAGAAGACAAACAATTTCTAGCTTGCTTGCCTGCAATATAAATAATTATTCTTACACCCTTCCATTGCTTTTGCTTCTGTATGTGTATTTTTTTCTTGCCTTGTCTCCTTGCTTTTTAAGGTGATTGGGGCACAGCAAACTACATTAGCAAGTAATTTGGCACAAGTGTGCAACCATAAAGCAAAAATGTCAGCACTGGGACCCAAGAACCACACTATTCATCTCTCATTTTATGTAGCACATTTTGTTCTATATGCATTTTGTTTTGGTCTGATTCAAAGCACCAAAAATACTAAGATCTGGCATAAGCCACAGTGTCCCCTTTTCAGCCAGTAACAAGTCCCTTTTTCTCTAAAATTATACAGATTGGACATTTTTACAATTTTCTACCAAATATTTTGTTATTTTGTGTTGTGGTTTTTAATGAGTAAATAATTTGGGGCACGTTGGGCCAAAACCTGGCATTGCAGCCTGCAATTCCAAGAAAAAGACAGTAATTCAGGAAAAAAATGGCAAAGAAAAAAAAACAAACAAGATTTCAACAGTCTCTTCTCCAGCACCAAAGTCACCCAATCACAGCTGTTCCTGACTGCCAAAGCAGGGCTTGATCACTGGGAATCAAAGTTCATAGTGACGCAAGTTGCATCTCCTTCTTCTCTCTTGAAATATTGTGGAAACTTGTTGACATTTTGGAGGGGAGTAGCAGAAAGTTGTGCTGAACAGTAGCTTATTCCACAGAATTCACTTAATTTACTTGAAATCTTCCCTTGGATTTGTTCACCTAATTGGTAACATGTGAACCTATCTTATTAGGCATTTGCTTTTTGCCATTAGGTATGGAACACTTTTTGACAGCCACTGTTGCAGAGGGTAACATTTGTATATAGTAAATGGAGGCTTAGCAATTGCATATCATCCTCTACCCCAGAGAACCAAAAAATGATGATTCCTGATGCACACAGATGCTTTTTATCTTCAGGGAAATACCAAGCAACTCTCTTTGCACCAGCCTCTGATGCTGTTAATGTTCATAATTACTATATGTTTTCATAATAGCATATTAAGTTTTTTTCTTCTTTATTAGCATTTTCATTAGCCTTTGTTTACTTCCTAAAATGAACCCAAGTTCATTTTAGTTTGCTTCCATGCTTTCTTAACTTTTTTCTTAACAAGCTGCTTTATTTTAGGCTGGAGTGTTAACAGGCTTAAGCAAAGTTCTCTTTAAGGTTGGGGCCTGCTTAAGCAGCTCCTCACTTGGCTCACAACAGCCCCATGACACTTTGCTACAGGCTGGGAGAAGAGTGGCTGGAAAGCTGGTGCATAGGGGGGTGCTGGTCAACAGCCAACTGAACATGAGCCAGTGTGTGCCCAGATATCCAGGAAGGCCAGTGGCATCCTGGCCTGTATCAGCAATAGTGTGGCCAGCAAGATCAGGGCAGTGATTGGCCCTCTGTACTCGGCACTGGTGAGGCCGCACCTTGAATCCTGTGTTGTTTTGGGCCTCTCAATTCAGGAGGAGCACTGAGGTGCTGGAGTGTGTCCAGAGAAGGGCAATGGAGCTGATGAAGAATCTGGAGCATAAGACTGATGAGGAGAAGCTGAGGGAGCTGGGGATATTTAGCCTGGAGAAAAGGAGGCTCAGGAGGGACCTTCTCACTCTCTACAACTGCCTGAAAGGAGGGTGTAGCCAGGTGGGGGTTGATCTCTCATGCAACAGGTGACAGGGAAAGAAGAAATGTCCTCAGTTTGTGCCAGGGGAGGTTTGGATTGGATATTAGAAAAAATTTCTTCTCTGAAAGGTTTGTTGAGCATTGAAACAGGATGCCCAGGGAAGTGGTTGAGTCATCCCTGGAGGTACTTAAAAGACCTGTGGCACTTGGGAAGATGGTTTAGTGGTGGACTTGATCTTAAAGGTCTTTTCCGAACCCAAATTATTGTACGATTCTAAATGTTGGCTGAATGGCACCACCTCCTGGTGAAGCCAGAGGGCCCAGAGGTTGTAAACTTAAAGGTGTGTGGCTTGCCAGGGTCAAACATCCAACAACAGGTAAAAGTTCCTGTACCACCAAGTCTGGGTGATATGTGTCCAAAGTTTATATCTGCACAGAACTTTATATCTTCTGCTTGTTCTCAGAAGACGTACCTCTTGGTATCTAGATTTCTTTATTTATAAAAATAAGACTAGAGTGAAAATAATCTCTTCCTTCTGAGGCATCTAGATGGAGGAATTTAGGTCATTTTCTTTGCATCATCAAGACATATCCAGTGGTATATCAGATGTACCATGCACACACCTTGTGAACACCTCAAGAGTAATGCAAACCCAGGAGCTTACATATGAAAGCAGCAGGAACATTCAGAAAGACAATGTTTCAGCCTATCAGTCTTGATAAAGGCCCAGATGGGTAAAAATGTCAGCTTTATGTGTGTTCCAGCCACTCTCAATCAATCTACTTTCGTATGTAGGTTACTGAGTGTGTCTTCCCTAAAGCCTTGAAGGCTTTAAATCTTGTGCCCAGAGTGATGCCATTATTTTCATGATAAAATTGATCCAGGCAGACATCAACTTTCATTTTCATGGTACCAGACTGGTGGGATTGTACTTTTCAGCTCAATGATTCTAGAAATTCACATTGCAGTGGTGATGTATTAAATTGATTCTCCTTTGCTTTATATATCGCTAACACTGCACAGGGGAAGTGATTTTTTTCTTCCTTTCTGCCCACATTTGGTGTGATGTAACTGAATTGCTCAAAACCAGGAGAATTTAATAATCTTTCCACAAGGTCTTACAGTGAATGCAATTAGGGTGTTATAATTCAACCATTGTATTATTAAATGCACTGAAAAGGATTCAATGATGAAATGAAATGAGAAAAATAGTATTTTAAGGCCTGATGTGTAGCATGCCTTCTCTGTTTCCTTGTCTTTTTCCACATCTGGTTCCCTCCTTTTTTAGTCTTGAAAGTTCCACTGCCACCTCTGTAGCCTCTACTGCTATCATATGCTGTATTTATACTTCCTCTGATAAATGGTTTTTTGTCTCCTTCTCATCTTTTCCCACTTCTCTCCCAGTATTCCCACCTCTTGTTCACCTCAAGCAGACTTCATCTGCAAGGTGTCCTGTCCTTGACCTCTTCACCACAAGTACCTTGCCACATCCTCACTCCGCAGCACAGTTCTGGGCATCACAAAAGTGAACTACATGACAGAATCCCTCAATGTCTCTAGTGCACAAGAGAAAATGGAAGGAAATCTGCAAGCAGGTGAGAACATCTGTTCAAGGGAGCACACACAAGGTTTAAGGACAGCGTTGTGCAATTTGGTTGTGGCTTTTCATGCCTAGCAGTGTGCTGGAGTGGGCAAGGCAGAAAGCAGCTCTCAACACTATTATGAGTGTCAAAACCCTGGAGTGTCTTCAGGCCACCAGACAGTTTTGGTTTATATCCTTCTGCTTGTTAGACGTTGCAATAACCTTTCCTATGACATACTCTGACGCTGAGGAGTTTACCCACAAATTTAAACCTTCTCTGACCCATAGGAAGTTGATCAACAAGTGCTGTCTGTCACCTGAAATTCCATTCTATGTTACAGATTCCTCCCCAGAAACTAACTGCAAAATTAAATACATTTTAAGGTATTTAATTTTGTTTAATTTAGTAATTTATTTTGCTTTAAAAGTTTAAATTTTCAACTGTTCTTGAATATTTTATAGGTATAAATACACACCTCCATATTTACGGCCTAGCGTCTTCATGCATACATGATACCTAAATTATCTTTGTTGAAAGAAGAATAGCATTCACCTTAAATCCTTGAGGCATTGAGAACATTTCCAGGGAATGCCTTTTGGTTTCTGCAGAACCCTGCTGCTTCCATCTCTATCAAAGTCTGTGACAGTTCTCCTGAGGATTTGTTCTGCAGAAACACAGGTGTTAATTCTCAGTAACTCTGCATATCCAACCTGCTGTGAAAATTACAGAAATTCAGAACTGTTCTAATTTATTCTATGTTCCCTACTGCCTCTGAGAGAGCAGCCCTCCAGAATGGTCCCATTTCTTCTCCCTGTTTCCTTCCCTGATGCCCCTTGGACTTTACAAGGCAAATAGAAGTCATAAGGATGCATATATACCAAAAGTGAGGAGTCTCTGAGTGCAACAGCTACATCCTACTGTGAAGATCCACTGCCAATAAAGCCCCTCAACCTAAGCAAGTTAATACTATGATTCCCTAGAGTAGCAGAGTTTCAAGTCCATTTACTTCATAGAAATAATTGTTTAATCAGCTCAGGAAAGTGTGAGTAGATGTTGGTGTTCAGTTCTGAAAGGGTAAGATGGAAAATTCCTTTCCTTATTGAACTATGTTTTAGCTATTCATGCAGATCTCTTATGCTTACCTGAAACATGGAGGAAGATTAGAGTGCTATATACATTTCCCATTTCACTAACCTTGTACTGGAGTTTCATAGCTAATATTCTGCAGTATAAGTCCATAACTTAAATAACTCTGGAACATCAAAACAAATCAAGCTTTCCTTCCCAGGACCACAGGATGCCTTAAAGTCTAGATCCAAACTCATAGTTCTGAGAAGCTTAAATGTGGCCATGTTATTGATTAAAAGATAACGTTTTCTCATGTAACTCCCTAAGTCTGGTGGCTGCTTAGGTGCTTTCTAATACACAGAATTATTTGACTTAAAAACCATGGCATCAGGGTTGCAGAGAGCATTATCTATCACACTTGAAGTAAGTCCATTGATACTTGAAGCTTTTCAGGCCATTCTGAGTCAGTATCGTTCAAATTACGGACTCTCTTCTAATTTCTTGATAGTAATATTCAATCAGTCAGATACCAGACTCTATGCTGATGCCTTCAACCACCACACCCTTCCCATTTTCTAGAATCTCTACCTTTATTTCACTTTTAAACTATCAATCTCCTTCTCCTTGTCCTTTCTTTCATCCTATTTTACTTCAAAATTCTTTTACCTTTCCTTTTTCTTGTATTTCTTAACCTGTTAAAAAAGAAATTGAACTAACATGATGTTTACTGCTGCTGTAACATGTATCTTCATGGTGGTCCACATCCCTTCCCAACTGTATTCGGATTGGTTTTCATAGGTTTACGGCACAGATTGTATTCCACCATCTGGTCAATGTAGCACAGCAAGGCCTGATTATTAAGTTGCCCTTTATGAATTATAGATAATTATTACTCATGTTTAGGAATATTAAAATTTCTAGAGCATTCTGTCTTACTAGGATCTCAATGCAAAGATCACTGAAGCTAGAGCAAGGACTTCTGCTGATGTGAATGGTCCTTACATTAGATCTGGGTGTTGTGGTTGATGTAGTCCAAAATGAGAACTCAACACTTGGGAAGCTAATGCGTATTAAATTAAATCTTTTGAGGATGAGTCATCACTACACTCAGCTCTGCTCAGTGACATTTAATAATAGTGTCGCAGATTTCCCAAAGTAGCATTTTATATCTGCATAAAAATGTAAAGAAGCAAATACTGAACCTGCTTGTTGTATAACGAAGAGGGTAGAAATTGTGCAGCTTTTACCACTGTGATTCTTTTATCTCCTTTCAATTTAACATTCAGAGTTGGTGCTTTTGAAATAGAAGGAAGTTTTCTTAAGGGAAAACAACACTGCAGGGCTTGGAATTACACAGCTGAATAAGAATATTGAGAAGACTGCATACATCTCCCAGACAAACACTTCCAAGTAACCACCGTTGGTAACTGAATATAGTCCCTCAGCCCATCTTGATGTGAATATGGTTTTCAGAAAGTTCTGGCTTATGCAGCACCGTTGCAATAAAAATATTTATTTATAGACTTCTAATAGTTTTTCTGCCACAATTGCAAATTCTGACTTCATTCCTGTGCCTCACTAGGGTATTATTTGCTTAGGGAGGAAGCACAGAAATACAAGGCAAAACAACCCATTAAACACAAAAAAAGTCTATTGGATTTCATCACTCGGTATACACAACTTTGTGGCTTTCCAAAGGGTGATGTAAAGCATCAAACCACAGTTGTCTTATATATCCTGTAAGTTCTGGGATTTTGGATGGTCTGGTAGGTGCTAACATCTCCCAAAACCATGACCTGCTGTTGGAAGTGAAGTATTGCTGAATCTTCTGAAGCCAGCTCCACTGGGAGATGGAGCTCATTTGGCATTTTGTGGGTTTTGTGTTGGCTATTGTGCACAGAAGTCTCTCTGCCTGATCAAGCTCTGAGAAAAAGACCTTGGAAAGGCTCCCAGATCTTTTCTATAGGAAAGAGCTCAAAAGTGAGATTTTTTTTTTTTTAATGCCAACACAGGAAAAAAACCACGAAGTGGATGGGCACAGTATGGGGAGAGATGTTTGATAGTGCTGGAGTCAGAGCAACTCCACGTTTTAGGATAGCAGTAAGACAAAAATCCACAATGAAGCACGGTCTAACCAGCTCATGTGAGACTGACTAGATCACTACAGACATAGTGATCACCTGATCACTGTAAATACAATGGTGACTATAAACAAATATTAGGAGTCTATAAACTAGGATGGATGAGCTGAAATGCCAGGTTTAAAATGGAAGTATCCCTATATCCACACCTATTATTTAGGAGCATAAAGATGATCAGTGACACGTGGTAATGATATGATACAAAGGAGACTCAGGCAACAAGTTGATTCAGTTTTTAAAGTATTAGGGAATACAAGATTAAATAATCACCTTAGAAATAACTTTGGACATGGCTTGGGATTACACACACATTAGCAGTGCAGATTTTCAGTCTTCCAAAACCCACTGAGGAAGGGAGATGAACAAATCTGTGAAGGCGCACGATGATCAGATGCTCCCTCATAAACATGCTACATTTCTGTGTCAGGTGCAACACAAGGGCTGTTTTTCAGGCATGGGAAACAACTCCTCGGAGCAGCTAGTCTGAGCATTTGCAAGAAGATGTGTAAATTGTAGTTTCACTTGGTTTAAAATAGGATTTTTAAAAAGGTTCGAGATGCAACTGTAACCCTATAATAGTGACTACAATGAATTCAAATTTAGTGTCTTTTCCTTTCAGAGGAAAAAATTTCTAAAAATCATACTAATTAACAAGAGCTACATAAACAGCAGCAAATAATTTAAAGCAAAAGAAATGGAGCTTCTATATTAGATAAAATACTTTTTTGCGGTTGTAGAAGATGTCTAAGAACTACACATCAGAAGCTCAGGTTAAAGATATATTACTCCAAAAGATCCAAACATGCCAGAATGGACAAATGTAGAATAAAGGAGACTATTATGAGTAAAATGCATTTTTCAAAAAAAGGGGAATTCATGCATAGGTGAGGAAATAGATAAGAATATGAACTTCTAAACATAGACTATTCATCTACATTTTATATATATGCATGCTAAGATATACTAATGTAAGCAAGGAAGACTGAGAAGCAGCTGCCTCTATAGAAAGAGGCGAAAAGAAAGGAAAAATAAAAGCAAAAAGCCTACAAGAAAGTTTGTGGGATTGAAAATCATCAAAGAGAAGCACATTGCAAAAAGCTAACCAACTTATTTGTATTAGCATGCACATCAGAAGCCAGAAAGTTTTCACACCTCACACATGGGGAATGAGCTTGAAAAATGTATTACAAAAAAAGTGTCAGTGAAGATGTTTCAGAGAAAATTAGTAATTCAAATCGCAACAAATCAGGAGGTAGGGTTTTTTTAACCCAAAAACTCTGAAAGAACTCAAATACAAAGTTGATTACAACCAATTTTAGCTTGAATGAGAATTTATCTGGCCATCCTGTTTTGTAACACGGGACTGAATGGCAGCCATGACAGAGTCTTAAGGAGAGCCTTGCAAGGGCAATTTTCAGGACCTACAGACCAGTAAACCTTTACGGCACCAGGAAAATGCCTAAAGCATTTAGTAAAGAGTGGAGTTGACAGACAGGGGACTAGGTCAATTTTGGAAAAAGTCAAGACCTGTTAGTCTTCTTGAATCTATCTTGAAGTCAGTAAGCGCACCAGTAAGTGGTGTTCAGTTCACTTAGGAGGGTTTATTTATGGCTACAAAGCATGTTGAAACTTCCAGCTCACAAACGCTCTAGGCTTTGATGGAAGATAGATATCTTTTCTGGTTTTATAAGGTACCACATGAGGATTTTCCAATGCTGTCAGTGGTATCCCTGACTCTACCAAAGCAAATTGGAGTCTTGTTAGAAGCAGGACAAGGCTGGGAGCTTTTAAGTTTTTTCTGTCCTGCTTATGCATTTGCAGTGGCACATCTTTCCTCCCCTTGCAGTGCCTCTGTATATATTTCATTTATTATCTTTCTTGACTTCCTTTTAATGAGTAATTTTACTTGAATTCTATTTTTCTGTTGCATATCACCCCAAGTGCCTCTGCAGGAGAGTGAGGCATACTGTGCCCTTTGTAAATTAAGTATTAATTACATGATTAATTATTATTATGTTCAATTCCCTGGAAGGTTTTATACAAAGGCAGTTAAAATGCATATATTCTCCAAGGTATGTCTGTAGAGTGATTATGGACTTCATGCTTATACAAAGCTATTGATTTTTCTCATGTACTCCAGTCTATAATGCCATATTCTGTTCCAAATAGACACTATGTTACTATGTTCTTCCTCTTTATGATCAAGTTTTGTATAAAATTTTACAGAAAACAAACAAAAAAAAAAGGAAGCTGCACAATTTCTCATGCATAGAGAGAAGCTTGTTTCCTGAAAAAAAACCAACCCTGTTCTCTTGGGAGGTAGGGTAATTTTACTTAACCTTTGTTTTCATTAGTTGCTCTATATTGCCATTTTGCTTCCACACAATGCTGTGATGACAATAATGAACCTTGCAGGCAGTGAAAGGATTTGCACTTGTTGGTGAACTCATAAGAAACCTTGTAGGTACTTTTAAGCAAGGTCTGCTTTGGCAGTGGTTACCGCTTCAGTGGCAGCCTAGGTCCATGGGGAGGTTACATTCTAATTTATTTCAGAGGCACTTGTGATCCTTTTGGATTTTTGTGCCTCACAGTTTTCCTTCAGAAGCTGAAGAGCAGCAACTGCATGTTGGAGGGTGAGGACAGCCCTCATTGGGCTCAGGGACACCCTGCACTCACCCCACTGCTGGGGGTTCACAGCACTCAGAGGAACATGCCTCTGAACATTTTCTTCCATTCAGAAAAGCTATGCAGGCAGACGCTTCTGAAAACCCCAAAAGACAGAGATGAAGTGAGTGTCATGGAAATTCAGGGTGAAAGAGGGGTACAGACAGTGTGGAGATCCGTCTCCACAGATCTTCTCCAACAACAACTCTCCAACATGGCAAGCCATAGTCCTGGAGACCACGGACACAGAAAATGGGGCTTCCTGCACCAGGGAGGGTTTGGCTGCATCTTTCTTCTGTCTGATTCAAGCACCGTTCTCTTCCTCCTCCTCTCAATCTTCACATGATGGTGGTGAGGGGGGAAGATCTAAGGTAAAAGGTTCAATTTGAGAGAGCAGCTCACATTCTCAGCACTACTGGAAGTTTATCTAATCCTATCAAACCTCACTGCTACTATCATAACAGATGTTCATCAGCAATAATCAAAACAATACAAAAAAATACACAACATCCTCTCCCTGGGGAGAGGGATGTTCTGATTTGCAGATTAGAAATTTTTTTTAAGAAAAATTGTCATCAATTTGACAACATGCTAGTAGAGAAGAGTCTCCTCCTCATGTAAGAGTATGGATGCCATTTGCCTCAGAGACAATTTGCCCTCCATCCTAGAAGGAGAAATCCATCTGCTTCTATTCTGTCCTTTTAGCCATTTGACACTGAATGTTTAGCTAAACCACCTCAGCCCCATTTGTCAACTGGAATGTCTGTGTGATTCATGTAGGCACATTAGGAGCCATATTAAAACCTTCTCCTGGCCCTCCTGGGTCCATGGCTATGGACAAGTGACAACAAGGTGATGGACAAGCACATGGTTGTAAATGTTCATACTGTTATTTTCTTCTTTTATACAGGTCTTTTTTTTAAAAAGCTTTTGTACGATCTTTGGTTGTACAGAAAAAACTTTTCATGAAGTCAATAATTTTATTCCAAATCATGTAACTGATCTTCTCTAGTTATTTATGTATGTTTACATGCAAAATAATAAATTATCGTATTAATAACTATGGTGTGGTGAGGGCAGTACTGTCTGAGTTGGCCTAGTGGCCCAGGGGCCAGTATCCACCTCTGCTCAGGTTCAAATCTAGATTTTGTACAGGTATTGACATTAGAGCCATATAAGCCTTAAGACTATTTCTCTCTTGAATATGAGACTGGACACACTAGTTGCCTGTGCCTATAGCTGCACTCCCACTGAGACAAGGAGAAGGAGAGATCCAAGACTTCCCTTTCAACATGACAGGTAGGCTAACTACTGCTAGGCATCAGCCAGCACTAAAGTGTGGCACAGCAGGAAGTAAGAGCAACCCTCCACGGAACAATGAAATAGCACAGTACAGCTGCAACCACAGAGTTTGCAAGTGCCATTAGAGAGATGGAAAAACAAGGTTAGAGAGGAACCCAGTAAGCCATACTTTAGGTACTCAGCACACCAAGCAACCATTACCTGAAGGAAACATCTCCATCTGACCTACTTGTGCAACAGGAACTGGAGTCCTGAACAGGAACTCATGCAGTGAGGCAGGGCAAAAGCAAAACTCCCTCTTTTCAAGGAGCTTTGACGTGTGAAAATTAGTGCTGCTGGAGTGGGATGTCTTCAGCCCACAGCTCGCTCTGTCCAGCATAGCCAGTGCAGGGAAGGAGGGTGACATGAGACACGAGCTCGAGTGCCAAGCCAGCTGCCCTCACTTGCCCTCAGTCCCTAGATTTGGGGCACTGTCCCATTACAGATCCTTCAGTAGCACATGAAGCACCATCCCAAAACATGCAGCGTGTGCTGGACACAGTTGCCAGAGGCAGAAAGTGGCAGGAGAGGAATGGCATTGCAGGCATTGCAGCAAGGGAGCAGGGTGAGTAGAGAACTGCAATGACAAGTGACAGCAGCAATACCTCCAGTGCCCTTCCCTAGGCTGAATAAATCATCCTCAGCTCCCAAAGCACAGTGCTGCTGGCACTGAGACAGCCCAGACCCCTGCTCCAGCCCTGTCCCTCATGTTCGAGGACTGCTGGTGATCCACCCTGCTGCAGTGCCACCCAGGAGCTTGGCCACGTACCGGATCGTGCCACCGCCTCAGCAGCACATCCAGGAACAGCCGCAGCCAATGGTAAATAGCAGTTGTAAAGCAGGGATATTCACGGACTCAAACTTTAAGTTCTGTCCCTAAAATGAATTGGAAGCATCTGGCTGTTTTGCTGTTGGTGGGTAATGATGCAGTCCCGTCGCAAGCCCAGATGTGGTTCTACATTCCTGCAGCTGTTCTGGTGGGAGTTTCAACACCCGAAACATCTGCTACTGGGAATCAGAGGCACGATACTTACATGGTCTTTTAGGGCTGTTATTTTTGTATGGTTGCAATTTTGGTTTTTTCCTTTCCTTTGGAAAATACATTCTATTTATGTAACATCGCTTTCTGTTTGTCCAGTAGTGACCACACCCCCCGTGAGAGGGTATCCCCCACCTAAGGTTGTTCTACGTATCTGCAGCACCACACATGAAACGCAGCGGATTCACGTGTCACAAATGAGGTTTATGGGGGTTGAAGCTGCAGAACATTATGGTCTGTCATGTAAATATATATGTAGGGAGCTGCTAAAATGAAGTTATTACTATCTCCTGAATAAATATGTATTTACACCATCTTAATAATATAGAAATGTCCATCTATCAGGTAATTGCATATTTAGCCTGTGGGAGAAAAGGCTGTTTTGACATCCAGTAGTTACTTCCATCCGTTAAAAAAATAAATCATCAAGGCAAAAGAGATGAGAAGCCCATACCATGACTTTACAAGGATAATAAAGGGAAGATGAAAGCGTGCAGGAGAAAGTGAACTCTGGGCTGTGGGGAGGTGGTAAAGCCTTGTAATGCCCAGACTTATCTACTAAATTTTGTAGGGAAAAAAAAATGCAGTCCAACTGGGACCTCTAAATACCAGAATTAATCCTGAAGTGAAAGTTCATTATTATATTACTCAAACCCATTAGAAACAGATTTTTCTAATGGAAATGCTGACTTTGCACTGCAACACTAGCAGCCAATATTATAATTTCTTTTTTCCTGTTACTATGGACAGTTAAGGCACTGGAAAGAAACAGAGGACCTGGAAAATTTATACAAGAAACCGTGTTGTGCCATTTCTTACCATGCTGTTAATTACAGTTTGGTTCCCACTGTGTGACTTGGCACAGGCTCGCCAGCCCCCTGCACCTGGAAGCCATGCCCTGCCCTCTCACTTCAGGAAGTTATTCCTACACCTTTTAGGTGCTGCAGAGGACGTGCTAGCCCACCAAGTCTTCCGTGTTCTGATTAACACCCATGAAAGTGATAGTCATTGTGCCTCTGGTCCTCATGTTACTGTAGAGAAGTGAGGTGCAGGGAGGCCGTGGTCATGGTTGCAGGGTTGGTGGGAGGGTCCCTCTGCATGGAGCTGGCAGGCAGCACGACACCCAGGGCAGAGAGGAAAAAGCCAGAGTAGGTGGTGAGAGAAGTTGGGGATGCCAAGAACAAAGTGGCAGGGGTGGCAAAAGTGTGAGGGCAAATGTCAAGGAATGAGGAAATGAAAAGGTTGGTCAGAAAAGGAAGTCAGTGTGGAAAACTGCTGCCCTCAGAAATATTGCCTTATTCATTCACTGCATGGTGGGGCTGTCTGGAGAAGAGCCACTTCTGGACAGGGTAAGGGCTCCTGGGACAAACTGGGAAGCCTTGAATTATCCGCCCAGGCATAGGGAAGCAATGAGGTAATGGAGCTGAAGAGGGAGACGGGAGTGGAGGGAAAGGCACATCAAAGACATCATGCAGAAATATTATCTTCTTTTGCAGTATGGGAGGAAGCCCCCATTTTACTTTTCCATGTTTTCTTTGGATTGTTTTCAAGCGAGGCAACCTGGGTTGCATGCTACATCTCAAGCAAAGAAACTCCAGCAAAGCAAGCCTGGCTCCTCACTTTGGCATCTCAGTCAGCAGTAATTTATATTGCTGTTCCTCCTTAATAAAATCCATCGTGCACTCCAAAAGAGTAACTAGGACACTTAGTTTTTATTCCACATGCATCTCATTTGTCTTCAGCAGGTTCTTCCATAATCTCATCATTATTGCAATCACCCTCTGAGGACAGCTGACTTGCATTAATCAGCTAGGCCTCTCATCCCTCACTAGATTCTTTACAGTTTTACTGTGCCCTTGGGCATCCTAACTTTACTTGAAAAATTAATAAACCTCCCCTCTCTTATCTTACCTTATTAATGTCTGTCTTTGTAACCCATTATCCCTGCATCTCTTCAGTGACCATTTGAGGATGTGGTTACCACCAAAGGATTGTGCCCTGGTGAGGCAGCACATGAAAGTGCCCTACATAATTGAAAAAAAAAAAAAGGAGGGGTGGAGGTGATGAAAGAAGGAAAAGGACCATAAAAACTTTCAAGTCCAACAGCATTGTTTACAAGAGAGATTAAAAATATGGGAGATGCTAAGAACCCAGTATAGACTGTTCAAATTGATCAAATAGTTCCTTTTTGCCTTATTTCATATATGCAGCTTCCCCAAGCATACCCCAGCTCCCACCCATCCCTTCCCGCTCCCCTTCCCTCTCGCGCACCCTATTAAACCTGACTCACTCATTTTAGATGTTTTGAAATCCTGGTACATTAATCACTTGTGTTTGCACACACTTTATGTGGGTTGTTGGTCATGGTCTGTAGTTATACTGGCTGTCTCCCTTGCTTACTTAAAAGTACAATCCAATTGAAAATAAAGATTTTGCAGGTTTGCTCATTTCACACAGCGATAGCAGCTGGTAAGTGTCTTTTGCAATTCATCAGAGGCCTCCCAGACCACCTGCTCTTGGCATCCTGCAAACAGCTGGCTCTGTGTAAGTACCATAAGCTATTATCTTACTCAATAAATAATGAAATAAAGGAAGAAAGCAGGACAAAACCACATCTTTGTAAATAACATACATTCATGACTAGCCATCTCTACTGTTTCAGAGATGAAGAAAATCACATTAGGGTCCTTTGCTGGATTTAGCAGTACCTTATGACAGCAAATGGAGATAAATCAACACCAATATGTAGGGCTCTGTATTTCCTTTCTTTCTCTCTTTCTTTCTTTTTGAAACCAGCTCTATTTCTGAAAAGGCCATAGGGAGCTTTTATGAAACTTCAGCTAATGTCACCAGATGTCCCACTATTGAGAGGTGACTCTTGGTCTTTGAAAGACTGCCCCACTTAGAATTTTTTTTTAAATGAACTTTTGTCTCCTCTTTCTGGTCCCATGAGTAGGTATGGGGTCACTTTCTTCTCCCCAGTGCTCTGCTGCCCATGAGCCTACTGCCAGGTGTCCTCCAGGCTGGGGAAAGAGCTGCCAGCTTGTCCATCAGGAGATAGTCTGGACCTAAGGTTAGAAGGGCCACAGGCCACTGGAACTGGAGCATGAATCACATCCCTGTGACTGGGAAGGAACTTCAGAGGTAAGAAGGAGGAAGTAGATGATGGGGGAAACAGTGCCAAAGTATTCCCTCTGAAGACAAATAAAGGTTTTAATAGGAAAGTGCTGCATTTTGGGCACAAAGCCTGTATCTCATAAGGATTTTTATTTTTTAATCTATGAATTCTGCGAGGCACATCTAACAGATTTCTTGTGCTGCAAACAAAGGCAATAAATAAATGCAATCTGTTGCATGAATGATTTATATCAACACAATTTAAATTTAGGGTCTGATTTATCTTATTTCTTTAAATGGCCTCCTGTTTTATGTTTGCCATAAACTGAGGATGCGAGAGATGGCAGTTGGAGACTTGACTGCCTGAGCAGCAGAGAAAACCGGGAAGTTCAGTGTCTGCCATGGTGTGCAGACACAGAGCCACTCTTTCTCCTGCAGAGGAAAGCCTTGCTCAGCAAGCTGCCTCATTCCCTTTAATGGCAGTCCTCTTGTAGGAAGGTATTAATCACTGCGAGAAAAGATGTCTGACCCCAGCTCCTGCTAGTGCAAGTGAGGATTGGGAGAGGAGTGTTTAAAAGCCTGCACTTAACATGCTGCAAAAAAAATACTTGTGATGGTTTTCAGAACAATTTTCCTTTCCCTTTTGCCTTGCAACTACCCTACGATATTTGCTACTGAAATGGCAGATTAAGGTATCATTCCCTCCTCTGATATCAGGTGGAGCAGCTGGCTCCAAAAGTGGGGTGGAAGGGAAGGATCCCTAGTTTGACCCAATCTGTGCCAGGCAGAACGGTTGTGCGGGATATCTCAATTTCCTTCTGTCATAGATCAGTGGTGAGTTAATACCTTCCTGAAGTGGCACCTGGCCAGGAGTGGGGCGAGGCACGTCCTCTGCCTCAGAGAGATGTCTCTGATGGGCCCCTTAAAATCCTGTGACCGACAGGGCCGTGCTATGCACTTCAAATGAAACATTTAAATATCCCAGGAAGTGTGGCAAATGGTCATGATATCCCTGCAAGTTTTTTTGTTTCATTGAAAGCTTCTTGCACTTTCTGGTCTCTCCCTCCTCTCGTTTCCAACAGCAGTCAACTCCAGAGACCAGCTCACAGGTAAACATGAGATATAAAACAACAGCCAAGCACCGACCTCTCCTTTCCAGAGATGCTGGGGACAAATAGCCACAAAGAGAAGTCTTGAAAAAAACCCTAGTGTGAACAGCACCAGTTTCTGCTAATGCTTTCTGGACTGATTTCCAGGCCTGCAACATGGAAGACTATCTCTTTGGACCACTGCTATTCCAGCAGTAGGGCAGCTCATTCAGGAAGCATGATCTTATGGAGGGAACCACTCGCCCCAGCTTCTGCAGGTAGAGTTTTCCTGGTAAAATGGGAGCAAAGGAGCAATGGGTTTTAACAAGTGGCAAGCAGTTTGGCTGCTCTGATGAATGTGATGAGGTCTCAGGAGTAAAACAGCAGGATGGGTGGCAGCTCTTCTGTGGGCGTCAATGGGATCTGCAGAGGGCAGAGAGAAAGATCGAAGTCAGTCTCAGATACTGAATGTTTTGTGGCTCCTCTCCTGTGGCATTTATGTACTACACTACAGAAATGAATACTGTCCTACTGAACATTTTGTGGTTTCTTCTGCTTGCACTAAGTTGGAGCCTGAAGCAAAAGCCTAGACCTAAATGTTCCTCCATTCTGTGTATCAGATTTTCTTTATGCCCTATATCTTGCAGCTTTTTCTCTTTTTGCCACTAAGCATTTTCTGAAACTTGTGGCTAGAAGCTATAGTTTTTATGATATTTTTAGTACACTGCATGGTTGTTTAAAGTGCACCTTATAAAACTTCAGTCCTCAGCCAGCTCCCTATAAACTGGCTCTGTTTTACATCAGCTGGCTTCAAACCTTCCTTGCCATTTTTCACCCTCCCCTTTTAATAACAAGGCAATCTATAGAAACAATTTCTCTTGCATGTGGTGATGCAGCCTACTCAGAATTCAAGACAGGAGGCTTTTACTTTCCTTTATTATTTCACCAAGACTAAAATCCTCCAGATACTATTTTCATTTTTAAGAGCAGCCTGGGTAAACACTGAAGATGGAATTAAGAATTTTGCTCTTGACAGAAAGGAGCTTGAATAAAATGAACATGGGATAAAGCACAACCTAGCCAGGAACCAAAAAAAAAGCTAGTGATTCATTATGAGCACAGGCTTGGTCTATCATAACTTCATAACTCAGGCTCCAAACATCCTGAAACACATGGGCAGTTCAGATCTCATTTCTGCTCTGGCCAAATACGTAGTCGAACAGGTCTTTCGATATTAATTTTGAGGAGTTTGGCTTTGCAGCCAGCTGCTTTTGTTTTTCTGTAAAAAACAATGATGGGCAATGCTCAGAGGGTGTGAGCTTTGCTTTACATCTGTCTTTCAACAAGGATATTTCTTTGAGAGTTAAGTGAACTACCACAAGACCTGCAAAATCATATTTTTCCTGATTATATTGACTGCTTCTTTTTCCATCAGGATGGAACTATACTAAGTGTCCTCTCCTTTATGATACTGATGTCTGTAATTAAGATGTTACAACACTTCCATTGGAGACTGCTTAGAATACCCAGCCAAGATCAGAGCACCACTGCAGCAGGCACATGGCATATATATGTAATAAGAAACTTAATGCTGTGAAAAAATACCCATCAGTGAATCCCATTCATCACTTTTGCACCAACCTCAGTGGGACTTGTTTTCTGCTTGGATGGGGAACACACGCTTTCAAAATCTCATTAGGGATGAGATTAGGGATGCCAGAAAGAAAGTATTTTTACTCTCTCTATCATGGTTATTGTTGTTATTTTGTTTCAGTGTTATTTTTGCTGAGGGAATGCAGTACCAAACTCTCACTTGAGGAAGTTCCTGCCAGTCTCTTCTGAATATCATATTCCACTCCAGCCCTTCAGTTCTTGCTTGCCGTCTCCAAGCATCGTCATGCACAAGGCAACATGTTTTTCAAGCTGCCTGCATCTGCCGTTGTAACTCCCATACTTTAGTTAAAAACTAAAAGTAAATGGAGGATATGGAGTATCAATGGGAGGTAGCACTCAAGCTGATGGTGCAGCAGTGTTAATTACACAATACTTTTATTGAGCAATTCAGTGGTAATTCTTACTGCTATTCCTCCTTAATAAGATCCATTGTGCACCATAAAATAGTAACTAGGACACAGTTTGTATTCCACATGCATCTCATATCTCTTTAGCAGGTTCTTCCATATCCATAATCTCATCATTATTACTATTACCCTCAGAAGACAGTTGACTTGCATTAATCAGACAGGCTGCCATTCCCTTGCCAGATTTTCTGCAGTTTTATTGTGCTTTTGGACATTTTAATTAACTTGAAAAATTAATTAAAAATCTTACCTTATTAATATCTCCTACCTTCCCCCTACTCAGTAATCTATTATCACTGTTTATCATCACTGACCATTCATTTCCAGAATGGTCTTGTAATAGGAGAGCACACCAGAATGCCCAGGTAATGCTAAAATGATAAGGTGACTCTGAGATGTCTTAAAGTGCTCAGTTTGGACTTTTACTTAAAGTTTACATGACTGTTGGGGAAGTGAAACCAAACGGCAACAGCTCATTAAAGACAATTCCAATTCCTTTCCACTCACAATCCCGTTTAAATTCTCAGATCTTTCTTCCATGCTTGTACAGTTGGTTGGAGATTGCAAAAGAATAGATTGAATGAAATGAAACAAGAGCCAACTCACTTAGAGATGCCATGACACATCCTTGAAACGTGGTCACCAACCATACTAGTTAGAGTTTTACAATCTTCTTTATGAAAAAAAAGAAAATTAAACAGGGAGCTGTAGAAATTAATAAGGAGTCCATGGAAATTACTCTTAAAACATATGCTGTTTAATAGAGAAAAACCTTTCTACTGGTATTTTTTAAATAAGCTACAGAACTCTGTAAAGAACTGTTGCCTCAACATGAAATTCTTTAGGGTAGTTTAAAATTCTCAAGAGGCTGCAATTTTTTGTACAGAATATAAAGTGCTTGTCAGAAAGGATATTTTTCATACATTCTTGTCTTTTGTGCCACACTTCTCTCAATTGCCCAGCACTATTAATATGATTAAATCATGATTGCGCTGTCACGAGCAGTTCCACTGTAGCCAGTCAGACTAACAGTAAAGAAGAGCACACCATGGAACAAGGGTGCGCTGGCTTGTCCTCAACGTTTCTGTTTGAGGTGCCAGCTGGGACCTCACCTCAGTTCTTCAGCTCATACAAAGTGTGACGCCCAGACTGAAGGATTTGGAAATCAGCCAGCAGATTTTTTATTCCATGCACCATTATTTTGAATTGTCTGCTTTTAGTGACCATCCAACCATATGTCAGTGGAGTCACTACAAATTACCTCATCTTTAAAACTTATTCAGTGTTGTACCTTGATCTTTTGTTAAGAAGGGCCAAGACGCTCCTGAACCAGTTCCTCAGGTTTTAGGAACAGAAGTCCTCAAGCTGCTGAAGTGATAGATGATAACTTCCCTTGGAAGGGCTCATCTCCCTTTTCCCTGGGAAGGAGAGAGACAGCACCTGTTACTGTACTCATTTACATAGAGTCATCTATAGGGAAAATTAAGAAATAAAGCCAGGTTCCTACAGACATCACTTGTAATGCTGAACTTTCAGAAGGAAATGGGGCCTGCTGGAGACCTGGTGAGATTCAAGCTTTACTTTCCTAACAGTAAGGAAAACTAGTCCTGCAGTAAAAAGTATTTGCCTGATGGCTTAGGAGATGTGGGTTAAATTCCACTCATGGGCATCCTGTGTGCGCAAATAATTTAGACATTGCCTGTCTCTGTTGCTCACCTGTAATCAGCGCCGTGTAAGCAGCTATAACTAATGCTCCTGCTCAAGGGAGCAAACCAACGGCAGGGGAAAAGTGAACTGACTATTGAAAACTAAAACCAAATATTCAGAGCAAGCACAGCTCACTTGCAACTCCTCTCAAATAGAACAATTCCAAGAGTTCTCCATAAACAAGAAAGATCCAAGAAAGAAATACCCAAACTGCCTGTGGTCTTAGTCCTTTCAAGAACAAGGAATTTGTTTTATAGTTGTTGTCACAGTTTCACACACAAAGGCATTCACCTATTTTTCATCCAAGTAAATACTCATTTTACCAGAAGACAAAGGCATGACCAGCATGGCTTAATTCCTAACAAAAAGCACTTTGAGGTAGTTTAAAGCCACACATCCTACCACAGCCAGGAGAGAGGCTTCTGAATTATTTAGTAACCTTAGGCCTTTCAAAAGGAGAAGGAACTCACTGCCCGGTTTCATGGGACTTAGATGAAGTTGTGTGGGTAGAAGTATAAGATATTTATTCACCATGGACTTTGATAAATAATTTACGGTTCAACTGCGACTAATAAGTTGGCTGAATGGTGAAATCTCTGCAGTAAGCAAATAAAAATGTTTCCTCTGTCAACTGCCCAGGTGAGGACCCAAACTCATCAGGTGAAACGCGGGCTGCATTTCGTAAAGACCAGACAGGCAGCCAGAAGACTTCACAGCACTGGACAAAAGTATTCTGCTTCATAGTTATCGTTATGGATTCAGTCTTACCTGGTGTATGGTAAAATACAAGATTTATTAATATAAACCTGGACTATTGGATGAGAGGAGCACTCCACCCAGTACCACAATGCTCCTCAAACAGAGGTGTCAGAGAGACAAAGAAAGTGTCTTATTCTTACAGTAAGCAAGCAAAAAGCATATGAATCCTTCTGCTTCAAATCCAGCCAGACCACTTTCAGCCATGAGAGCAGAATGGAAGAGAGCTCTCCACAAATGCTGCTAAATGTACAGAGGCAGAGTTTATACACAATCCTAAATAGTGTATCTTTCTTATTCTTTTTACATAGATGGCCCAGAGGCCTTCCTTACACCCCCTGTCCTGCTCTTCTTTTGAACTAACCCCATTTATACTCAGTTGCCTGGGCACATTGTCAAGCAATAGTGACATCAAGTGGCCTGATCGCTTGCATTTTTGTTTCCCTGCTCATCTCGAGGGCAGATATTGATTGCCATCAATCCTTTGTGTAAACAGATCTGAAATAAATCCAGTATCAGACATTTATCCTATGGAGGGTATTGCTCATCAACTTGATTTAAGTTATGTTTATATGTGAGTAAAGTATGATTTACAAGAGACCTTCCAACTTTTCACTGTATGGTAGTTTAAAAGTTCTCTATCAGAAATATACCTGTATAATCCTGACAGTAAGAAGATTAAGAGCCACCCTCTCTCATCTGATATATAGCACAGGTAGAGCAATGCAGCAGGAATGAGGATTATTTATTGTTTGTATTTCATGAGTGCCTAGTATCCACCAGCAGAGATCAGGGCTATGTTGTGCTAGACACTGCAAACACAAGAGGAAAAATGTTCCCAGCACCAAGAGACCTTGGAGTCTCTCCGATGAGCAACGAAATAGGCAGAAGTAGTCACAAGGTGGGAAAGCACAAACCTATGAAGAGGTAAAAGCAGCATAGCAATGCAACCCTGCCCCAACAGCTTCCTAAGGAACAAGAAGGAGGCATAAAATCCTCTTTTATAATAACACAACCCCTAAAATTATAAAGGCAGTTGTGATGGCAAAACCTCCTCCACACTCCTTCATCAGTGACTGTGATTGTAGGTGTGAAGTATATTTAATCAACCTTCGGGTTTCAGCAGCAGTGGACAAGGCTGAGAAGCAAGTTGGGGAAAGTGATACCATGAGCATACCAGCTTTAACCTAGTAGTGGCAAGCATAATGTCATGAAAGACACAAGAGAACATGAGTAAAAACAATGAATAAGGGTGGTAAGAAAGAGAATGGTACATGATCAGGGAATCTTTTGCCCTCCACATTAAAGGTGGTGGTCCCTGCCCTATGACTGCATAGTCTCTCTAGTCTGACTGCAGCTGTCCAACCATCAAACTGGTTACCAGGCACACACCCAAATCCCTGGTTGCCAGAGGGGGTTGTGGCTTCTGCAGTGCACCTTCAAGGATACTGTTAGGCATGCTTGTTAACAGGCACATCCTCAGATTCCTCATCTCATGCTAAAGTCGCACCTTCAGTTTGCTGTGGAGGTACATCCGTGGGACCACTTGGTTCCTTTGCATCAGAAGCACAATATGAGGGAGCTGGATTTCCTGCTAGAGGAAAGCTTAAGGGACTGGGTTGACCACGGTCTTGTCAGAAGTTTCTTTCTGTTTCCTGACATTTAAACAGCCAGATTCCCGCACCCTTCGCCCATATTGAGAAGTTAGCTGGTTTGCATACCAGTGTTGACTGGTAGAGCCAGGATGGGCTCCCAAGACCCCAAGTCCAGCTGAGCAAAGTAGTAGTGTCTCATGGCACAGCAACAAGCTGCACACCCAGAGGGACTTGTATGGCACATGCACAGCAAACTCACACTTTCCCCACAGCAGGGGAAAGACGTCTTTGGAGCTGGGAGGCCCAGATTACAGGCCCCACCACCCCATGCTGTAAGACAGCCCTGGTTATTGCTGAGTACAGGTGCAAGTGAGAGAACATGTTCCTTGTTATTAGTTATTCACCATGTGTGCTCCAACATTCATTAGTCTCCTGTTTAACTAGAGTGATTCAAGTAAGGAGCAGAGACAATACCATATGACTCGTGTGAACATACACCCTGTGAATAATGAATAGTGGATAGCCAAAGTCAACCTCTCACTGGACTCAAAATGCTTTGTCCAAGCTGTTTAACAAATACTTGAGAATAATATTTCCGCTGACAGAAATTGGACCTTGTTGAGGAATAACTGATGCAGTCACAGAAGAAAAAAACACACACTCCCAGCCCCCCAGTTTTCTGAATTTACTCACTCTGAATAATCTCAGCAGGCTCTACCTTCCTGCAACTATGGGAATCCTCCCTCGGATCCACAAGGGGAGGAAACACAGCTTAATATATCTACACATTATACTTTTTTTATTGCTGTTATGGCTTTTTGTAGTGTTCTAGACAGTGGTAGTACTGAAATAATTTCCTCTGACAGCAGACTGTTAAACGGAGGCACAGTAGAAAAGTAGGACAACGTTGCAACCATGCAGGGGCTCATTCACCCTTTCGGGTTTCAAAGGGAGGGATGTTCCTTCCAGTAGCAAGCTGCCCAAACAGGATGCAGAGACTGTGCAAAATGAATGGAGATTCCTGGGCACAGACTCGTTTCATCATTCAAGTCTGTTAGGGGATGACATTTACTCTGGCTTTCTCATGTTGGGTTGTCATATCATGTTGAATTCAGTACTCGACCCCGAAATGAGAGGTGGCAGAATCAGAGGTAGTGAGACAATCAACAACGAAGGTTACATGAGCTGGAAATTATCCCTTACAAAGCGAAAAAAAAACCCTGAAAAAACTAAAGCTAGCTATATCTCCTGGTTATTATGCTTATAACAGGTAGGCTGGGCAGATACGCACGGGCTATGCATGAATGCATAGCAGCTTGAAAACTGCCCCAAACACCTCAGGGGAGCTGCTGAGGAGAAACTAATGTGTAAGACTTCCAAAGCAATCAAAACCATAACACAGTCTGAAATGGTTGCATCTTCTACATTGCATTCTGCCACAAAGTGCTGTGAGCCTTGAATTAAATCACAGAGACACAAGCTGAAAGTGAGGCGCTGTAGCCACAGCTTGATCCTAATGTAAAACTTACCTCACCTCACCAGAAGGATCCAGGCTAGTGTTATGAACCAAATTTTCACATCCTCTGCACTCTGGCATAGCACATAGCATCATCCTTGGAAAATATATAACCTATCAGAAATAGAAATATAAAGACCCAGGATGCCAAAAAAATTTGCCCTTTGCAATCAGGATCGGCTTTCATTCTTAACACACCTCTTTGGTCCATTTAATTTCATATTGCTCTGTTTTGGTTTTTGCACAGGAGCCATGGGCAGTGCTGCAGATAGAGGGGGAAATCCCAGGGCTGTGTTAAAAAAAAATTCCAGATGTAAAGCAAAATGGATTAATACACTTTTCTACAAAGTGGTAAAATGAAAACACATCTGATGGACTTCCACACAGTTTGCCTCAGGCAAAGAGCATTCCATTAAAATAAAAATACATTTGGTTAGAGCAAATTAAATGTTCCCAAGAAGGAATAGTTTGAGGTCAAAGGTGAAGCCACTTTACTTGCACACGTGTTTTCAATCTGTTTGACCTCTGTGATCAGCAAAGCTCAGATGTGCAAAGGGGAAGAAGCTTAAAAGAGATTGGGAAGAATAAAAAAATAAAATACAAAGAAATGCATAAAAGATCTGCATAATATAGTTGTAAACTCTCCGTACTAAAAGAGGAAAAGTTGTGAGGAGTTTTTCTGTGATCCTTCTCTGGGTGATAAAAGACCTGGAAGATCTTGACCATATTGCAGAATAATGTTTCTTCTCATCAGCTGGGACAGAGAGAATCACTCTTAAGCTCTTGTGACAAGGATTTGTGTGGCTGATGGTGAACATTCCTGAAAAGACTCTAGGGAAGTGGATCAAAAAGAAGAAAAAGAGCAACTGAAAGACTTTCTATTGAACCAATGCTCTGTTTCATGCACACTTCCCACTGAAAGTGCTCTGGCTGTTCTCTTGTATGTGGATTAGTGTCCAATAAACCAGGAGACTGGGGCAATCAGGCAGAGGACAGAACACTGATGTTTTGCCAGGTGGCAGTTTTCAACACAACCTTTGTTGTGGCTTAAATCCACAAGGGATGAGCAGTGCGTGCCCTGCCTCCTTTATGAGACTAACCTAAAGAAAGGTCTTAGTCCTGCCCTCTGCAGTGTCTTCCGAGCAGACAGGGGAGACAGGCTGAGCAGGGGCAGGGAAAACGGGGTTGTGTGTTCTGCCTCAGCCGCCTCCCTTCCTCTCCTCTCTGACAAACACCATACATTAGGGTCTTCTTCAGCACAATGAGAATGTTGTGAACCCAGGCTCAAATATGTCCAAAGAAAAGCAAAAAAACCAAACCAACATCAGCTGAAGGTTCTCCTGGAGCTTGCTCCCTTCAGCTTGTATAGCCCAGAATGCTACAAACTACAGACCCTGTTATTGCCAGCCATGGGTTTACAGTGCCTGCTAACACTGGCTGTTCCCTGCCCTGCCAGCCAGCGCTCAGCCGGCCTTCCCCTGTGGCTCGTGCTTGAGAGAGGAGCCTCTCAGTGGTGGCTGTGCCTTGCAGCTGAGTCTTAATCAGGTCAACAAGAATGGATTTTGCTCCACGCTCCCAATGGAAGGCTGTCGCACGAGTGTGGACTAGAAGTCCACAGATCTTTGGAAAAACTAAACTTATCCAGAAGCTACAGTTGGTCAGATTGCTGTTTTGAAGCCAGTCAATTCAACTACTAGATCTTTCACAACTCATCTCTTTGCTATGGGTTAGGAAATCCATTGATCCCACTCTATGACATCTGTGTTATTGCCTGTATCACTGCAGGAAAGAAGCAAGGTGCTTTACATCTTTCCTAGGTTATTACTGCAGATTGACCCATGCAGAGTGCTGCAGATGCGGGTTGCAACCCTTCCTGGAGACTACCCACCCACACTCTACCAGGCACCCGTGTGGCCAGAGCATCTGCTCTGCAGATCCCTGGGCTCAGCTGGGAGGCTTGGGGCTCATCTGGGCTCAGAAGGCTTGAGTGGCATTTCCACAGGGACTTTCAGCATTCTCCCATCTTCTCAGCTGCAGTAAAACAGCAGATAACCACAAATGCATTGTTTGAAAGGGGAGTGTGTCTGCATCTCCACTAACTCCTGATCAAGAACAGTAGCTCTGTGTTTGCCACACAGAACATCCATGTTCTCACTGCTCTTGAAATCCCAAAGCCAGTGTGAATGAGAGGACCTGAATAAATGTCAGCTGTATGACAGGGGTTAAAATCAGACGAAAATCTGGAAGGCAGTGTTCAGAACATGTACAACCTTCTAACATATGCTTCAGCTGCAAATCAATCCCAAACTTCTGACCAAAATTCACCCTACTTTGAGTCAGTCCCGAAGCTCACACCCCAGAGCTTTGGGGCAGTGGGGATCTTTAAATAAGGCTTGAATTATCTGCAAGACCAATGCTATTTACACCTTACCCGATGGCAGCAATTCATCCAAAAGGGATTTGCTACACCTCTCAAAGTAGCCAGGATCTGGGAGGTCAGCTTTTTTATTAACAGGCAAGTCTGTGCCATGTGAAGAACAGCAGAATTTACACTTGCCATCTGCAAAATGAATTACATGTTCCAGGCATCTGCAGCTTCATAAATTATAACACAGTGTCAACAGTGCACCTGTGAGGAGATTTTAGACAACAAGAGCAAAGAAACTGCCAGTGCACCAAGTGGATGCACAGGCGGGAACACTGGGAAGGCTGCTGCTTGCTTCAGCTTGCCCCAGCTTTTCGCTCCTGCGTGCCCAGCCGCCAGAAGATTTGCACCACCAAGAGTCACAGAGAGTGCACACTTTCATCAGCCTTTTAAATGCTGGGGTCCTTTCTGTAATTAGGTGTGGGGATGAGGCTCTGCTTGGCCTTCCTCTGTGGTCCCCCATGAGCATCGCTGTTGAGGGGCCCTTGGGGGAGAGAGAGACAGGCAGGGGGGCCGGTGTTTTGCATATGAGATTAAGGACTGAAGATCCCACTCATTTCCCTTTTATCTGTCTGTGTTCTGTAGCGCTGAAGTCTCTGCTTTCCCTGCGTTTTATTCAGCGTACAGAGTGACTCATCTGCAAGCGCAAATTACCTTGCTAAAGTATTCTTAGGAGAAATAATTAGCCACAAGCACCTCCTCTCCAGCCTCCTGTATGTGCCTCCGGGGACTGGGGCGCTTGACATAAATCATTTAGTCCCGAGCCCTAGCACACACCTTTCCCAAAGGACTCCATAATTGGCAAAGTAGTTGCCAACCGGGTTTAAAGTGATTTGAAATTGTTTTCCATACAGCCTTGCTGATAGCAAAAGGTTTCCCCCTTTCCTCAAGCATGAGTTACAGTAACATGATTGGATGTAACCCGTTATTCAGTTCAAGCTGTGATTCTGATACAGTATAGACAATATAAATTCCCCAGAGCTCTGTGAGGCCACCTCAATGGTCCATTTAAGTCCAATTCAATTAGGCTCACTATAGTTCTTAGGATTTCTTAGGTATGTTTGCAGCAGCCTTGGGGTTTGAATGTGAGAACAGTATTCATCTAGGAGTTTTAAATTAGGTCTCAGGTGTCATCATTCTAAATGAATTATTACAGTGGTGTGTTCATGCCATTACAGGTAAGGTTATGTTAGTATCTCCACTCAGCCATATTAATGCACCGAGGGCTGGAGCTTGGTATGTAAGGTCCTTGCCTTACAGTGCCTGCTTTAACCTCTTCTTCAAAATAATCGGGCTGCCGGGCACTGAGCTGTGTTTAAAATAAATGTAAATAGGTTGTTTACTTTCAGTTTCTGACTGATTGTTGGCGATGTGAATCAGAAGATGCTGTTACAGCCGCAGCACTGCCAGTGCACTTCCCTCCACAGAGAGTCGGGGGAAAGAGACCCTGCCAAGACTGACCCACCCTCACTGCCTGTGGCAAATATGTGGACAGTGAGGAATGGAGTGCTGGGATGGACAGAGTAACAGGAGAAAGACTGCAAACTGCTGCCTTGCTCATGCCTTCCTTTCAGATGGATTTTGGAGACCTGGTTTTGCCTTATTTCCCTAGCCACAGCTCGTGGGGAGGGAATCATGAAGATGTGCTTCATTTTGCTTTCCCCAGCTTTTCTCCATTTCTGTCTGCATCTAATGTCCCTCTGGTATTTAACGAATGTCCCTCTGGTATTTAACGCTCCTCTCAGTGCTTTCAGGAATGGGTGTGGTGAGGGAAGGGAAACACTTCAGCAGCCCAAATGGCCCCTCCATATATCATGTCTACAGATGGACACCATTTGGTTCCTATAACAAGGCAGTGCAAATGCCAGCCATGTAGGTGAAGGCTACTTCAAAGAAGGGATAAAGAAGCAGAGAAGATGTTTAATTTTTGGCAGAGAACTCTGGAAGCCTAATTGGCATTTGGATTGAATCCTGAGACTAAGGTTAAAGGTCAAAGATAACATGTCTTTATTGGCCTACATGTTGAAATAATTTTCATTGTTTTACTCTGGTCCCATCTAGTGGCTCCAATAGAAAGTGAGAGCCCCTCAGTCCATTGCTGTATTAACAGGAAAAGCCACAGTCCCACTAAGGCTAAACAGAGAAGGGGCAGGGGATATTTCACAGGTGGAGACCTGAGAAACAAAGCCATCAGTTGGCCTTTACATAGTTTCACACGGACTCTCAGGTCTCCTGGATCCAAGCCTCCCGAGACCCATACAGTACTTTCTAGAAGGGTATATCCTACCTCCCATAGCCATAACCTTCTCCTATTGTTTTCAACCTAGAAATTTCACTTAGTTTATCTCCACTCTGATTTGATACGCCTTGTCGCTATGCTCCTGGGAGAAACATGTCAATATTTTGCCTGGGTTATGTAGGGGAATAGTCAGAAGAAGAAGCTCAAAATCTTTCCTCTGCTCTCTGTCATATCTTTGCTAGGGCAGACTGTAGCCCTAAGGTCCTTCCAAGATCAAATAAATGCCTCCAGGAAAAAAAGATCAAAGGAGAAAAAAGCTTAAGAAGTCACTAGTCTAGGTATTTCCTTCTATTAGAGTGGCCCATCCTGATTCAAGCAGTCTCCTGGGTTATAAAAACTAAGGGGTAAAACGTGTGTCTCTGGGGACAGAGGCCCCCAAGTGAGAGAGAGCATCTGAAGGGCAAATCCACACAGGCAGGGCTCCCTTTTCTCTTCTCACAGCCATCTAGAAAAATGTCAGGCTTTACCCACAGGCCAAGTAGCAACACTAGTATCAATTATTTCCAAGATTCTCAGCAGGGCCTGTGGACAGTGCAGCACTAGCACAAGCTTCTGGGCACTTCAGAGCCGGGGTCCCATTGTGGCTGAGCACAGAGACATGGGATCCATGAAGGTCATTGTTCCTCCAAAGGCAATTGGGGCACACGCTGAGGAATGGCTCTGTTGTTTCTAGACCTGAGCTGGGATATCCTGACTGCCTTATGATGCCATAGGAGCTTTTCTGGGGGATTAACACTAACTGAGGGATGCCTGTACTGTGCATAGATGACCACTCAACCAAACATATTAGGTCACCTGCTAAGTGCTGGATGTTTTCATTCATTTTCTTGTAGCCAACTTCTATTTTCTATCCTAAGTTTTGTCTCCTCACCCTTCCATGGCATCATCTTCACTTCTTTTAATACTGTGACTGTTAAAGTACAATCAAGGTCACTTCAGCGTGTCACTCATGGGACTGTCCTTTGTTTGTAGAAACCCAAGGGAATTAGATCCAAATGACTTAGTCACATATGCAGATATCTCATTGGGTCAAGACTTCAGTGAAAGGGAATGTGATAAAAATAACTCCTAAAAACATTGTTGCTTTGCAACATTTTACCTTGTTTACTAGAACATTTTTTCTGGGAAAAAATTACTTCCTGAAGTTTTATTTAAGTAATTAAATGTACAGATGCATTTTTTTACCATTTGACTAAATTATTTTGCTAGAAATGCTTTTGGAAGTTTTTGCATCTACTGTACAATGAAGATTTAGTAGGAAAACAACAGGTACCCACTTCATAACCTAAGAAAGGTAGGATGTTTCACAGGAGAAGACAAGTCTTGACATCCCTGCAGAGCTAATCTAAAGCCAGACTGGCAATTGGGAGAAAAAAAACCTTCCCTAAAACATAAATTCACAACAGCTTTGTTTTGGACTCTCAGATCTAATAACCAGTCTTCATCCATGAGGAGCTTCTGTTCAGCACAAGTACTGGAGAGGAGGGGAAGAGAAGAAAAACTGTTTTGCCATTGTCTCTCTGCTTGCCCAGCCCTACAAACTGCTTCAATCTAATCTCTACACAAAGCAGAAGTATTCACAGGTTTGCCTAACATTGTATTGTCTGCAGTCATCCTCTCTGGACAGACCCACTGGTCTGGGCTCACTGGCGGTTGTCGACTGTTATCTTCACTGGGAGAACCTGAGGGCACTTCCCAGCTCCCTAAGTGGGCAGCCCAGTTGCACCCCAGCTGCTCATCTGGGCAAGACCAGCCACATGCTGCTTTCCACATGTCTTGCTTGCTCCAGGAAATGAGTGCAGCCTGGGGATGATGTGCTTTTCCTGGCTCCCTTCCTGGCATCCTGCAGCTCAGCCCTGATGCACTGCAGGTCCATGAGATGTGGCCTTCTCATCCTGGCTGGACTCTTGCTGCCCTCAGACCTTTGCACACAGAGAAGAGATTAACTCTTTACTGTGACGGTGGTGAGGCTCTGGAACAGGTTGGCCAGAGAAGCCGTGGATGCTCCATTCCTGGAAGCATTCAAGGCTGAGTTGGATGGGGCTTTGAGCAACCTGGCATAGCGGATGTGTCCATGGGAAGGGTGTTGAACTAGATGATCTTTAAGTTCCTTCTGACAACAATTCCATGATTCTAGGAGTCCACGAAGTGACCAGACACAGGAAATGTCAGACACCCTAAAGCTACTGCAGGGAGATCTGGCTAATTTCATCACTGTTCCCTTCCATCATCAATAAAAAACTATCACTAAAGTGCACAGCACCAACACCCACAGCATCCATACCTCACACCCCCAGCATCCATACGGACCCT
Organism: Atrichornis clamosus; assembly: GCA_013400975.1. Taxonomy (NCBI): domain Eukaryota; kingdom Metazoa; phylum Chordata; class Aves; order Passeriformes; family Menuridae; genus Atrichornis; species Atrichornis clamosus. Next base: position 18,730 of record WBMZ01004493.1, on the reverse strand, counting down.
TTGCGTGACACGGGGCTGCTCGGAGCCACTCAAAGCAGCAGATCCCGCAGTGGGTGTGAAAATCCGTGCCCTGCCACCCCACTGCCACCATCGCTCCTCCGCCCGTGGCTTTCGAGGCGATTTCCGCGGAACAACAGTGACATCCAGTGGCCGCATCCACCCGACGGAACCGCGGGATTCCTGCTGCGGGCACGACTCGGGAGCGTTACAGATGCTCTGCCTTCGTTATGGGAGAAAAAACAGTGTGCAGAGCACTGCCAGGCTGGTGAGAGCGCAGTCCTAAGGGACGTGCAGGACTCGCTTTCCAGCAGCAAACCCGTGCGCTCCTGAAGGCAGCTGGAGGCGCGCGGGTCAGTCAGGGGAAATCAGAAACTGCCCCAAGAATGAGGGCAGAAACACTTCTGTGAGGGGGAGACAGTATTTATGAAGGGGAAGGTCATCTCTGTGCGTCTGGCCACCAACCCCCCAAAATCCAAAAGGGATTGGGGATAGTCTCACATGAGTGAAATTGTCTTGGTGTTGTTTTTACATCTCCTTGTTTCAAACCTCACAACCGTGCCTGTAAATTTTCCAGCAGCAAAGCGACTGAAAAAAAAAAGGCAAATGCTGTGATTCTCCTGATATCTGCCCATCACGGGAACCTTAGCTCCAAAATAGTGAGTAGCAAAAAACAAGCAAAATCAAAGGGTCAGTGACGCTGCAACCTCTCTGACTTTTTTCCCCCAACAGTCCAGCTTTAGTGTAAATGATGACAAGAGCTACCCTTAAAAAACTGACCTGAGGCTAAGACTGCACTGGAAGCCTCTATCTGTGGAACCGCGTTGGTTTAAGCAGTGACATTTTTATTCCTGCTTTTTATTCCTGGTAAATCCCTAGAGCAGGATTAGCTGTACTAGCAAAAGTTCCTGTGAAGGAGTGATGGCAGGCGAGTTAACAGGCAATAGTCTCCGCTCACTAGCGGTGCCCGGGGCAGCCCTAGCTCAGCCTCGGTGGCCTTTCCTGCTGACCCTCCTCCCTCTGAACCCCAGCCCTTGAGCTGTGGCTGTGCTGGTGGGCTCTGCGGCTGCGCCAGCTCAGCTCTCCTGCTACAAAGAGACCCTTCATCATCACCCTTGCCTGTAAGATCCCGTTTACAGCAACAGCCCAGTATTTCCAAGAATATGCATTTACTGGCAATAGTACTGATTACAAGTGCTTCAAGGTAATTTGCCACAACTCCTACACCAATCTCTCCCACCCCGTAAAATCTATAATAGAAAAAAATACTCAGTAGGTGGAAAAACAGCATCATAAAAGAGGGAGAAGGGCTCTGTGCACCTGAGTCATTGCTTGTGCATTAAAGATGAAGGACTGGAGTAACTACAAGAGAAGCCACTTCCCAATGTCATTATCCTTGGCTGCACTGTAGATATCATAGCTGTAACATTTAAATAAATTACATGGATGCTGAGAGAGGAATCCATGACCCATGAATGTTGAGAAGTGGTTTCTTGGTCCCTGAGAGCTAAAAACCCAGATAATTAATTAAGGTAAATAGTAGCTTTATTTCTAGCTTTCCCAGTTGCTCCAGGGACATTCAGGACTGTCAGTGAATTGGAAAGAAAAATCAATAACTAATTGAGAAGTAAACATTTGCGGTTACAGGTCATCCCCTGCGACCTTAAGCCACAGAAGGGGAACCGTCTTCTTGTAAAATTTACATCCCTCAGGCTGGTTGAAGACATTCACAGGACTTTAGTATGGACACCTCTGCCTCTCACATGGTAGATCTGAGGGAGGACAGAATCTTAGGGGCCTCCTGCAAGACTCCCTCACAACAGCGCCTGGGACACTGTCCTTGCTCCAGCCTTGATCCAGCCACCTGCTCACGCCTCCTAAGAATCACTTTCTAGAAATCCCAGAAGTGGTTCCCTCACTAGCAGTGAACATTTTGGGAATACCATGGGCACATGGGTAGAGCTGGACCTATCCTGGATGACATGGCACCAGGACAGCCTGCACAGGTGCCAATTCCAGAGGCATGTCTGTGGGTGCACACCCAAGACATGAAAAACTTGACTTTCCCAGAATACACCCCACTGATCTCATGAAGAAAAAATGACTTTTTACCACTGTCACTTTTGTAGTTACCACTGCTGGCTGCCCTGGCAGGCAGGCAGAGGGATGCTCTATTCCCATTGCAGAGCACATGCAGCTGTTCCATGTGTGCAGCCTAAGGAGAAGGAGAACAGACTCTGCTTTTCCACCCCTCAATTTGCAGCTGCAGTAAAAGGTGGACTGACCCAGGCTGTAAGAAAAACCTTCTCACACAAGTTGCTTGTTTAACAGTGTTGGTTACTCCTGCTGTCTTCCACCCCCAAGCCTAACAGGGAAAACCCCATGGGAAACCAGCTGCTGCTAGATGTGCAGCAGCTCCAGCAAAGGGCCCAGGTCAGCGACAGTGGTGGTAATGCGCCAGGACTCCTGGAGCTGGGGTACAGCTGTCAGCACAAGAGGTAGGTGCCAAAATTACACCAGCACCTCATTAACCTGGAGAGGCAGCTCTGTGCAGCGGAGGAGGCAGGGATGGCTGAGGAGGAAGAGGCCAGGCTGCTGCTCGTGTGTCAAAGCACCGGCAATAATTGACAGCTACATGCTGACAGGCAGCAGTGAAGGAGAAATCTGTATACGTGTCCTCCCAACATGAGGAAAGAGCTGCGTGGTTCTCTAACAACCTCGTTTCAGCGTTGTCTTCCTTTTCATGTGCGTAATAGCTACCAGGAGCAGCATCTCCTGTCAATCGCTGACAAAGGATCCCACCTGGCGCTGTGCAGATGCTGCCTCGTGAACAACAGGCCACCAGGAGAGAGGTGCTGAGCGTCAGAAGATTTATAGGAATCAAACTCTTCTTTGTACAAGAGAAAAAATGTGGGTGGCAAGAACAAAAAGGATGCAAATAGAAAAAAAATATAGGGATGAAAACCTGCTGTGAGGAAATACAAGAGGAATAAACTTACAAGAAATAAGTCAGTGGCCCAACCAGACAGGTGGGGTGAGTTTGGTCCCCTCTTTTGCTTTTAAACTATGTCACGGGTACTACCTTCAAATGGAGGTCTGAATTTGCACAGATGGTTCCTACAACTCCTTTTAACTCGTAAGACTTCCAAGTAGTTGTCATTTTCCTTCCTCCAGGAAGGGCCAGTAACTAGCAGAAAAGACCCATGCAGTGATATTTTATCCACTTCTTGATCCCTCCTTTGTATCAGGTTAAGATCCAAAGGTGCTTTTCCTTGCCTGTAAATGTCAGTAAGTGTGGATGTCAGGTAACACTGTGCTTATGACCACAGACACCGCTCTACAATATGTCTTCATTTTTCACCTTTTTGTTTTGTAGAGGCACAGCTTCTCTCGCTCACCTGGCGGACCGAGTCATCTGACATTACATTTGCACTTTCCCAGAGGCCAGCAGGCTTCAGCTACTAAGCCATCATCATCCAGCCTCCCCCTATGGGCATAATATGCTAATTTATACCTACAATCAAGCATCTGTGATACCATTTGTGCTGCAGATACTGTGGAGGGAATTGATGGTTATTCAGATCTTGTGTTAACTGAGGAAAAACTGATTTATTTCCCCACTGAGTGGAGCAGTTACTAAAACCAGTGTGGATGAACTCTGCTTTTTCAATATGCCTTGGCTGCATGCTAATAGTTTGGAGTCTAGGTGACTCATTCATTGGAGAAACTTTGCTCTCTGAATTATTCACTTATTCAGCCTACTAAGCCAGATAATAGGAGATGGCAGAACCTTTCCTCATCTCTCAGAGGGTATATTAATATCCTTTAAACATTCATGCTCTGCCCAAATATATACATTTCAAGACTTATTTTTGCCTGTGTTCTTTTTCTGTAGTTGATTTGATATTCTTTTATTCTAACTTCACTTGTACCATGAACGTTTGGCTGGGAATAGAGCCATACTTCCACAGAAAGAAAGAGAGGTTCCCTTTTTTACACAGAAATCTTATGTGTGATGCCTATGATGAGGAACACAACCACCCTTTTTCCTGTCCTGTAGTCATTGTCTGTATCTATACAGTCACTTCAACTTTATTTTAAAATACAAACAACTCTATTTGAGTGAATTCATCATCATTTGATTAGATTACAGCAGCTTTTCTCTGAGATAAAATCCAAGATACATATTACTTCTTGTGTATATTCAAAACAGATTTCATCACACCTTTCTAGCTGTCTAGCTTTTCCCTTACACTGATCCCCTTTTCAAATTCACCTCTGGCCTTACGGTTCTTTGCTGCGCCAGGGCCAAGCTTCCCAAACTGCAGACCCTTTCTGCCTGCCCTCGTATTCCCAAGGGCTTGCTCCTCTGTCTGCCTTACTTTCCATTCAAGCCACAAGAAGCAGATGAACCTACTGCTCCCTCCTCTTTCCTTGTCACACCTTCTTCTGTGCTGATCCCTCCTCCTGGAGCAGGTCTCCCCACCACAACATTGGTCACTCACTGTGTCCCCAAGCTGGTCCCAGCTCCTCCAACGAAGATGAATTACCAAAACCTTGCATCACAGAGATTCAAACCCCAAAAGAAAGTGAGGCACTAGAAGGCCCTACATGCTGGCAGGGATTTTAGCATTGCTATTGCCCTTATATATGTATCATCACTTAATTATTTATTACCATATATTCAGTTAATGAGAAACAATACTGAATCCTACAACAGACAGACAAGATAGGTCTGATCCACTATACTAGATCCCTCTCCAAGACCCACTTTTTCCAGAATTTCTGAAGGCTGATAAGGTGTCACAGATGGCTGACATGCTCTTGATGTACTAATTTCGTTTCATTCTATTGAGTATCAAGGTTGTTAACTCTTTTTCAGGCAAGGATCAGATTATTCTGTGATTATAAAGCACCTAGCACAGCTAAATCTCAGCCCAGCTTGTCTGCCAGCCTCCAGTTATGCAAATCACAATAATATCTGACATCATGCTTCTCCATTTGTCCCTCCCTTGGGGCTTCCCATATGAGAAAGTCAATCAGGGGCCAAGTCACCCTTTGCATTGCCTATTGCAACAGACTCCTGTCCCAAATTCCTCTACAAAATTAATATAACATAATATGTAGAAAGTCTTCACTTACACTGTCTTTTTTTTTCCCCATTTATTCTTACAATAGAAACTTAACAAGGTCACACGTAATGATAATAATAATGAGATTAAGGGTAATTTAGAACATATATGAGGACAGTTTCTGATCACAATAAGGTGAAACACCTCTTTTCTCCTGCTGAGGCCTATTTGCTCAGAGTCATTATTTATCTCTGGCTCTTCACAACCCTGCTGTGCTAATACTGTTTCAACAGAGATTTTTAACATTTAATGAAGGTGCTCTGTTAGGTTTTAACCAACTGATTATTGCATTCTGCATTGCTGAACCTTATTTTTTCCCTTCTCCTTTTTTTCAGGTGAAGCATTACATTTCATTTCAACCAAGTCAGTCTCTGAATAGACCAAATTTAAATATCTGCAAACTTGTTTGCATTTTCTTCACCTAGGGATAATAAAGCAGCACATGAAAGGAGGGTTTCTGAAGTTTAGTACTGAACAATAAATGACATGGTAAGTAATGGGTGAAAGAAATAAATGACATGGTGACTGCTATTTTAAGAAGAATTAACACTTTCAAGGAGAATAGGAAACCCACAGGGACTGTGCGTGGCCTGTGGATATGAGCAAGGGAGAGACACAAAGTAATTCCTTCTTGTACAGCCAACATAAGCCATAGAAATACCCTTTGTTTGTGGCTGTACCTTGTAGGGTCAAGAAGCAGTGAAAATCCAATGCATATGTGTGTGTGTATATATATATATACACACTGGCAGAACCTAAAAAAAAGAAAAAGTCTTCCTCAGAGATATCCAGAGTCCTATGGGTCCACTCTACTGTACTATCTAGCTCAGAGCAACATGCCACCCCTTTGCAGCAGATGGATAAAGAAGGGACAGTGTTAAATTTCCTGGCATCTATTTTAACACATCTTCCATTCTGGGACCTTAATTATATCCAGGTGGTGTCCAGGTGCAGTTGTCTGGACTATCTCCATTGGGCACATTTGCTTATAGAATAGTCTGGTTAGTGGCTTTTTTGTTTTAGAAAAATGTGTTCTCCTGGCCATTCATTATGGGCTCACACTCCTCCCAAATTTTCCCTGTGTACCCAAACTGAATAATAGCTAATCAAAGCCATAAATAAAAGAAACCCACTTTGACAACTGAGAACACTTCTAACTAAGTTTATACAATACATTGGGCATCACTGATTTTTCCAAAATCCACAGCAAGGGCACATTTTAAAGTATGCAACACTATTTCTGAGATGAATATAGTTTGGGGTTTTTGTTTTTGTTCTTGAAACTACTGAATTTCACCATGAAATTTAAAAGATACCCCGGACTTTATGAAGCAGTTACATGAGAAGAAAGACATAATATAAAAAAGGATGGCACCAGTATTCAAGAAAAGCTTGAGGACAAAAAAACCAAAACCAAACAACATCGTTGGAAGACAAAGGCATTTTCCTATGATCAACCACTAAACTCCAAGTCCAGATTTGATTACGCCCAACAATCTCACTAAAATTGTTCGAGAGCTAGGTGCTGTCAGAAATGTCATTATGGCAAACTGTGACAGCCTAGATGTGGGTTAGCAAGCAAATGCTTCTAATGTAATATGGTCTGACAATATCATTAGCTGACATGACCAACAAGTAGCTTCATCCTCAGCAACCTTCATTCAGCAGACAAGAGACAATCACAGTCTGTAATTGATTTGGTTCATATTTGAGGCACTATACAAGACAGATGATTAAAGAAAAAATCTTTTAAAAAGTTATTACAAACTGACTCAAATTAAATGGGAAACATAGGTTAAAAAGTTTTAAAAGTTAAGTCATTAATTTGAAAGAGCAAAAGTGCAGGTAAGTCAGTCAAACTAAATATTGAATAAAAAGAAAATGTTCAACTTCCCTAATACAAAGGTGACCAGCATGCTCAAATAGGAAGGATGAGATAATATCCTGCCTTAAGCTGGAAAAGCTCTGCCACAAGATTTTTCAAGTCTGTTAGCAAGTCTCTTTGTGGACAGTGCCATAGGACTGGGGAAGAACAAGGGTATGACCTGTAATCAAGAAGGTGAAAAAATTGACCCATATTTTGAGATCTATTAGAGCCACTTGAATAGCTTGCTAGGCTTTAAAATAGTGTTCTTTGGGGAGTCTAATTAATGATGCAGAGGTAAAAGCAATATGGGATAAAATGCAACATGGGTTTACTAAAGGTAGACCTTGCCAGACTCACTTAATTTCTTTTTTTGAAAAGGGAACTATGAGGGCAGCAGGGGAGGTATTTCCAGTAAAAATAGGGAAGCATTCAGGTCTTTGTATGAGGCCCAGGTGATACCATATGGAAAACTGCTACAGTCCTGGTCACCCATGTTTCATGGAGATACATTCCAGCTGGAAGAGGCACAGAGAGGTCAGTGGGAAGGTTAGGAAAATGGATGTGAGATGTCTGGCTGTTCAGCCTAACAAAAGGTGGCTGACTGAGGATGTGACTGCAAGAAGCAGCCTGGGGAAAGGAGATGTAGCTCAAATAAAAAGCACTGGCACGGAACCTATACATGCAAAGTGATCAAAAGTACATTCAGGCTGGAAGGAAAACAAGCTGCAAAAGCTCTGCAGCTCAAGCAAAAGTTTCCAACAAGAGTTGTGAGAGAGAAAGCTGATTACAACTCAGGTTAAGCAGTGGATATGTGAGAAAGGATGGCCCAGCTCTGTTGAGAAAGGAAGAGAATGTCAGACAAATGGAGATTTTATTTCCTCAGTTCCCACTCAGTGATTTTCAAAGACCATTGCAATGGTTTTACATAAAACACATGCTCTAAACTAACTTTCAAATCAAATTTTTCAAGTTAATTCAAGCTAAGAAACTCACACAAAACAAGCATTACTATTAATTTTGCAAAATGGCAATTAAATGTGAGGTTACTTGGGAACCAATGTACATGGGTCATTTCCATACTTCACAAAATTTGTATTAAAATTTCCTGTATTTTAATGTCTATTAATATTATCTTAAAATACTTTATCATAGAATCACAGAATGATTTGAGTTGGAAGGGATCTCAAAGATCATTTAGTTCCAAGCCCTATGCCATGGGTGGGGACACTTTCCACTAGACCAGGTTGCTCAAAGTCCCATCCAGCCCGGCCTTGGAGACTTTCCAGTGATTATCACATGTATAAATTAGTAAAATTAGGAATAGAAGTAAAGCTCAGCAGAAATACATAGTTACTAGCCATTAATACAGGCTTTCCATGTAAAAGAAGATGCAAAGAGCCCAGTTCTGTTCCCAGGTAAATCCCTTGAACAAGTCAAGCACTCCCCAACTCTTTGATTTGCCTTCCCCATCTGTAGCACTGTAACAGGGCATAGCATTTTCAATCAAAACTTTATTAAGGCTGACCAGGTTATGAAAGATATTGTGATGGCTTGCAGTGCTCTCTACGTGAACAAAATTTGGGAGACACTGATATAGTAAATGGAGGCAAAGCCCTGAAAGAAACAGAGAAAAAATTGTTTTCATGTTATATACACTAAAACTTTTAAGCCTTGCCACCCTTAATGTCCAGTTTTCACTAGACTGTGCTATCACATAACCAGTCAGCAAAAAAGAACCTGTCAAGTGTGGCAGGCAGGAGCTGCTGCTGGCAGGAGCTGCTGCTGGCAGGAGTTGCTGCTGGCTGGTGACAGCATCACCTGGGTTAAGGGAAGCCGGTGTCTTGCTCGGATGGGACAGGGTGTGGTGGGGAGGTGAGTGCCACACCATGGGGGATCCCATTTCACTGCCTCAGAAACATTCCCATCCATTTAAAATCTGTCTTGCTTTGGAAGTCTTTTACACAGCAAAAAAACTGTGGATTGTAGCAGTCTATTTCCTGTGCTTTCCCTTCCTCAGAGAATCAGAACTGATATACAGAACGAAATTACTAAAAAAAAAAGTAAAGCTTGTTAACTTGTTTACACATCTCAAGTGTTCTCTCTTGAACTAAACGACCTTCACGGGTCCCCTCCAACCCAAATTATTCTGTAGTTATATGAAGTGGTACTACTGGCCTCATCAGCCTCTTCTCCCACCTGACCACTCTCATGGAACCTGGAAACAGCGTGGAGCAGAAAGGCTCCATTCAGTGCCAGGTACAGTCTACCTACAAGGGTGACACTGCAAGACCAAGCTGTAAGAAAAGTGCTCACAGCATCCCTAAACTCATTAATGTTTGAGGGGAAAAATTAAACTTTGGGTAACAGTAATTTCAGTGGCATAGAACACTTTGTGAGGGACAGCATGTGTAACCAAGTCAGCTTTGAAACCTGCTGGATTTGACACAAACTCTGCTGCAAGAGGAAAGCTTAAATTTTTTTAAATGTCTGAGGGAAGGCCTGCAAAGCTGCAGCTAAGCTGCATTAAAGGTTTAAAGACCATTTATTATTTTCTACTGATCTAAAATCCTTAAATCACCTTAAACTCTTAGCTCATCTAAGATCTTAAACTATGAGGAACTTAAGCTCCCTGTGTCACTGTATCAAGCATTAATCTGATCAATATTTACTAAACTTATGCAGATAAAAGTATAAACTTTATATTATTAAAAAGTTGTGAAGTTTTAGAAAAATTATGACTAAATGTGGCTCTCAGGCGACTTTGCAAAGGCAGTCTGCATTCATGTGAAGGTTCACACTTCAGAGACAGTTTATTCTCTGTATTGCAGACATCCCTTCAATTTGGGGACCCCTCTGTCCTTTATGAGGTAGGGGACTACCATAAAAAGTAATAATCAAATGATACCATACCAATTTTATTTGTACGACTTAAGGAATGCATCCCACAATATTTGAAGTTTGTATGGATAACTGCACTCCATCATTTTGTTGTCCTTCAGTGGGGTTTTAGTCACACATTGCACAATAGCCACAAATATTGTGCAACATAAACAGGCTTGCAGCTGGTCTTTTGCTTTATTTTTCAGATCTTATAGAATCATTAAGGTTGGAAAAGACCTCTGAGATCATTAAGTCCAGCCTTGAATGGAATACCACCATGCCCACTAAAGCATACCATGAAGTGCCACACCTATTCATTCTTTTTAAAATCCCACTTTTGAATGCATCCCACTTCCAGGGTTGTTGACTCCACCACTTCCCTGAGGAGCCTGTTACCATGCTTATTCACTCTTTCAGTGAAGAATTTTTTCCTAATATCCAGTCTGAAGGTCCCCTGGTGCAAATTGAGGCAGTTTCCCCTTGTTCTGCTGTTACTTGCCTGGCGAACACCCACCCACCTCGTCACTGCCTCCTTTCAGCCAGTTTTAAGAGCAATGAACTCTCCCCTCAGCCTCCTTTCCTCTTCCCTCATTTCCAGAGAAACCTTACTTTCCCTTAACGAAACCACATAGATGGAAAGAGAACTCTGCTGTCCCCAGTATTGAAGATATGTCCAGAGCAGTTAAACATGAGAGAAATAAAAAAAGGAAAGAAACGAAGATTTAAAGGACTAGTAGCTCCTGTTACTGGAGCCTTGAACATTACAATGGAGAGGGAATTAATGGCTCAGAAGAGAAAATGGGCTGCAGCACCTTCATATACCCCAACAATGCAGGGGTGATGGGACAGCCTAAGGACCCAGCCTCAGTGTGTGCTCAGACAAAGGTCTTCCATGCTGGCCCTCATCTCTTTGCTTCACTCTTCCACCAAGAACCTCAACTGTATTCACTCTTGACCAGTAAATAAACAGATTATAGTGTAGAAACCTCCTGGGACAGCATCTGCAGCTTAATTTGAGCTATTAAAGGGGAGTAAATACCTTTTGGCTATAAATTGGAGCAGGAATTAAGCAAAAGTTTTCAGGTGATTTTTTCTTTTTAAAAATTTTTAAAATTTTTTTTGGCAAAGCCTGACATTTAGAGAAAAAATAAAAAGAATCAGAGGGCATTGCTAAGCTTGAAACACACAAGCCCAAGGAAAATCATAAGTTAGGTAAACCTGCCCTCAGTGTTTGTCATTACATGCAAAGATAATTTGGAATTGGAGACCCTCCAGGCTGGGCCATCCCGGTGCCTGTGCTCAGGGTACCCAGCTCTGGAAAGGTGCTTCCTTTGGTGCCCTGTTGCCCACCTCACACCTCTGCCCTCCTCTCTCCGGGGCAGAGCAGGGCTTTCAAAGCGCCTCACAGCTGTGGAGCTGTGGAGCTTTTTCCTCTTAGAAAAGCTAAATTGGAGGCTAAATGCCCTGACTGTCAGCAGAGCACAGCTGATGGCGAGAGCCACCGGCAGCCACTTCTCTTTGCAGGCTGCTGCCCCACCTCAGGCTCAGCCAGAAGCCCTTCAGGTGCCACAGTGGCAGCCTCCCTTTCAATTAATAAATCTAAACCGGGAAGAGCCATGGAGAGGCAGGAATTATGCAGGGCAGTCAAAGGGGACAAGGCAAAGTCTAATGGCCTGAAGCAAGAAAGAAAGACAATCCAAGATGAAAAGCTCTTAACAGCACGGTCTGCCAGAAAGCACCCGCAAGAACTCTTACACTGGTTGCTTTTGCTTTGGGAGGATCAGGGAAAGGAAGGTCAGGAGGCAATGGCTTCAAATCCAAGCAATAAACAAACACATTCCAGGAATACTAATTACTACAGAGAGACTTCGAGTGGCTGCACTGAGGGTGAGGTAGTCCCCTCTCCCTGACGTGGCCAGAAAGTTGGGACATTGTCAGCAGGGCAAAAGTTCAGTTCACACTTTACCCTCTCTGCGAAGCTGACATGTCAAAAATGAGTCAAAAAAGCACATTTTTTTAACCCCACAAATCTAGTAAACTACACCCATGTTACTGGCATCCTTTCTTAAAGGATTTAGCAAATTTGGAGGGGAAAAGAAAGACTCTCAGAGCTTTTCCAGTCTAGAACTGGATATGGCATAGCAGTGAATTGCACCTGTCACTCTGTTGGTTCCCTTTCTCATGAAAAATACATCCAAAGAAATCTGCTGTATCGCTCTATGGTAATTGATTCACTCAGATCCTTTCTAACATCTAAGAAACTATGTGAGATGAGACACTCCAGTATGGCTCAAGGTCTTTACCAAAACCAGAGGTGTATTTTGTATGTCTGCTGTTTTAGTAGGCAACTAACCACACTCCCTCACATCCCCCATTTTGTTCAAATTTCCTCCCTGTGCAGATATGCCATCCCACGTTACCAAGGAGAAACAAATCTTCTGATTTTACAAGAATTAACTTGCACAGAGCCTAAGCTCTGGAAATGGGAAGAATCTCTGAAAGATGTAAAATCACCTCTTTGCTTCAGTTTTGGTTCAAACTCTCCTTTCTTCAGTCTCTTATATGCACAGATTCAAGTAGCAAGGAAGACATAAACCTGCATGCTAGATGGGAAGAATTTAAAAAAATACAATATTGCCACTCTTTATCAAGAATAAAAACTTAAAAGCATCTACATACTGGTTCTCAAAGCACTCTACTTCCAGCTCCTCTGGCATGGTAAAGAGGAGGGATACAACACTAGGTTAGGTGTAAGGCTGTAGGAGGAGGTGAGTCAGAGGCCAGTGCAGTTTGCTCTCTATCAGGATGCAAATAACCTGATGTTCTGGTGCAAAGGGGCAACTTCCCACGCAGAACACAGCAAGGGAAACCTGAAGTGCAATAATGAAAAAATTAACTGACATATTGTGTGAAATTGTGTGAACAACCCAGCGATAGGGAACAGAAAACAGTGTGTCAGTATAATAGCACAAAAGTCAGGCGATGAGATAACCTGAGATGGCATTAGTAAAACAAGCTGAAAACTGATTGATCTGCAATCTGCATACATCAGACATTATTACAGAAATAGAATAGAAATAATATAAAGTTAATTAACTAAACTAAAAAATTAACTAAATAATTAATAAAGTTAAGCTTCAGAGGCTATACCCATTAACGTCCATGGCTTTATTCCAGAAACTAACTTGACTCATGTCCTGTAATGAAGGCACTTGCACTGGCATACTGTCTGTGTATATACCCAAGGACTGACCTACTTGCAGTCATTTGTCAAAAGTGGCAGAACCAGTTGAATGTAAATGTCCCAGCAGGGAACTCCACAAATTTTAACAGCTACAAACCCCACATACAAAGGGTTCAAGAGAGAGCTAAAATTGCTCAGACCCTTATCATGTTGGGGAAAGCATTAGAGCTAAGATCTGTCTTGCTGGAGAAGTTCTCCCTCCCCAAAAACTCTTCTGAACAGATCCTCTTGAAGTTGTCCACTATACAGATCAGGCAAGGTCCTACTTCATTCTAGTTTGGCACAACTTGGCTGTCTTGGTAAACCTTCAGTGACTTTAGCTAAGCTAAAGCTCTGATCCATAGAAAATGACTGAGAAGCATATACAAGAACTCATATGAACAGCTGCAGCTTCATTGGTAGTTGAAGCTAACCCAAAAGCTGACAAAGGGCAGCAAGAAGGGGAGGAGAAATGGACTTCTTTAGCAGCAGCCCACAAGTAGAATAGCATAAATAGCTTAATGAGAGCAAAGCCTTCTATGTCAGAGGAGAGGGCACTTTTTTCTGGCAAGCCGAAGCTGAGGACCTGCTCTTGGCTCACTATGACTCTCTCTCCTTTTCATGGGTGATAGAAGGCTCTGCTTTAAATTCTGAGCACAGGACAATTTCTATGCAGAGCAGCTTGGGAAGAAGTTCTGCACTGACTTATGATTATCTGTGTGACTAAAGTCTTCCTTTCTTTGCCAAGGTAATAAGCCCTTCCCCTAATCTATTCTGCAGCAGAGTAAATATTAGATGTAATACAGCAGATCTGGTGGCAATTTTAGCAGAAAGGTGCTGGTGTCATATCATGTAGGATTGTACATATAAATGGCACCTTTTGAAAAAAGCACGGATTTGCAAGGCTTAAAAATACCGTGTAGCACTACTGACATCTGCAGGAACATGCTGGTTGGAACAGCGAGAGGAAAAAAATGCCAAAATGAGGCTTCTGTGAGAAGCTATCGTAAGGAAAACCAGCAGATGCACTCACAGTGCCTGCATCCACAACCTGCCCGGGCATATTTAAGATAAGAATTTGTGGCACAGTTGTTTAACAAGGAGATAAAGCAAGTGAACAAGCATACATACAAGTGAAGATCAGAGCACTGTGCCAACATTTAAAGACAAAAAAAGTTTGATCCAGCTTGAAGTATAGTAGCCAGATCCTGAAAAAAATGGCTAGAGGGGAAAAGTCTTGATAGAGACTTGAAAGAGATAGAGACAATACCCAGTGATTACCACCGATGTAAGAAACAGTCTGCTTTTTTCACCTCTCCTTCTACACAGTAAAGAATTGAACTTCACTTTTGTCTTCTCTCATTACATAATGCTACTTCACATTTACCATACAAAAATCCAGCCACTCCACTTTATACCACTTTACCCTATTTATACTAGGAAAGTTATCTCTAATGCAATTCATTAACACTGCTGCTAAAACATTATGTTTAAAATAAATGCATGCAGGTAGAAAATAAGACCAAAGAAAAATTGGACTTTTCAGGTCTGGATTCCTTTGTTGTGTCTCTTTGCTTAAAATGACTTTATTTCGATGAATGATTTTTTTTTTTTTTAAGACTTTGTTTTAAATAAAATTTTTGCACTTTACATCACGTTTAATCCAATTTCTCAAAACACTTACAAAATATTGTACCCAAACCTCTACCATCAAAGGGAATCTGCTATGTTTGTTTATATTTGTTAGCAACACACGTTGTCAGGTTTTAGCATTTGTGAGGTAAGGCAGCACAGTCATTTTAGAAATACCGGGAATAGGTTCTGAAGCGATGATACGCAAGAACACTATGTTCTACCCCAAAATTACAGCTGCCTGACAGCAGGTAGGCTATGAATGGTAAAGTTTGTATAAGATAAGGGGAGGTATTTATGGTTGTGCTAGACTGCTAACTTTAACAGCAGGGTTTACTCAGGGAAAATTCCGTGTAGATTTTTTTAAAAATTACATTACAGGAAATGATTTAAAAAATGGTAATGAGAGAACAGCAATCTGACCTATTATATGTTTAGTGAAAAAGCTGCATCAACATGACGGGGGAACTGTTGAGCAAGGCAGAGAAATTGAGAAATATGTCCCATAGCAAATCTATAGGCACTACGACAGTATGGAAGAACATGAACTACCTGATGCAAAATGGGAAACCAGGTACTAAAGGAACACAAGAAATGTGATGAGTCTGCAAGGAAAAAAATGCAGCATTGAAGGATACAATTGAAAGGAAAATTGATGTAACAATAAAGTATTAGGATAGCGTTGGTAAAAGAAATTACGAAAGAGGGGGATCTGGAATTGTTTGGGGAGAAGAAGGCAAGAGATCCTTGGCAGGCAGAACTGAGAACCTCCTGGGGAGTCCCTGATCAGATTGTATTTGTTCCACTTGTGTGATTTCTTTCTGAGAGACAAGTGATATCTCAGACTATGCCACTGTGGATGACTTCAGTTCCCCAGGAATGGCTGGGGAGAACATGACAAAACATGAGGTGACAAGCTGGGTCCAAGGCCAATCTCAGAAGTCCAGTTAAAGCCTCAGAAAAATGCAGAAGATGGAGCTTAGAGCAGCCTACAGACATTCATGTATCTCAGGCCAGGACCACCCTGTTTAACAATGCTCCTGGGCCCAAGGCTGATGTTAAGGGTAGAGGTCCAGGGGAGGTCAGCCACGGAAATTCAGTCCTATTGGGTGCCCATAAGGCCCTCGTAATAACAGCAATAAGACTTGATCATTCTTGACTAAGACTTGCTCATCAACAAGTCCTGCATGAGTTCTTTTGTTTCAAGCCCAAACAAGAGCTTTTATGAAGGACTAAGCTGTTGTTCAGTAATGAAACTAAAAAGCCACCTTTCCAAGATCCAGACAAATTTCTCCTAAAAAGATGGCAGTCTTTTATTTAACTCTGGCTTTGGTCTTAGATGCACATCTGAATTTTGTTTTGTTTTATGGTTCTATCAGTCCAAGGGAGAAGTGAAATTTGCATCTGACAGTGGTATCAGATTCTCCCTCTAACCATCACCCTTACTGATGCCTTTCATCACCATGGACCCCATGCCATGGCTTACAGGACCTGCACAGTCCTTGAGTTCAGAGAAGGTGCAGGAAGAATTTCATGTCATCAGCACTTAGGTCAGTAATGCAGCATGTGCAGCTTCCACAAGGACTCATGGTTCGCAAGAACCTTCTCGATCTAAATCCTCCCCCTGACAGTTCCCAGTTATATCCTCAGCCTGGCTGAAGGATAAGGGGTACAATGTACAAAGATCTTATGAGACCCCACCTGGAGTTCAGCATCCAGCTCAGGGGTCCCCAACATAAGAAGGATATTGACCTGTTGGAGCAGGTCCAGTGGAGGAATATAACCCTTATGAAGACAGGCTGAGAGAGTTGGGATTGTTCAGTCTGCAGAAGAGAAGGCTCCAGGGAGACCTTGGAGCAGCCTTCCACTACCTAAAGGGGGCCTACAAGAAAGGTGGAGAAGGACTTTTTATAAGGGTAGGTAGTGATAGGACAAGGGGCAAAGGCTTTAAACTGAAAGAGGTCAGGTTTAAATGAGATATTAGGAAGAAATTAGAGGGTGGTGGGGCACTGACACAGGTTGCCCAGAGAAGTTGTGGATGTCCCATTCTTGTAAGTGTTCAAGACCAGGCTGGATGTGGCTTTGAGCAACCTGGTCTAGTGGGAAGTGTCCCTGCCCAGGGACAGATGATCTTATAGGTCCCTTCCAATCCAAACCATAGCATCAATGCTATGATTCTGCACCTTTTTCTGCTGGAAATAATTTCTACATCTGAAGAATAAAGAGACTAATCTAGCACCCTCACCTAAACAAGTCCATTTTTCTTGCCCATCAGCTTCATTCTTTATCCTACTAACAATAGCTCAGAAAAAGTGAGCAAGACAAGACCAACTGGATTCACAACTTTTTTCCCAGCACAGTGACAAAAAGAAGCCAGAGGTATTACTGAAATGTCTGCCCATGCCTCTAAAACCAAGTTTGCACCAAGAAACACTGTCCAGTTAGAGTGTTTATTCTGACAACTTCTAACATGTCAAGTCAGCCCAAATAGAGGTAGCATCAGGTGCTTGACTGCCCCTGAGAGGACCTAAAGCTGTGCTCCATATCCTGCATCAACTAACCTCAACTTGCTTTTCCTTGGCTTTGTACCAGGCACTGCTGCAGAATTCACAAAGCCTCAAATGGCTTATAAATAAGTCCCTGCTGATACCTGCACTCAGCTCTTCTGGCCTGTACCAATGAGTTGTGGCAGAGGCCAGGCTGGTATGAGAAGCAAGCAAAACACGTGAGCAAGGAAGAGGAAGAACAGAAAAAAATATAACACGTCCTAGATATAAGAGTATGTGTCCTTATCTACACATGACAATAGCTAAATTTCAAAGATATGTTTTTGGTAAGCTAACCAGAATGAAACCTTCAATTCCCTATTGCTAACTCTCTCAAAAGCATGCCTTATAAGCATTAAGAAGCCATTTGCTCTAAAAGCTGACACAAAAGGATCTGTCTGCACGTGTTCAGCACTATTGACTTTACAAGTTGTATTTTAAAAGAATGACAAAAACTTTGCAGGTAAAAGACTGGTACATGCTGCACTTATAGAAAAGAGATGGGTGTAGTGGCACTTGTGTTTTGTGTTCTGACATGCTTTGTACATATACATCTGCTGACTTTTAGCAGTAATTACAAGCCCAACTCATTGGCCAAGATTCTATAAGAGCCCAGTACTGTTGAGGCATCAACTAAAAAGATTACATTTAGTCAAAAGAACAAGCCAGAAGTGTATTCAGAGAAGGATGGAGAAAAAGTAAAAAAAGACAATATGCTTTTGCAAACTTCTCAGTTACACCAGAGGCTTTGTAAGGTAACATTTTAGCTTCTGTTAGTTCAAAGAGAAATTTAACAGGAAGGAATAAATTAACCAAAGAAAATTATAATAGGTCAGAGTCTGTAGCAGGAAAAAACTTTTCACCTCTGTGGTGGGTTTGCATTTCTTAGTGAATTTTTTCTTTCTTTCTTCCAATCGGTTACCAGGGAGACAGCTGGCAGAAGCGGGGTGTAGTCCCAATATGTAAATGACGGGTGATTAAGACACAAAGGGATAGTTGATCACCCTGGCCGAGTCTTTGATATGGTTTGGAAAAACACAAAAGGAGGTGGGCAACGGTGTGTGCGGGGGAGGGGGGAGGGGGGAGCAGTCCCCGGCAGCCGGAAAGA